>JARHVA010001789.1:285000-885000 GCA_037957365.1 Torreya grandis
ATCAAACTCAAATTTATAAAAAGGGCTAAAATCAATAATATACAATCTCATGTTTTGATCAATTCATATTATTTCAACATTAAATTTATGTATCTACCTATCACCACTAAGTGTCAAAGGTCATGTATAAATCTCCTTTTCCCTCATATTCTCTCTATGGGTTCTATAATTCATATCATGCACCCTATTGATCGAATCATTGTGAATGTTGGGATTAAGAAAACTAATACAAAGAAATCAAATTAAATTAATGATAAATAATTTATTAAATATCTTAATGATAATATACATAGAATTGATTCACTACTATACATTGTAAGAGATGAAAAACTAAATTAGTTTAATCTTCTACATTTGGATAACAATATGATCCCTTCCAATTTTATACTTCCACTTCAGGTGTTTTAGTTTCTATTATTACTTATACATATGTGACATTATCACTAGGTATAGAGGCATCACAAAGATTAAAATTAGATTAATATGATTAATTCTAAACATACATCATAATCACCTCCTTTTATTACTACACATGGTCCACCACCAACTTTATCTAATTCACATTCTCTTGAGCAGATTGTTATAGCACTACATGTTAGAGTATTGTAATTAGAAAAAGGTGTCTCTATATTTAGACATTCAATGGATTCTCATACATTTATTCATTATCATTTTTCACTTAAGATAACATTTTTCATGATACTAACAAGATTTGTAGCTCCCAAACCTCAAATTTATGAAGATAAAGGTGATCGCAAATAAAATCTTTGATTATTTCCTATAACATGGATTATGTATATAATGACAAATTATTAATAAAGTTTTTTCCCAAAAGACTAAAATACTTTGATTTGTGATGTTTCTATGATATTCAAATCAAAATACTTACTGAATTCAACCCTTTAGCATATAATCATATATAAAACTTCTCTATTAAAAATTGGTGAAAACTTATCTAATGCATAAATTGTTACACTCAAGGGTCCAATTAACCAATTAGTGAATGTGTTATTTAATACAAAAGTATTCTAGATAAGATGACCAACTTTATGGAATAAAATGAGTTATAATATATCTTCACATGAATTTTCCTATCACCACTACATGAGTATATCATGTTTAAAAACTTCAAATCTTTTGATGAGTAATGCCATACAGTGAAAGAATGAGAATTCAAACTCATAGATTTAAACAAACTCAAGTATGAACCAAATGATTCATTTAATTCAAATATTAAGTTTAAAATAATACCAAGATAAAAGTTTAAATCTAAAGAAAGAAATATTAATAAAAAATAATAATCAGTGAAGTATAATAACCAATAAATAAGATTCAATTATTAGCTCCCCTAAGGAGGTAATTTTCATTGTTACCATCACCTCATCATATTTGTTTACCAAAGATACTTGTGTGTAATATCATATCTATCACTCTACCATTTGAGATTGTTATGACTAAGCCTCAACATAAGAGATTCAATACTAATGCATATTATCACTATCATATACATACCAAACAATGTACAAACAAGTATCATAGGCTAAGGCATAAGATATAAGACCATATTAATGAAAATACTATTTATTTAATCACACTCGTAGAGGTGGATACACCATATAACAATGAAAATGTGAAGTTTAAAATATTAAATAATTTATTTCCAAATCATGGCTTGTGTACAATGCACATACTCCTCCTTAAACATATGGGCATCACTAGTATATGGTATTATTGGCACATTTATAGGAATATTGACACTACATTCTATTATCACATTAATGATAGTGAATTTCTTTATGATTATTTAGATAGATTTGAAGTTGTTATTTGATCTTATATCAATAAATATCATATACACATTGTTATTATCGACAATGGGGCAAGTGAAAATTCATGTACAATGACACTTCTTCACACTTTTTGGCACACAATTAGATTTACAAGATATATAAATGGTAGTTAAAGTATTCAATACACACCTACAAAATATCCTTTGGAATATAATTTTACCTCTCCATGTCAATTTAACAACAATTTCAAATCTATTATTAGTTTTTGAAAGAATAGGGGTATTTGACATGTTATTAATATACATTTATATGTAGAGGCTCAATGAAGTTCCATCCATGTTACAATGATGCCTCAAATATATACATTGTAATCAGGGGGCCAAACTTTTAGGCATTCAATATGAATACCCTATATATTCAGTAGTATCTCTTTATCCTCCCCCCACTACCATAGTTAATTACTACACCTATTCAATAGAATAGTAAAAATTTAGTGTGTGTGTATATTCAAGATCATAGTGTAGAGTTAATTATTTCAGCTATGAAAAATATTTTTATATAGTTAATTAAGAAAATAATAATACACCATCATAGATAGTGTGCTCCATATCTGAGAGTTATTCAGAGTTCAAACAAGTCTTTATCTTATATAATGTGTGTTAAGGTAGTACCTTAGATAATTTAGAGTGTTCCATAATAAACATAATTTGTGGTATATTCTCATACTATATAGTATACTCCACCTATTCCTATGCCCTCTAGTTAAACATGATAAATGGGATTCTATGAGCAATGATAAGGATAGTTGCATCACAACACTTGATTCATTTTCATGATCACATTAAACTACATTTAACACTTTTAGTTCATGAAAATTCACTCTTCAATTATATGATATAGGCATGCACTATATTCCTCCAATTGATAGGATCATTGGTTAGCTTATTTTTACACACATTAAAATATTTTTTTAAAATACAAAAACATTCAATGTTTAAAACATTTTCAAAATTCAAAAATGGAACTTGAGCATGAAATGAACATGTTTTTTAGATAGCATATTATTTTTGATACACACGTACATTTCATAGGGTATATATGTGTGATGTAGGACATACATACTATACATAGAATCCTAGATATTGGTATCCCTTCTACAGAGTGGTCATGCTTATGCTAGGGTTATTTTGTGTTACATGTTACACTACCATAGGTTATATCTATCGATGAAATATCTACCATGTTGATCTATATATATTACAAGTGTATTTAGAGTTAGTCATACCATACATTATGCTACACATATATTGTTATTTTATATGATGTGGCATTAATCCATATGGATGATGTAGACTATTTTTCACTTATTCAATGAACCTTTATTGTTGTTACTTCCTTGTGTTATAGGATATACATTACTTTATTATTGTGTGTAGCCACTTAGGCTTGTGTGTGACATCTTTATGTCACTTTTTTGAAACATTATTAATGTACTTTGTGTGTGGACCTTGGGATTTTTTATTCCACATGTTCATTTCATTTTTATGTGGCCCTTTGCCTTATGTGTGACATTGCATGACATTGTGATTTTTTTTATTATGTTTTTTGAGCTTGATCATTGCTGTCATGATCTATTTATGCACTTTTACTATGTAGTCTTATTTAGATATGATTACTTTACTTCATGCATAATTTCAATATTTATCTAGACATGACACTTATATGCCTCACATTCAATATGTTACATACTTGGTTCAATGAAAATTACATTAATATGATAACATACTCTCCACATGTTGACATAATTAAAAATTATTATAACTTTATCACATGATATAGTGTCATTCATCTCAAAAGGGGGGAATTCTAGTGGGACTACATTAGATATTCAAACCTCCATGAACATAAAAATTGGATTTTAGGATATAATATAAGTTTCAAATATTCAAATTAATTTATATTTAATAATAGAGCACAGGTTTAAAAGATTCGATGTAGTTTAAAAATTAGATATATGATAGAAATTACACATTAATATATATTTGGGAGAATATGACATGATATACACTCATTTTATAGATACTTAAATAAAAATTCATACACATTTGGATGCATATGCATGGTCATATGAAAAAACAACTATAAGAAAATAAATTATAGGTTTCACATAAAGTTACAATTGAGTATATATGCATGAAATTATATATCTTTCTGCACAAATTTAGGAGGCATGATGTTAATCCATGCACATATATAAATTTATAAAAATTTATAAGGAATTATATTGGTTCATGAGCATGTGCACTATAATTTACAAGATTCATTGGAAAATAGTTGTTATAAAAAAATCATGATGGTCATGATGGTGGCATGGATATTCTTTATTCTTTTTTTATCATGAAAATATAATCTATACCTATATGTAGATGTGTGATTCATTATGTTATGAGTAATGCATGTTTGAGTCTAGTGACACTCAATGGTCTCAAAATTAGTTATCCTAAACCCATCATGTGGTTCTATATTTAAGTTCCATATTATATACGTTTGAGTCTAGTGACACTCAATGGCCTTGGCATCACTTCTAGAGAGCCCATTATGGTTCCATCTTAATTTATATTATTACATTTAGTAATTATCCTCATTCATGAGATTTGGATTATGCATATTTCTAACTCAAGTGCTTATGTCATTCAAAATTTGGTACTTGATCATTCTTAATTCACCAATGGTTCAATATTTAGAACAATTTCTCTAAGTTCTTTAACAAGTGGATACATTTCTCCAATGTTTCATCATATTTTATAGATTATAGAGCAATATAGTTTTATATCCCTAAGGTGTAATCCTCCCTTTCTCTTTCAATTTTTAAATTTTAGAATTTTAGATTTTGTAAACTTCAAATGTGAACAATGACTACTTCATGTATTGTTACATGGTTTGCTATTGAGTATCCTAGATATTTAAGCTTCTTATCATATATAATGTGTGTTTTACACATTTCGGTTTATTTTTCTTCTTTAATCTAGTATTTTCATCACTATAATTAGAGGGGGGATGTAGATACCTAAATATCAAGTACTTAAAAATTTTCATCCTTAACATATCTTAATACACTTTACTTATGCTCATATACATGAATCTTATTTTTCATTATTATAGTCATTTATCTATATGCTAGCTTGACCTCTCTATTCACCATCACTACTACACTATAATTTCTTTTTAAATGATAAAAGTGATTTATTTCACTCTCAAACTATTTCCAACCTCAAGAAAATTATTCTTGATTTTCAAGGATAAGTCCACACTAGGCAAATAGGTCTATTTCCATAGACCTATTCACCTAATGTGGTCTTGTCCTTGCACCATTTAATGGCTAGTTTAAAATTTTCAAATATTCATCTTGGTCATCCTATATGTTTTACAAGTTAGATAAAGGGAATTATTTAAAAGGTTCATTATAAATTCAAATCAAAGGTCATTAATTAAGGGACATGTTATCTATCTAGCATCTATCTATTACACTACTACTTATTGAGAAAATCCTCCCTATTTTTCCTAGATTTAATATAAATCACTAAAATTAGTCAAAATTCAATTTTGAAATATTCCACATAAATTCAATATCTAACATCATAAATTATACAATACAAATTTTTAGTTGTATACATATAGTCAACGATCACAATTGCACAATCACTCTATGTGGGAAAAATATGTGTGGCTTGGATTTATCATTTGGGTATATAGATATGAACCAAGTGACTAATAATCAATGAGAGTTATTATGGTAAGCTTATCCCATTATACTTCTCCATTTATTTTCCACATTCCCATATCTCACAAGAACCCTAAGGTTTTGAAAGAAATGATAATGAAGATAGAGATTTATGCACAAAATTATAGAATAAATATATCATAATGCTTTCAATATACATAAGTATAGGTACCATAATAATAAAAATCAAATAAAATAATTTCATAATCAACATAGTATTAGTGATTTGTTATCAAACAAGTCTAAACATTTCTAGACCTCATCTATCATAGTCTAATTTTATTATATTTCTCATTGTTAAACACCTACTACAATGAACAAGAATAAAAAAATGGTATGTATCTTACTCATTTTAATATTTACTATTTTTATAATATGCCACATGTCAATCAATTTATACTATTGATTTTTATTTACATTTACATTTATGAATAAATTCTATATATTGTAATCTAAATAATCTTTCAAAATTTTATACCTATTAAACACTAAACAACTATTGTTTTATCAAAAATAGGGTAAAACAATCTATAATTTTAATTGGACCAATTCAATACAACCAAATATAATAAAAAGAAAATAGCACAACATACCTATTTCAACTAATACAAGATATTTAATTCTTCAAGTGAATAGTCATACAAAATGTGTGTAGACATTGGATTTTTAGAGATCACCATGTTTATATCAGTGTGGGAAATATATTATATGTTCATTCATATAGATATTAAGATATTATATCATAATAAAGTCCATAATTATTAATAATATATCATACTCTTATACATAACCCTATTATTCCCTTGTGAGTATACAAAATAGAGAAGATTTTCAATGATAATCTTTCCTAAAACTATCACATCAATTCTTCCTTGAATTAGGTATACAAGTTTTCAAAACCAATAATAATAAGCATCATTACTAGTTATAATATATATATATATATATATATATATATATATATATATATATATATATATATATATATATATATTATAGAGAGTATGTGATGGCTTGGTAAAATTACATAGGTCACTACCACCTATGAATATACAAAAAAATTACACTACAAGGATTTAATTAAAGACCACTACATCCTCCTTACCTAGATCATAATTGTTTTAACCAAAGGGACACTCACTGGTAGGATATTATCCAAATCATCAAGAATATTTGATCAACAATTTGGGATCTCAAATGATATTGATGTCGAGAGATAAATTTTATCAACCAACCAATGATTTTTAACATTTAAGATTCATGAATAGAATATTCACCATTGAAGTAAATTATTTGAGATTATAAAGGCACATAACACTTAAGTAAGATAAAATATCCAAATAAATTTGATAAAATGTTAGCATTGTTGACACATTGAGCCATTTTAAAGATGTTCCTCCTTTTTGTTATATCTCAAATTTGCACCCTTGGAGAGGTTTTTTCAAGCCCTTTCCAATCGAGATACATAATGGGAAAAACCCCAGGCTATGCATATCCTATTATAGGGTTAAACCTTCAAATAAGGTTGGCTTCCTCTTGATGCTCACCTAAACTAATGCTTGAATAATGCTTCATAGGAAAAAGGGGTAGAAAGAGGACAAGGGATCTTAAGAAATCTAAAAGGGTGATATACCAAATTTAAATGGACACTCACATAAGCTTGAACACACACTAGATCAAAAAAATATAACTATGGCTTACTCAATCTCAAATCTCACTAGCTTCACAAATATTTCATAGAAAAAGGTTCCAAGTAGAATACTAATCTAGACCTGTAAGTTAGTTTGAAAACACCTTCAAAGAGGAAAGCAAAATGATAGAAAAATAAGAATAATATCCTTCACAAATTCACCATACATAAGCATGTTAATAACTAATTAAAAATAAGAGATAGGCAAAGAATTGATCCTATTACTTCAAAAGGTAGTTTTCACAATGTTTTGATAGGGTTTAACCATGTCAAATGAGCACACTTTTACAAGAGTCTTACTGAGTATCCTTGTCCTAGAAATAAAATGATAGATTCCAATAGGCAAGAACCCCTTCCATGGGAATGAGACTAGGAATATGGGAGAATAGAGAGAGAGAAAGAGAGAAAAGATATGGGAGCATGCCTTAAAAAAGAACACACTGTCCTAAGTCATTAATTAAACTTGAACTTCCACCTTTTGCTACTTATCTAATTAAATCCTTGCCATGTTTTTTATCAAATGAGGATGTTACCATGGTTTTTTGAGTGAGTAAATATCCAAAGGCTTTGAAGATGCATTAAATGCCCCTATCTACAACTCCCAACACTAGACCTTTTTTCTATCCTTCATGTCATCTCTCACTTGAAGATAAAAATTCATGCTCATTGATTTAACAAAAACATGGCTTTGTGATTTTTAAGTGGTTGTTTATCGAGACTATGGCCATACTAAAATATGAATACCCTTTTCATTAATCACATCTTTACTTTATCTTCATGTTTGGATCATAGGTCCATCTATAGGTAGAAAACTAATCTAAGGTTTTTGGTTTTCCTATAGTTTCCATATCAATATGGACCTATAGACTATATAACACTTTTCTATATTATAATAGGTCCAAATAAACCCATCCTAACTCTGTATGAACTAAAATATCATATATGCATACACATATCCTTCTTAAAATGGTGAACAATATTTTAAAAATAACCCTACCCAAGCAGAAATATGAACTAGAGGTCCATATTTAGCTTTAATGGCAATCCATATAATTTCTTTCTACTTGATTTCATGGTTGTGTCATTTTAATGTAATTTGAATGAGCTTAAATGGCATCAAGATGACCCTATAAAAACTTGTTACCCTTGGTCAAAAATGGAATCTCAACCTCCATTGAAAATCCTAGGCTCACCTTTGCTCTAATTGGTTATCAAAATCTGACTAGGCTCATTGACATATTGATTCATCTCACTTCATTAATTTTGATCTATATGAATGCCCATAAGTCATTGATTCTCTAAAAGTTGAATGTGATATTGACATTTGTCATGCATGCATTTACTCTTAATATTCACTAACCCATTTGACCTTTAATCACCATTAGGTCTGAATGTATGATCAAACACATGCCATTAGATTTGCATGAGACCCATTATTTGAACTCTAATGGCTACTTTGTGAGCTTAAAATTGACATCTTATAGACCATATGTGATGTCTTATAGAACATATTTGATGTCTCATAGACTTTAAAATTTAAGCACAAATAATTTTTTTGTAGTGTCTTTATTTTTATGTTAGCATGAACATCTTATATTATAGGTCCAAATTTGAAGGCCTATAACTTGAAGCACAAAAGTTATGGAGGCACCAAATTTTAAGGAGATGTTTTTTGAGACTAAAAGGGATGAACCCATTTGATTCCCTAGTCTTAGGATATTTCTAAGTGTGTGAAAAAATTCTCAAGTTGACTGGTCTATTTATTCCCATATGACATCCTAATGATAGTCTAGTTCATTTAGCTAAGTATGGGAAACTTATCAAAATTTGGCTGAGGAGACAAATTTGAACATGCATAAATTCTACTGTGTTTTGATGGATGATTTAAAACTTAGCATGTAACAACTAGAGACTAAGGTTAAGAATACAATATGATCATTTTCTCTTTTAATTTTTACACATGTGAGATATGGCCTTGTCAATATTCTCACTCGACTCTATTGATCTCTTTGCAAATTGGCTAAGTATGGAAACTTAGCAAATTTTGACTGAGAGGCCAACTTTGGATCTTTATATATTTTGATGTGCTTCAAAAGATGACCTAAAACTTGGTGCATATGTTCTTAGGACTAATTTTAAAAAAACCTATATGATCAATTCTCCCTAACTTATCCACACATGTAAATTATGATGTTATCAAAGTGCCTACTCAAAATTTCTGCCACTAGACCTAAGATGTTTAGATGAACACAATGAAGAACTAGATGAAAGCTATGAACTTCCATATTTATTCCAAGCACTCTTAACATTGCATAGAGTCTCTGATATACTTTATACCTATCCCAAAGCCTTTTGATCCATCTATTTATCAAACCATGTAAGATCATCATGTGTGGGCCAAAACTGGTCAACATCTTTGGTGACTCACAAGGGTTACATGCATGTCTATGTAAAAGAACCCCTCTCTTTAAGCAATGAGGACTAGAAGAAAAAAAACAAAACAAAATGCTTGAGGCACTTTAGAAAAGGAAATAACATAATAGAAAATAAAAAAGTGCATAAGGCACTTAGAGGAAAGAATAAAAACTACTCTAATATGTACAATATGTTATAATGGATGTGATGTTATTCAATAAAAAGGATTTAAATTAATACCATTGACTAGATGGGGTAATACCTCTCCATCCAGTTAGGTAAGATAAAAATCATTATGCTCCTTACATCTATGGACTAAATAAGGACCACTCCACAAACTGTCAAACTTGGTATAGTTTCCTTGTTTGGCCTTATTCGAGACCTATTTGAGGACTAGGTCCCATTCCTCGAAGCTCCTTGATCTATCTCTCTTGTCAAAGGCCCTTTTGACTTGATCTTGATGTGACTCTAGATTTTTCATTTTAAGGTCCCTAGTTTCTTCTAACTCCATGAGTTCTATCAGCCTCATATTCATGGGCAAATCTTCCATCAACTCAAGATGATGGGCTAATTCCAATGCAGGTTGCTCAAAGGAGATAGGAAATTTGGCTTCCCTTCCATACATAAGAACATATGGATAATTTATAATGTAATTTTTAAGAGTTACCCTTTCAACCCATAAGGTTGTCATTAGCTTGGTTTTCCATGTCCTTTGATTGTCTTCCATGGTCCTCTTGATGATCCTTAGCAAATTATTGTTTGTAGACTCTACCAATCCATTTCCTTGAGGATAGTAGTTGGAAGAGGTGTTGATGTAGATGTTTAGTTTGAGATCCCACTCATTTTTCCTCATACTAAGGAATGCTAATCCATTATTATAAATTATGGTGGCTGGGACACCAAACCTGATTACAAGGTCATCATAGAAATCCAAGACTACACATTCACTAACCTCCTTCAAAGCGATGGATTTCACTCACATAATGAAATAGTCAACTATAGTGAGCACCCATTTATGCCCTATACTTAATGGTAGATTGATTATCCCTATGAATTTTAACCCCCATTGCATGAATGGTTACACCACCTGAATAAGATTGAGTCGAAGGGCTACTAGTTTTTTCTTTCCTATAAAGAGGGCACACTTTTAGCATTTTCTAATCCATGCATGAGCATCCTTGAAAATATTGGGCCAGTAATAACTAGCCCTCATTACCTTGGATATGGGGGTTATAGGTGAAAAATGACCTCTTTTAAGTCCATTATGGAACTAATGCAAGAGTTTAGTCACTTGGTCATCATCTATGCATCTGAGTACCTTATTGAGGTGCTTTCTAAAAGGAACACCATAAAATAATGCATAAGGTATATATTGAAGATTGAAATACCCTATTTTGGCTCTATCTAAACCTTGGGGGCATCCTCCTATTATAAAAAAGTGAGACATATCTTGAATCCAACTCTTTTTAAGTGAAGGTTCACCTACTTGTGAGTTGTATTGGGTTACCAAAACAACTTCCTTGTCTTCCTAGTGGTCATTTACTATGTGATCACATAATTAATTACCCTTAACCAGCTTGGTGACCTTGATGTCTACATCATATTCTATGACATTTATGATCTAACCTACTCTCTTCTCATTTAAATCCTTGTTAAGGAAGAACTCCCTAACTCCAAGATGAGACACCATAAGATGGATCCTACTATTGGAGAGCATATGCCTAAACTTCTTGAGACTCCTAATGGCATAAAAAACCTATTTTTCAATAAGGGTGTACCTCACTTCATAACCTTCCAACCCTTAACTAAAAAATGCAATTGGTTATTCCATTCCTTCACCATTCTTCTGCATCAACATATCAAGTGTGTTGTCAACATTGGCAAAGGTGTACAAGATGAAGTCCTTAGAGAAGTCAAGATTGAATCTTACTTGATGGTTTCAAAATCTACATTGCCTTCATCTAACGAAGCAAACAATTGGATCTTATTCACATGGTGGTTATAGGCTTGACTAAGTTTGAAAAAATAGGTATGAACCTCCTCATAAAGTTGATCTTCCCATAGAAGTTCTAGATTCCCTTCTTCATCTTTGTCAAGGATAAGGCTAAGATATCACTTACTCTATTAGGATTAATAAATAATCCCTATTTTGAAATAATATGACCCTAGAGTTTACCTTCATGCATAAATAACACACATTTTTTTGGATTTAAAGAGATCCCATACTCTTTGTATCTCTATAATATCAGCCTCAGATGGTCCATGTGCACACTAGCATCTTTGGAGAAGACTGTGATGTCATCCAAGTAGACTAGCACCATTTGATTTAGTATCCCTTAGAAGTTTATGTCTATTTTTCTTTGGAAGGTTTCCCTAGCATTATATAATCCAAAAGGCATCTTTTTTATAATCAAATGTGCCCCACTTAGTGGTGAAGGTAGTGTTTTACTGATCCTCTTCTCTCACTAGCACTTGCTTATAAGTTGAATATCCATGTAAGAAAGAAGCATTTTGAACTAGAAACTACTTGTAGGAGTTGCTCCATGGATGGTAAAGGGTAATTATCCTTCAAGGAGACCTTATTAATATCCTTGAAGTCCACACATATTTTCATATCCCCACTCTTCTTCCTTATAGGTACTAGATTAGCTACCCATGAGGAATGATTGATTAGGAGGATGATCCTAGATTCAGTAAGGTTGGTCAATTCCTTTCTCATAAGTTCTTCAATCTTAGGATTTATGGGCCTCTACTTCTACCTGTGAAACTTGGCATTAACCTTTATCTCTATAGTGTGTTGGGTGAATTTTGGAACAAAGGCCCTTAATTCACTATATTTCTAAGTAAATATGTCTATGTATTCCTTACAAATATATATGAAAGCATTCTTTTAAGATTTAGTGCTTACTTTCCCAATATTAAGGAGATTATATTTAAATATAATAACTCTCTCATAATTCTCTTCATTAGTTGACATCACTGTTTATCTTTCCTCATATGGCCCCCTTCATGAATTAGACCTTCTAGGGTGACTAGCCCTTTAGGAATCTTATTAGACCTTAATTAAATAATCTTCTCCCCATAATTATGTTACAATTTTTATTGGTTGAGTTAGTATAACTCTACTTCTTACTACAAGAAACATGCAATCTATTTTTCATTTTCAAAGACCTACCAATAAGCTTCATTATCTACCATTAATGGTCTTATTACCACTTTGACATGTGGTTAAACCTTGGTCCTTTCCAATTTATTGATGATGTCAAAATGAGCCCCCATAGCTACTAGTCTATAAGCATGTTGATTTTGGCTTCTCAACAGTAATTGGATGTTGAAAACCTCAAAGTCATTAATTATGTCCCACACTCTATATTTTTAGGACTTCATTAAAGGGTTCTTGGTGTAATTCTATCCTCTAACCTAGTGTACAACCAATTCATTATCCCCATAGACTTGAAAATTCTTGATCCTTCTCTTACTATCCCATTGAAGGCCATGAATCAGACCCTCATATTCTAATGCATTATAAGAGTAGCTAAATTTAAACTTGTATGAAGATAATTAATTATAATTTGAATGGGATAATAGCATAAAACCTATACCTACTCCATGATTTCTTCTTGAACCATCAAAGAACAACTTCCATAGACCACTAGGATATTTTTAAGGCCTCAAGAGGGATGGCATGGGTTGCTTTTATTCATGAAAATAGTAGACACCCAAGTCCCTTTCTTCAACACCTTCTAAGAGGTTCACCAACTAGCTATCATTTCATAGCTCATCTAGGAACATGTCTGGTACCTCTTTTGGATGAGTATTCATCTCATACCCCATTGTAAATTCATCCTCATCAATGATGGTGCAATTGAACTTGACATTATTTGGTCCATAGGTATCTATATGATATTATTTAATAGGCTTGGTTTTCATTGATATTTTGGCCCCATAATTGATCCTGAGTACCATATAAGACCAATCTGATACAAGATAGCCCCTATCTTTGTTGTGAACTCTCTGGATAAGCATATTGTAAAGTGAGGAGGCACATCCAAGACCAATACATATTGAGCCACTAAGATGCTATGACAAGATTTTAGGGTCATATTGAGCTCCCTAATTATACTAGATGGCTTAGGAACATAACCATCAAGTTGAATCACTTCTTTGTATTGTGGCTCATATTTTAGATTGAGCTGATTAGCTATGGAATTTAACACCACTGAGGTACTAGAACTACTATCCACTAAAAAATTATGTATCAGAGAGTCACTAATGATCATTAGGATGTATAAGGGAAGATGATTAATTACTTTACTTGATTGTAATTCACTAGAGCTTTTGGTTGCATTGGTGAGAACTTCATTTACCTTACTAGGTGGCTTGTTTGTAACATTGATTTTCATAGTCCTTAAAAAATGTCTACCTGGCCAAGCATGGAGAGCATATCCCACATGAATACACTCAAATTTGACTTTATAATTTGTTCAACAATGTTGATGGGTGAACCACCAACCTTTTCTTGTGATTTTGGAGCCACCACTTTTCTTTGTTGAACTTGTGAGCCTTAGGGTACCAAGACATTTCCCTAATTATAACCCCTTGGGACTACTATAATATTTGGAGTGATAAAAAGTTAATTTGGATTTGTTAGTGAAGGAGTAATGGTAGGAATATCTTTGACTAATTTTTGGTTACCATCCATTTTCCTTCTTTTAAATATTATATTTACAGCCATGAGAAGATAGGCCTGGATAGAACTAGCCTATTGGTTAAATGTGCAGCACTCTTTTTAATCATGGTTCATCATTGTAGCATCCAGATGATTTGGTCACTGATTAGACTCTTGACCTTATGGAAGATCCTTAGTTTTGGTCATAATAGGTGCCTCTACATTTTGGGCCATGAGAGCTTAGTTGTATCCAAAATTAGTAGCTTTCTACCATTTATCATCGAAGGCTTGGTTAAGGTCAATATTTGGGACAATATGTTAACTAGAGGATTGATTATAAGGCATGGTACCCTCTACTTCTTGAGATAGATTATTTTGAACTGGGACTAAGGATTTAGAAGTAATAGCAACATTAGGATTGTATTTGTTCTACCTATTGTACCCATGTTTCCCTTGTCCTTGGTTTTGACCTTCGCCTTGGCTTTGGTATTTCCCATTATATGGTGGCCTATTCTCTTGAAAGGATTGCTATTGAGGTTGATATGAACTTTGATAAGCCCTATTTAAATTAAGTTGCCTTTTTTCATATATTATCTCATTTCCCCAGGAATAAAACATGTTTTTAAGCTCTTGAAAGTTCTTTTACTCTAGTGAATCACTAGATCCAGTAGTAGAAGCTTTCTCTTATTTTGGTGTAGGGATTACATTAATTTTTAGTGTAGGAGGAATGACATATAATGGAGAGATAATAATAGTAGGTGGTCTAATTTTAGGAAATAAGGTAATTGGTGTTCTGGGTGTAAGTTTTCAAGCTTGAACCAAACATTTTTTTACTTTGATGGACACCTCATAAGCATCTAAAAGTATATTTCCTCCCATGGATTAGATCATCATAACTATGTCACTATTTAAAGCCTTTAAATAATATAGGAAGGCAAAGTTAGGGGTTGGTCTAACTAAGACTGGGATTATGTCCCAAGTTTTTTGGAACCTAGTTTTAAAGTCTTACATGACTTCATGAGGATCTCTCCTAATGGTAGTTAGTTTCTCTACAAGTGACAAATTGTCACTTTTATCCTAAAATTTTTTACACAAGGCCTCTCCCAATTGGTCCCATTACTAAATGAAATTGGTAGTAAGGCCTCTATACCAATATAGGACCTTTCCTTTTAAAATAATTAGCTAATAACCTCATGTCTATATTTTCTTCAATGACATTATGCATATTTAAAAAATTGGCTATGTCTATGAGGTGCTCAGAAGGTGTCATAACTTTATAATTATCATAATAAGGAACACTTTTAAAGGCTACAACAGGGATATGATCATAATAGACAATTTTTAGAAGAATTTTGCCATTAAAAACCACAAAATATCTAGGGTATGGCATGTCTATGCAAGGACTTAATAAATGTCTTCTTATAGGGGTAGGCCTTGAAAATGACCTAGGAGCAAATTTTCCATGATATGGATGTGTATTGGTGAAACTTAATATATTTTATAAATTTAAAGGTATTTCAATAAATTCAAATGGAATAACTCATGAATTTGACCTTTTTTTTACCTTTGGCCTGAGATAAAGATACTATTCTACACCAAAGTGTTTATTCTTCATTTTGGAGTCGCCAGATGTTGTTGTTTGATATTGTTGTTTGGGATCTTAACTATTAAAAATTTTATCAAACCAACATCAAATTTGGTCAATCTCTTTTTTTAAGAGAAGTGTGTCCCATAAAACATGTTATAAACTATTATAGCTCAAATTTTCACCCTTGGAGATGGTTCTTTAGGCCCTTTCCAATTGAGCCATACAATGGGAACAACCCCAAGCTATGGGTATCCTATGATATGGTTGAACCTCTATAGAAGGTCAACATCCTCTTGATGATCACCTAAACTAATTTTATACTAATTATTCATAGAGAAAATGGGTACAAAGAGGATAAGGGATCTTAAGAATGAAAAAAGGGTGATGTACTAAAGTTAAATGGATACTCACATAATCTTAAACATGCACTAGATTAGAGAAAGATAACTATGGGTTACTCAATCTCACAATCTCACTATTTATATAAATATTTCATATTAAAGGTTCTAAGTATAACACTAATCTAGACCTACAAGTTAGTTTGAAAACACCTTCAAACAGGCAAGCAGAAGGATAACAAACTAGGAAAAATCTCCTTCATAAATTCACCATACACAAACATGCTAAGCATGAATTAAAGATAAGAGATAGGAAAAGAGTTGATATTATTACTTCAAAAGGTAATTATTACAATATTTTGATAGGTTTTTACCATTTCAAATGAGCACACTTTTGCAAGAGTCTCAATGTGTATCCTTGTCCTAGAAATAAAATGAGAAATTCCAAGAACTGAGAACCTCTTCAATGGGAATGAGACAAAGATATAAAGGAAAATAGAGAGATAGATAAAATATATGGAAAAATTCCATTAGAAAAATAACACATTTTCTTAGGTCATTAATTGAACCTAAGTTGCCACCTTTTGCTCCTTGTCCAATGAAATCCTTGCCACCTTGTTTTAATCAAATTAAAATGATGTCCATGGCTTGTTGAGTAAGTAAATCCCCAAAGGATTTTAGGATGAATTTAATTCACCTATATATATTTCCCAACACTATAAATTTTCTTTGATCTTTCATTCCATCTCTCACTTGAAGATAAAACTTCATGCTCATGGATCTAATAGAAACATGTCTTTTTGGTTTTTAAACAACTGATTATCAAGACTTTGGACATACTAAAGGATGAAGACCTTTTTCATTAATCACATCTCTAATTTATCTTCATGTTTGGATCATATGTCCATCTATAGGTGGAAAACCAATATAAGGTTAATTGTTTTCCTATAGTTTCCATATCAATACAAACCTATAGACTATATAACACTTTTTAATTTTATAACAGGTCCAAATAAACCCTTCCTAACTCTGCAAGAACCAAAATATCATATAGGCATACCTAGATCCTTCTTAAAATGTTGAAAATTATTGTAGAAATAACCTACCTGAACAAAAATATAAACTATAGGTCCATATTTAGCCTTAATGGTAATCCATATATGTTCTTTATACTTGAGTACATGGCTATGGATTTTTAATGATGTTTAAATGAGATTTAATGGCATTAGGATGACCCTAAAAAACCTTATTTCCCTTGGTCATAAATGTCTTCTTAAACTCCATCAAAAATCCTAGGCTCACCTCTACTCTAATTAGTTGTCAAAATATGACTAGGCTCATTGACATATTGACTCATCTTGATCCATCAATTTTGATTTTTATGAATGCCCATGAATTATTGATTCTCTACCAATTGAATGAACTATTTAAATTTATCATGCATGCATTTTGTCTTAAGATTCACTAACCCATTTGACATCTACTCATTTTTAGATTTGAATGTACAATCAAATGAATGTCATTAGATTTTCATGGGACCCGTTGTTTGAATTGTAATGGCTACTTTACGAGCTTAAAATTACTATCTCGTAGACCATATTTGATGTCATAAAAAATGTATTTGAAAAATTTTGAATCATAAAATTTAATCATAGATGGATTTTTATAGTGTCTTTATTTTGATGTTAGCACAAATGTCTTACGTTGCAGGTCCAACTTTGAAGGCCTATAACTTGAAGAAAAAAATTCATGTAGGCACCAGATTTTTAGGAGATGTTCTTGAGACTAAAAGGGATGAAACCATTTGATCCATTAGTCCCACAAGATTTATAAGTGTGTTAAAAAATTATCAAGTTGATTGGTCCATTCATTCCTACATGACATCCTAATGATGGTCTAGTTTATTTGGATAAATATGGGAAACTTAATGAAATCTGACTAAGGAGACAACTTTGAACATGCATAATTTATATCACACTTTGGTAGATGATCTAAAACTTAGTGCATAGTAACTAGGGACCAAGATGAACAAACCTATATGATCATTTTTTCCTAATATTATAGCACATGTGAGATATGGCCTTATCAATATGGTCACTCAATTCTATTGAGCTCCATACAAATTGGCTATGAAAACTTAGCGAATTTTGACTGAGAGGCCAACTTTGGATCTTCATATATTTTGAGGAACTTCAATGGATCACCTAAAACTTGGTGCATATTTTCTTAGGACTAATTTTAAAAAACATGTATGATTTATTCTCTTTGACTTGTCCATACATCAAAATTATGATGTTAAAGTGCCTACTTGAAATTTTTGCCACTAGACCCAAGATGTCTAGATAAACACAATGAAGAAATAGATGAATGGTATTCACTTACATACTTATTCCAAGAATTATTAACATCCCATAGGGTCTCTGCTACACTTTAGACCTATCCCAAATCCTTTTGACCCACTTCTTTATCAAACCATGCAAGAGCTTCATATGTGGGCAAAAAATAGCCAACACTTCCTAATAAATTATTTGGGTCTAGCATATTATTTTTCATATAGTTTGATAATTCAATGTAAATAGTCTCATTTAATTCCTTAGCCACTATCCAAGCCTTGTTCAATAAGTCTAGCATTTTGGAATTATTATTTTCCTTATCCAAGAAATGAAAAAAAAATTACTTACATCCTCCCCTGTTACCCATTTTTTCTTATTATTGTTATATTCTCACATCCATTTATTGATTATTCCTTTCATGTCCATCTATAATTCCTTATCCTCTTTGATGATTGTGTCATATCATGTTTTCATATAATATGAAGGAGCATGAAGATATATATCTAACGATACACTTCTCATGCAGGATATAACACTAAAAAGGAAATGGATGGTGAGTAACTCACATGTAACAAGGTGATGATGACATGTAGTATATTCAAGCATGCATTACTACATAAATATATCCATTTTTTAAACCATCACTTTAGCATTAATGGAATATTGGAAATCAAATTGGCCAAAGGGAATGGTGATTACTAAAAAAAATGTTTTATAATTGTAATGATTTTTTAAATGAAAGTTATAATCTACCTTGATTCTCAAAAGCACATAATCATACCTTAATTAGATATGGTCTTGATATCAATGAAAAATAGCTTATTTAATTCATATAGTAGTTTATAATTACAAACCTAATCTAAGATGCCACTAGAGTAATGGATTTATATTCTAAGGTTAGCGCCCTTATCAACCACTAGATTACCTACTCTTATTATGTGGATAAATCTTTCTAATTTTATCTAATTTAATTATCATTGAGTTTATTCTAAAAGAGCCTAAATATTCCATGATTCAATATTTCATTTAGTCATATCTTTAATCCAAATCTGTGAGTCTATTTCAATGATGATATATTTTCATCCCTTCAAAATTGCTACCTTATACCTTTTGACAAGGTAAAACCTTCATCTTGGTTATTTTTCTAAATGCCAATATAAAATTAAATAATTAGTAATTATTGTCCCATTATATCTTTTAATACACAAACTCCTCCCACCAAGCCTAGATTTCTTTTTTGTGTCATTAAAATTTAATTTAATAAATCCAATGGGTCGAGGAGACCATAATATTGTCAAATTGCTACCACCTTCTTGGCCAACCCCATTATTAGGGATAAATATATTATTTATATAAAAGATAAGAGGCCATGCTCTACTTCATTCCATTTATTTTCCCTGAACTTCTCATAATTCCTTATCCTTTGCATTTTCTAAGCAAACATACAATATGATGGATTTGATAATAACACATATCTAGGGAATATATTTAATTTTTTTTTTAATATCCTCTAATTAATTTATAGAAAAATATTCTTTATGATGATTTTTTTAGCAATAACCATATTATCTTAAGCATTTAATTCTCATATTTAAGATACCATTATTTTAATAGATATCTTAATAAACTAGGAGTAACCAAGTAAATTTTTCATTTCTAATTCCTAGAGATCTTGCACAAAGGAGCAATGGATAAAAATTTGGTTGTTGAATTACTCTCTTTCCCTAAATATAAATAAAATAGAAGGTCCATGAAATCATCTTTTGATAATTTTATCATGTGTTGGGTCCTTATTAAAGGTAGTTATCCAAAGAAATATATTTAGTTTGGGTAGCCCATACTTAGACCATTCATGTTGTTTACACCTAAATTGATATGGGTTAATATAGTATAGAGTTAAGGATACATAAATTAATAAGCATAAGGATGATAAACATATCTATAAAAAAATTAATTAATTACAACATCATATAAATAATATCCTAAAATTATAATATTGAGATATGTCAAAAAGAGAAAGTATGGTTATTGATTTATATTGAAAAAATGTAAATCAAGAGTACTTGGTTTACTATATTCATGTAATAATGATATGGAAAAATCTAGAAATAGACTAGATCTATATTCTATAAGTATAATCATTTTTTGTAAATTTACACTTGTGGCCCCAAATGCTTGCATCAAATCTAGATAATTTTGTCTATGTTGGTGTTTTATTTGGATGTAGGTGTTTAGTATAGAATATTTATTAGATATATAATCAAACACCTAAAAACCTCTAGGTTTTTTTTTGCCTTTGCTTTGGTGTGTTTATATCTTGTGCACAGATTGTCAGTATTCATCAAATAAGTATACACTAGTTTCCTCACCCTTGGAGTGAATGTGAGAAAAATGAATTAGTAGGCACATGATGTAAATTCTCCCTAAGGAACCCCTCTTTAATAGGTAATTCCTAAATAAACAATACTTATAAGAGGACCTTAGACTTATATAGTTATCCCCTACATGTTGTCTTGTGTGTGTATAAGGATGCAATGTGTGATAATCAAGTACATATATTGGCATGGCTTGTAACTTGGAAAATATGGATCATGGAATGTTAATTTGTTAATTTATACTTGTATATATTTTATACATATGAATGATACTAAAATATGAAAAAATAAGGAAGATTTGGCCAATTAAATGTTGTATTAAATGCCATTGGTAAGTTGCCTTGTGAGTTGCTAAGTATATGATAAGTGATGAATGAATAAGGGTTGATATTGTATATATACTAATCAATTTTGAAAATATTTTACATTAAATCACTTAAGTTGACCATAAGGATATGTTTCATTTTCAAATTTGATAGCTTTAGGTAAATTTACACTTAGTTTGGCACATGACACTAGCATCAATGTAGGCATCTAGCTAGGATGTAAGTGCCCAATAAGTTGGAAAATATGTACATGTCCATTACTTACAAAGGATGATAATAATTATATTTATAACATTTTGAGAAGTATATAACACCTAGTCATCATAATAACATATGGTCAAAGTAAGAGATAAGAAATATTCATAAGAGATAGTGGATGTGATCCCTTCAATAGTGGTAAGGTCTTAGGAACTAAAGGGTACATACATGAGAATTAATTTCCAAGTATACAAGACTAAGGTAATATATAATTTAGATTTACTATCTATATCCCCCCATTTAATCTAGTAATTAAATTAAAATTTTAAAAGAAAATAAATGTGTACTTGGGTGTGTATAACACACCTTGTCTTTGCATGAGTTCTACTTGAGTGTTTTTATATTGACTAGCCTAAAAATGAGAGCATGTTATATTATATAATCAGTGCATATAATTTGGAATTGAAAGAATCTTAAATGATTGAAAGAAAAGAGTGAAATTTTAAGAGTTCACCTTTGTATCGATGCAATGATCTTGCCTTTTATAAATTTGATTTGAAGAGATGTTTTAATATGAAGTATCAGAGCTGATATTACAAAAAAATGTAAAACATTTAAGTGCATATATATAAATATTTGAGGACAAATTCCCCCAACCATAAATTTCCACCCAGAAGCTAAAATTAGCTCAATTGTGTAACCTAGTTATACTTATAATCTAGTGAGCATGAATGAAATAGGTCAAATCACACTATAAATATAGTGAGGGTGTATGATTTAATCACTCCATATTATAAAATTGGTAATAATGAGTGATATAATCACCTCAACCTTGCCAAAATTGAACCAACTAATATAATACATTAGCTCAATAATAGTTTGTAAAATTCCATCATGGTATATAATAGATTCCACATAAGTATTTGAAATATAAAAGATGATTTGATTTTATAATTTAAGGTGCTCTTTTGCATGGAATATTCACATCATATATGTCTCAAGCTAAAATATGGGTATAACAATGATACCAATGTATAGAATGTTACTACAAATTTGTATTTGAATCATATAACTATATAATTTGATCAATTTGAATTTTCTCAAGTGTGGAAGATATGTTCCCATGACATTCCCCCACTAAAATATAAAAATAAGAATTTGTGTAAGTGTGGATAAAATGTTTCCATAACATGCCCCCACTATAATCTAAAAATACTTATTTATAAATAAGTGTGGAGGTCATGCCTTTTTTACATGTCCCCACTAGAATCTAAAATTGAGAAGGTGTGAAATCCATGCCTCTATGACATTATTCCACTAATATGCCCCTAATATTTAGCTGAGGGGAAGTATAAACTATTAGTCAACTTACCTCAAAAGGATAAGTATATAATCTATGAATATATCATGTAGCATATATGAGAAACGTGTCAAGGTAAATATATCATTGAATTGTGTTGCATGTTGTTACATCAAGGCCTAAGATGCATGATATAGATCATGGAAAGGTCTAAATAGTAAGATTAAAAGATTGATAATCAATAAAGCACACACACAAGATCACCCAAAATAAAATCAAAAGACAATGGTCTAAAGAAGCCTCAAAGAAGGGGCATGTTCAAATGCCACACAAGTGAAGGGGCATGATTTAGTCAAATGTCCACAAGGAAATAAATGACATATTCAAATTTCCATAAAATAAAAAATAACATATTCAAATGTCAAAATAGGAAAACAAAGTCATTTTTAAAAAATATAGCATTTCAAATGCTCAATCAAGCAAGAAACTAGCAAAAGGGGAAAGATACTTAAGGAAATGCATAAGAGAAAAGATGAGAATCATAACAAATCAACATAAGCATATCATATTAGTCTATGGATATATGTGTTAGAAAAAAATGTTAAGTAAATAGGATATCAATTACATAGTAAAATATCTAAGTATGGATAAAGGCATGTGTAACTATATAATCTCGAACATGATAATTGAAAATGTTCACATAATAATGTAACCTGGGTGTATCATTATCAAAGAAGTAGATGTCCCTAATATCCATAGCCATGATTAGAGGTAGGGATTAACATCTAAAAGTGTATAGATCATGTACCTGGGTATGCTTGCATCACACTCAAAATGTGTGTGAAACACATGTTTATATATAAATAAGTGATATGTTATCTAATAACATAGAACTAACAATATAGATGTTAAGGACCTAATAAAACATGTAAATAATAAAAATATTTTTTAATTTTTAATTAATTAATTAATTTATTTATTTTGGTATTTTTTTGGAATATTTGAAATATCCTAAGCAAGATATTTGTGCAAATGCATAATGTTCATTAGGTTTTATGAGAAAATTTTACTTCAAGTGTAGATAGGGTAGTACATGCCTTTCCCAAATTTTTGTAACTATAAATGGTCCCAAACAATTTGGTTTGAATTTTCCTTTATTAAATTTATAGACATTTATTTTTTTTAAGTACCAGGTCACCCATAGTAAATTCACATGGTTGAACATTTTTGTTATATGATTGCTTAATGTGATCTTGATAAAATTGTAAGTGTTGAGAAATATGTGTGCATTTTTCACTCAACTACTCTAATTAATTAAATATCTTTTCATAATATTTTTTATTTATTATAAAATATTTGAGATAAACATGCAATAAAATTATTTCAAGTTTAATTGGTAAAATTGTCATTGCACCATAAACCAAAGAATAAGGTATAGCCTATGTAGGTGTGTAAACATTAGTACAGTATGCCCATAAATCATACACCATCTATTGATGCCAATATATATTGTGACATTCACCTATTTTTTCCATTATTTTGATGATAGTTTTATTCTTTACCTCAGTTTGTCCATTAACACTATGGGTAATAATGTGTATAAAATGTATGTTTGATTTTATATTTATTGTAAAATCATTTCACTACTTTATTTTGAATGAGGATACATTATTAGTAATAATAGTTGAAATTATGTCAAAAAGGTAAATAATATTAGTCATAAAAAACTTTTATTTGTCATCCCCTATAGAAAATTCAAGTGAAATTGCCTCCACCCATTTTACGATGCAGCCCATTAAGTGGGTTTTATTCATGAGGAACTTTAATGGATCATATTTAATTATAATATGGACCTCATTGTTGAGGAAATAGTGCCATGTTTTTTATGTATCAAAGACCAATGCTAGGCATAATTTTTCCATTATTATATATCTGCATTCATATTCAACCAATTGATGATTAATGTAATATATTGATCACTCTTTGTGATCATCATCATATAGTGTTGATAGGGTTCCAAGGGCCTCATGGTTAGTGGAGATATAAAGGATTAATGGTTTTTTGGTGTAAGAGGCATGAGTAACAGTGGTTTTTATAAATACTATTTGATTTTATCAAAGCTTTTCTAAAAAATATCATCCCATACAAATTTGGTATCATTTTTAAATAAACACATGTAAGGAATTATCTTATTAGCCAACTGAGAAATGAAAGCTAAAATATCTTAAATTCTACCTTGTAAACATTATAATTACTTTAAATTAGTTGGAAGAGGCATCTCAACAATGGATTTTGCCATTTGTGGATCAACCTCAATCCCCTACTATGAAATAACATACCTAAGATTTTTTTTGGATTTTAACCACACATTAAGCTTTCAAAAGCATTCAAATATTTGTCATAAATTAGTAACATGGGCTTAGTAGTGTTTTGATTTTGCAAGTAAATCATCTATATGATCCTTGATAGTTTAATGGATTAAATCATGGAAAACATGCATAATTGCCCTTTGATATGGTTCTTTGACATTTTTGAGACCAAACGTCATAACATTATAACAAAATGTGCCCCATGGAATAGTAAATGTTGTCTTTTCTTGATCTGTTAGATTTATTTTTATTTGGTTATATCTAGAAAAACTATCCATAAATGAGAACTTCTCCTATCCCACTATAGATTTGACAATCATGTCAATTTTAGGTAATGTAAAATCATCTTTTGGACAAGACTTATTTAAATCATGATAATAATTATAACATCACATGTCACCATTAGGATTTGAAATAAGTACAATGTTAGATACCTAATAAGAATGTGCAATGGCTTTTTAAAATAATGCATATAAGATATTTTTAATCTCATCTCTTACCAATAAAGCAATTTTAAGATGTATTTTATGATTTTTTGTTTAATAGGTTTTACATATATATACAATAATATAGTATACATCACCATTGATGGGTCAATCCTAGGCATATCTAAGTAATCTAAGTAAATAATTCTAGGAAATCATGTAGGACTTGTTGATAGTTTTTACCTTCATCATCATGTATCATTACAATGAGTAAAAGAGGTCAATGATCTTTTTTTGTGCCATAGTCAAACTACATTGTTTATTCATTCAATAAAGTGAATTATTCAATAATAAATGGTGTGGTAGGAATACTATTAGGTGTATCATGTTGGACATTGCCACTCTCACCAAAGTAATCCTAGGGAGAGGGGGCATGAGGAAACCTATTCTTATGATAGAATGAATGGAGATCCTTATATGCCCCCAAGTACTTGAGAAAGGACTCATCATTCAAGAGCTAATATAATATCAAAAAATTTGGTGAAGAATTTTTGTCAATCAAATTATGGTGTACCAATTGTAGATTTTGGGTAGAAGTATGTATATACATATATTCTGATGTGGAATTTGTAAAACAAGTCTCACAATGAATAGCTTATTTGTGACTTACATTTTTTTCATAAAAATCCAAGCCTTGTTGATATATATTGTTTTTAGGGGAGATAGGTTGGGTTATACCTTTTTCATATTTGAGTAAATATAAAGAGCCAAGATTTGGGTTATAGGATTTTGGTAGGATGTAATTTTTTTTTTGAATTAATGCACAATATTTGAATGAATTAGTACTAATTATACATAAGTAAATAAATCCCTAGTGGATAAATTTTAAACATGCATGTAGAGTATATGGCACAACATACACCTCATATATCCAAAGTTATCCTAAATATATGTTATAGTTTAGATCATTTGGCATCACTTAGCATAAAGTAGGTAATGTATGGGGTTCCATAGTAATGTTCAAGGTTATTCACCCTAATAATTATCATGAAATATTATCAAATCCATTGATGTTCATATTGGATGGTTCTAAATCCTTAGGTCTAATATCTAGTAAGGAAAGGAAGGATATGTTTCAAATGTCAAGTCTTGAACCATTATCCATAAGGACTCTTTTAACCATTTTATTACATGTATACCTATATGTATAATGGTAATAAATAATATATGAGGTCTTGAGGTGGTAAATCCTATTTTTCAAAGGATATATTATGTCCATTCCATTTGATGTAATTTATCATAGAGGCCACATATGCAGGTTCCATATTGCTTGAAAGGATGATCATGTGTAATGCATCTAAAATAACATCCTTATAATTTGATGAATGATGTAGTAAGCATTGTGACCAACACACTCCACCTTTAAAATTTTTAGATGAGGAACCAATTTGCATTTAATTTTTTCATGATCATAAATTATGTATTGTAATTTCAGATCTAGATCACATAAAAATGGTTTTAATTTCTCAAGTCACTATTTAATTTTGTTGCAATATATATAAGTAAGATTTTATTCCAATGATAAGGTTTTTAACTTCAATTTAGGTCTTTTGTATCATATCGAATTTGGGATAGAAGATGTTTTGTATTGATATCTTAAACCTTAGCTTTTAAAATTTTAAAATGTGACTATTGAAAGGTTTAAATGTGTTTTAATAAAGATATTTTATTTAAAAATTTTATGTTTTTAATGTTAATAGTCATGTGTAATTGGCTATGATTATGATTTATTATACTAATTCACTATTCTAGTGTCTTTTCCATAGTTTTTTTCTTATGTCTAAGTGTGTAGGATAACCCCTATTGGATATATGTTAATGATGTCATGGTGATGTCATGGAGGTGTCATAGTGACTGGATGAAGTGACTTGATAGTCTAAGTGATAATGACAAAGTGTGCAATGTGTTTATCTTAGTATGCTTGAAAGAGACTTGGTTGACCTTTAGTTTTGGCATGGTTATTGATGTTTAGGGATGAGTATGGAGTATTTATGATGTGAAATGGGTCCTATAATATGTTTTATATTCTTTGAGTGCTTGTGTGCATGAGTGGTTTTCAGTTGGTTGATCATTGTTTTCATCTAGACATTTATGGTCTAGTGAAAAAAAAATTGAGTAGGTAGTTTGTTGAAATCACCATTACCACATGTGGATGAGTCAAGGGGAGTTGGTCATATGGTTATGATCACATTTGTGCCTAGTTTCTATGCACTCAATTTTAGGTCATCAAATGAAGTGTAATATAATATAATCAAGTGCAAAGTTGGGATCCCAAGCAGTTTGATAGTGTTTACCCATACTTAACCAAATTTGTAATGTGGCAAGAAAAGTTGAGTAGGATTTTTGATGTTCTAACATTTCACATGTATGAAGGTGTAGGGAGAAAATGATCATATATGTTTTTTTAGTTTTTTGTCTAGTTGATTTGTGCTAAATTCTATATCATGTGATGAAGTGCATCAAAAGATATGTATGTGCAAAGTTGGCCTTCTAAGTAGTTCTTGACCTAGTTGGCTCTATAGCAAAAAGAAATTTGAGTGAAAAAATTAATGAATTTATATCTCATATAAATTCAAGTTTCAATATTAGTTTCACACATGGTTGTATTTTCCTATTTGAGGAGATCATATGGTCCAAATTTTAGATCATGCATCTAAGCATAGTAAAATTTATTAAGGTCTAAAGTTGGCCTTCCAGGTAGATAAACAATGGTCCCCACACTTAGTCACTTTTCCATGATGTTAAAGATTAGGGCTAGATGGAGATCCAATGGTTCATGAATTTTGTAAATATATATCTATAGTGTGTAGTAATTCAAATGGGTCAAAGTGTCTGTTGGTTAATGAAATTAAAGATCGAGTTTCTTACAAAAAGATCAATGAAACATGTTCATTCCAAGATGTCATGAAGCAAAAATATGTGGAAAAGTGTTAAAGGTTTAACATTGATAAAAGGTAAAGGATAAGGATGTAAGAAAGAGTAGGTGTTCATATATATTTATCAAATGGTGAAAATTATAAGATAAATACTTGGCTGATCCATAGAGATCGATGGTGCACATTGAGTCAAAGTTACTAGATTACACAAGAAGAGGTTAAATATTCAAAGATAAACATTTAGGAATTAGATAACTATGCATTAAAATTAAAATAATATGAATTTTGAACATTTAATCTAAATATTCAATGGCACCAGATGTGATCAAAGTGATCGAGGTTTAACTATGGTCATTTGCATTTGAATATTTAAATTTACAAAGGAAAGACCAATGTCTAGTTTTTGGGAAATAAATTTTTATACATGAATAATTTTATCATGTTTTAAAAAAAAATTGTATAGGATAAAATACTCATATAAATATAGATTTAAATATTTGAAAGTGTGTACAATAAAAGTTATGAAGGTTCAAGTTTGACTATGTTTCCATGTATGTTTTGCAAGTAACCCAAGAAGGGTGTTTGAACTTGTGTTGATGTTTTTTTGATGTATCATCATGAATTAGATATTTGGGAGTGTTTTATAATCCATGAGGACCATAAGTATGCATTATGAATGATTGACCAATAATATCTAGCATGAATAAAGATGTATAAGTTATCTGTGTTTATTGAATGTATTGGTAGTTTGAGTGACCATCTTATAGAGGTAAGTTGAAGGTGTTCTGAGTAGAGTTGAAAAATAAAATAAACATGAATATGTTATATAAGTATATAAGTATTATTATAAGGAATTATTTTTCTTGATATGCCTTTGATTAGATATGAAGAGTAAAAAATCTTGACTATATTTTGACTGTATATGACCAGTCTGAGTGGTCATTTTGTCTATGTTGTTTTGAGTGCTTATAACACGTGTTGATGTGTCTAAATAACATGGATGTATATCTGATGTATTTTATATTTCACCCATGTGATATAATCATATGAATATGTTAAATATTTGAGTATCTAGTTCAAAATTTTGAGACTGTGTTTTATGTGTATGAAAACCTGAAGAGATAAGAGACTTAATTGGTAGGTCCAAGTGTGGAGTTCATGTTCAAAATGGCATGGACCCATGTATGATTGATAAATGGGATACTATATATATGTTTTATATTTTAGATTAATTGTTAAATGATGAAAGTGGTCCAATTAGTATCACATGTAACGTGTGAGTATGAAGGCCTAATAGTTTTAGGTCTCACCAACACCTAATGGTGGTTTGGGGGTAATGAGGCATTGGCTGACCTATGGAGTATGTGGTTATTACATGTAATGTGTAGGAGGACATAATTCAAATAATTAATAAGTGTGGTAAACATCTTGGCTGACTAAGATGGGTTATACCAAGAGCATGGTATAAGTACAAGGCCTATTTGACATGTTTGTTCTAGTTGTAGAGGTGGAGAAAAGTAAAGGAGAGAACCTTTGAAAGAGAAGGTATAGGTTAGTGAGGACCAATATAGAGAAAATAAAATTAGACATACTTATTTGATCAAGGTGATGAAGGCGACCACATAGGTCGTTGGACCTAATAAGGCTAGAAGAGGCAGAATGAGTGAGTATGCTCAAGAGGATATTTGAGAGAGTATGTATGGTGAGCTAAGGCAAGGTGAAGGTTATGTATGTCTAGTGGATGGATTTAAGGGTAGATAAGGTTGGTTATGGTGTGTATGACCTATAGGTCATACACACCATAACCAACCTTATCTACCCTTAAATCCATCCACTAGACATACATAACCTTCACCTTGCCTTAGCTCACCATACATACTCTCTCAAACATAATGTCATAATATTACTCTTGAAGGTTTGAAGATTGAGTGTGAGTGAAGAGTTGAATATTGGGGTTAATTGGGGTATGTAATGTGTCTTGATTGATCTTTGTATGTTGGTTCAAGTATGTAATGTGATTTGGAAAATAGGGAGTTTTGGATGAAAGAGTGAAGGTGAAGAGTGATAATCAGAGGTCTATCATCAAGTGTTGAAGACATCAGTTCAAAGGTAGAGGTGTTCAAATTAAAGGATGGTCTAAAGGATTTGATATTCCTTAGGGGTAGTTTCCCCTTATGAAATAGGTTTTACACTAAAGACCTTTGGTCAAGAGGATTTGATCAAGGTTTATTAGTCTAAAGGATTTTAATAGTCTCTTATTTGTAATCTCTTATAGGATAAGTAGTCTATGTGTTTTAGGCTTGAGAGTGGGTTTTATTCCCCATGAGGATTTCCCATAGGAACTATGTGTTGTGTGTTTGATCTTATGTAATCATTAAATTAATGAGTTCTCTTTTTAATGTTACTTGATCAAATTTTATATATGTTGATTGTTTAATAGTTTAAAAGGATTGGAATTGAAATTTAAATATTTGGGCTCATTGATTTCCCCCCCTCTTAGTGATTGTACCTCTAACAATTGGTATCAGAGCAAGTCCTTTGGAGGAAGCTTAACATCTTGAAGGAGATCTTGAGTTGGTATAAAGATGGATAAATATTTGAAGAAAGATAATAAATAGTGCAATTTTATGGTCAAGGCACTTGAAGAGCAAATATGTACTTTGAAGAAAGATTTCAAGGAGGATGAAACTATTATCAATGATATCAAGGTTCAGCTAGTAGATGCCAAGATAAGTTTGTGTTCAAAAGAAAAGGACATCATGTTTGACAAGGAAACTTTACATAACAATAGATAAGATGATAGCGAGGAAGAAGAATTTGATCTAGATGCTGAGATCATGAGTGCACTTAGTGAACTAAAATAATAGAAGAAGAGGAATCATAAAATGAGGAATATGATCAAATTTCTTGAAGAACAAGTCATTTCTATTGAGGGAAGTTTGTTAGGCATGTCCAAGAAATAAGAAAAGAAGTATAAAGAATAGATCAAGCCTATTAAAATGTAAGCATATAGATTGAAGACATAGAAAACAAGGCCAAAGAGGATGAAGAGAAGATCAATACTCTTGAGGATCAGTTAAGGACTACAAATGCAAATCTAATAGCAAGAAAATATGAGTAGACTCAGATAAATATTGAGATGGGGTCCTTGAAGAGTTAGCATGAGCTTGTTTTAGTCAAGTTGAATAATCTAGAAAATAAGCATGAGAAGCTTAAGTATGTCAATGATATTACAAACTTTGAGGGCAATGCAAAAAGGTTTGTTAGACAACCAAATGATTCAAGGTATGCTAGTTTATTCCATGGTCATTGTTATATACGTAATAAGTATGGTCATAGAGATAAGGATTGTATAAGGAATTTAGTCAATCATGTACATTTATAGAGCCTTGGAAAAAGGATAAATTGGTAATGGAGAAGTCATAACCTAGAGAAGGAATAAAATATGAAGAATATATAGGATTGCGAAGATAATTTGTCTTTTATCCAGATAGAAAAAGAAGATCATAATCATCACTAAGAAAAAGGTATGAATGATATTGTTTGTTTCAATTGTCATTAATTTGGTCACATTACTAGGTATTGAAAGAACATGTTAAAATGATTTCCCAAATCAAAATAAGGTGTATGGAGCTCTTAGTGTGTAAGGAAGAGGTCAAAAATGGGTATGTAAACTTAATCCTGATGGAAGAGATCAGACTAAGACCAAATATGGTTTATTTTCCATGATAAACATGAAGGAAAGTCAAGAGTTTATATTGATAACATTTATTGAAAAATCTAAAGAAGAGAATAAAGTCAAGGATTCATTGAAACTCAAGTAGGACTATAATTCAGATGAGATTATGGAGATATGGAACTCTCTAGAGTTTTAGAACTTTTAGTCTCTCTATGTAAAAGAGGTGTCTCTCTCTAAGATTTCAGGAGACACTTTACTTAAGGAAGAAGCATCGTGGATATTGGTTGGGTCTTGATTGATGTTGTAAGACAAATATGGTCATGATAATATGTGATAGAAGTGTGTGTAAGGTCTATAATTAGGGAATGGTAGTTTTTAAGTGTCTAATTAATGATGATGTGGTGTCAAAATATTCTATTACATAAGAAAGATTGAAGATACGGTTTATATAGAGGATGAGGGAAATGTGTTGTCTTATCTATGATATTATGAAGAAGGTATTTATGTTCTATACATAACAAGTTGTGTATACCATGGAATTATGGGGAGATAACTTATATAGCCTGAGTGTCTTGAGGAGATGTGCATAAACAAAGGGGGAGCTTTGTAATATGTTAGATTATAGGATTAGAGGACCATATGCTCCTAGGTTTACCTATCTTCTTATAGGTCAAAAGCCATGGTATAAGAAGTCAAGGTTCACAAAGGTGTTAAAGCTCAAAACTTGGTCCATAATTGTGTAATGGTTTTATTTAGGTGTATAAGAGGTCTTAGAGGTGGACATTGACCAGAAGGAAGTTTGTTGACTCTATTTATTTTGAGATTCTAGGGTTTTGGGATCTACTAGAAAAGTGGTTTTTCCTTATGAGCTGAGGTCTAAGGATTCTTAATTGGTTGAATAAAAAAAATGGTTTATCAAATCAAGCTTCATATAGATTTGAATATTTGTGGTTCTCAAGTTATTCAAGTTTTTATCAAGTTGGAGGCCCAATTGACAAGTTGGTTTGTGAATTAAGTATGTTATAGAGGCTGATTTAGGTGTTTAAAATTGGTGTAACTAAGGGGGAATATTATGGTGCTCCATTTATGAAGGTTTAGGTCTTGATGATGTGTCTACTAAAACTTGTGGGCTCTGCAAGTTCTAGGTGAGGCTACAAGGAGTCTAGACAGGCCTAGTAATGAAGATGTGATGTTTTTGCTTAGTTTATCCAATATAGAAAGGAAAGAGTATTTCAAGGTGAGTTATTATGTTGGTTTAGTGCATGTTTCCTATATTGGTGAGTGGAATGAAATAATATTGGTGGTCCCCAAGGTGGCTTGACCTAGAAGGCTAGTAAGCATGTATGGTGGTTAATCATGGTATATGGAGATCTGAAGATGATAAAGCTATGAAATTGCTTATAAATATTATGGGGAGTGCTTCTCATATGGTTTTTGGTAATATCCATTATATTTTAGTACTTTTGTGTGTTCTTTCTTCATTGGTTGCAGTGTTTGGTTAAAGTGAGTGTTGTCATGGAACAAGAAGAAGATGTCAAGGAAAATAAGAGGTAGGCTCAAGGTTCAGGGAAGTTTATATCATCTTTCTAAGATGTTCCTCTATTTTTGATGGTATTTTTAGGTCCTTAGGATTATTTGGTTCCCACTTTGGCATTGTGTCAAAGGGGGAGAAAGTTCTTATTGTGAGAGTGCTTGAAGAGAGAGAAGAAAGGTGAGTTTTATATTGATGAGTGTTGACATCAATGAAAAATTGGGAGATTATTAGAGATTTTTCAATGATATAATGGTGATGTCATGGAGGTGTCCTGGTGAGTGGATGAACTACCTTGATAGTCTAAGTGATAATGACAAAGTGTGAAATGTATTTATGGAGGCTTGGTTGATCTTTAATTTTCACATGGTTAGAGATGTTTAAGGATTATTATGGAGTATTTATTATGTGAAAGGTGTCCTATAATAGGTTTTATATTCTTTGAATACTTTTGTGAATGAGTGTTTTTCATTCGGTTGATCATTATTTTCATCTAGACATTCTAGGTCTAGTGGCAGAAAATCTGAGTAGGTATTTTGTTGACATCACCATTGCCACATGTGGATGAGTTAGGGGGAGTTGGTCATATGGTTGTGATAATATTTATGTCTAGTTTCTATGCACTCAATTTTAGGTCATGAAATGAAGTAAAACATAAGATATACAAGTTCAAATTTGGGCTCCTAGGTAGTTTGATAGTGTTTTCTCATACTTAGCCAAATTTATAATATGGCAAGAAAAGCTGAGTAGGCTTTTTGATGTTGTTATATTTAGCACATGTGAAGGTAAGAGGAGAAAATAGTTATATAGTTATATTTAGTTTTTTTCCTAGTTTATTTGTGCTAAATTTTAGATCATACAATGAAACACGTCAAAATATATTCTTGTGTAAAGTTGGCCTTCAAGGTAGTTCTTGACATAGTTTGCTCTATGGCAGAAAGAATTTTAAGTGAGAAAATTAATAAGGTTATATCTTACATGAGATAAGGTTTCAATATAATTTTGACACATGGTTGGATTCTCCTATGTGAGGAGATCATATGGTCTAAATTTTAGATCATGCATCTAATCACAATAAAAGTTATTGAGGTCTAAAGTTGGCCCTCTAGACAAATAAGCAATGGTCCTCATAGTCATTTTTGTAAAATGTTAAATATCAGGGCTAGATGGAGATCCAATGATGCATAGGATTTTTTAAAACTATATATATGGTGCATACTAAGTCAAACGGTTCAAATTTTTTATTGGTTAACAAAGTTAAAGATCGAGTTCTTTACGAAAGGATCAATAGAGTGTGTTCATTCCAAGATGTCAAGAAGCAGTGAGATGAGGAAAAGAGTTAAAGGTTTATCACTGAGAAAATTTAAAGGATATAGATATAATATTTAGTGTGTGTTTATATATATGATATGGATTATAATATAAAGACATGGCTAATCCATAAAATTCAATAGTATGCATTGAGTCAAAGTTACGAGATTACATGAAAAGAAGTCAACTATTCAAAGATTAAAATTTAGGCATTAGTGCACTATGAATTAAATTTAAAATGATATCAATAGTGAAAATTTAATATAAATATTCAAGGGAACAATATATGAGTAAAGTGACTAAGGTTTAATTGTGACCATTTACATTTGAACATTTAAATTTGTGAAAGAAAGACCAGTGTCTAGTTTTTAGGTAATAACTTTTAATATAGGTAGAATTTCCTCATAGTGTAAAAATATAATTTGTAAAGGACTCAAATTTTCATCTATAAATATAGATTTGAATATTTTAAAGTGTTTAGAGTAAAATTTATGAAGGTTCAAATTTTACTATGTTTTCATGTATGTTCTACAAGTAACCCAGGAAGGATGTTTGAGCTTGTGTTGGTTGCTTCAATGTCTCATGATGACTTATATATTTATTAATGTTATATAATTTTTAATAAGGACCATATTTTTTCATTATGAAGAATTGACCAATAATATGTAGTATAAACAAAGATGTAATAGTTGACTATGTTTGTTGAATGCATTGGTAATTTGAAGGTGTTCTGAGTAGATTTGAAGATGAAAATAAGAATGGAGATGTTATATAAGTCTCTAAGGCTTGTGATAAATCATTATTTGTCTTTATATTTCTTTTATCAGATATGGATAGTAAAAATATCTTGACTATATTTTGACTGTATATAACTAGTTTGAGTGGTCATTTTGTGTATGTTATTTTGATTGCTTAGAGCATGTGTTGATGTGTCTAAAGAACATGGAGGTATAGCTAAGGTATTGAATAGTTCACCCATGTGATCTAATCAAAAGGATATCCAAAATATTTTAGTACTTGGTTTATAAGTTTGAGATTGTGTTTTTTTTGTATGAAAACATGAAGACTTAGGAAACCTAATTGGTAGGTCCAAGTGTGGATTTGATTTTCCAAATGACATGGATCCATGTAGGAGTGATAAACAGGATATTGGAGATATTTTTTATATTTTTTAAGAATTTTTAAATGATTAAATTAGTCCAATTAGTCTCACATGTAACGTGTGAGTATGAAGGCCTAATGGTTTTAGGTCTCACCAAGACCTAATGCTAGTTTGAGGGTAATGAGCCATTGGCTGACATATGGAGTATGTGGTTATTACATGTAACATATATGAGGACCTATTTTAAATATGGAACAAGTGTGGTAAAAATCTTGGCCAATCAAGATGAGTTATACCAAGAGCATGGTATAAGTACAAGGCCTATTTGGCCTATTTGTTATAGTTGTGGATGTGGAGACAAGTGAAGAAGAGAAACTTTGAAAGAGAAGAATAATAGAGATCAAATAAAATCAAGAATTATTATTTGATCAAGGTGATAAAGGTGACCACATAGGTCATTGGAGATAATAACCCTAGAAGAGGTAAAATGAGAGAGTATGCTCAAGAGGCTATTTGAGAGAGTGTGTATGGTGAGTGAAGGTAAGGTAAATGTTGTGTGTTCCCAATGGATGGTTTGAAGGTCAGATTAGGTTTTTGATGGTTTGTATGACCTATAGGTCATATTTATAATGTCATAATAGTTCTCTTAGTTTTTAAGATTGAGTGTGAGTGAAGAGTTGAAGAGTGGGGTTAGTTGGGATATGTAATGTGTCCTAATTGATCTTTGTATGTTGGTTCAAGTATGTAATGTGCTTTGGAAAATATGGAGTGTGGGATTAAAGAGTGAAGTTTAAGAGTGATAATCAAAGGTCCATCATCAAATGTTGAAGACATCAATTCAAAGGTGGAGGTGTTCAGTTTAAAGGAGGGTATAAAGGACTTAATCTTCCTTGGGGGTAGTTTCTCCTTATGACATAGGTGTTTCACTAAAGTCCTTTGGTTAAGAGGATTTGATCAAGGTTTTATAGTCTAAATGAGTTGACCGGTATCTTTTTTTTAATCTCTTATAGGACAAGTAGTCCATGTATTATAGGCTTGAGAGTGGGTTTTATTCCCCATGAGGGTTGCCCATAGGAAGTATGTATTGTGTGTTTGATCTTATGTATGAATTAAATGAATGAGATCTCTTGTTAATGTTACTTGATAAAATTTGATATATGTTAATTGATTAATAGTTTAAAAGGATTGGAATTTAAATTGAAATATATGGGATCACTAATTCATCCCTCCTCTTTGTGATTGTACCTCTAATCACCCCAACATCATGAGATATTAACACATGTCTTCATTCATATTCCTCAATCATTAATTTTAAAGTTATAAGCCTATTATTCATCGATCAAGTGTGATTAATCCATGCATTAGAATCTCACTTATCTATAGTCCATAATATAAGACATAGTCTATAGATTCACCTAATCACCTAAGTTAGCAAGATCAATCCATGTTTCTTCACCATGTTCATCCATAGATTTAAATTGTACATGCTCAAAGTCTTGGTATTTATATGGAGTAGTTTGGGTTGTCCATGTGTTATCATCTAGGTGACTTTTAGCTCACATGACCAAATTACATAGTCAAAACCTAAAGGTCATCTATCATAGTGATAACCATCCACATATCATCTTAGCAACCCAAAACCTATCAGAACATAGTACATAATTTATAACCTAGGCAATTAATAGTCATCCACATGTCACCATACCTAGAGCCTATCATCTGACATAACAAGGTACATAGTTGAAATTAAAACACCCTCTAATGAAGTGATATTATCTTAGACTTAATTATACTAACTCATAGTATTCATAATGCACATTAAACAATTTCACACTCTAGGAAAGTGGATCCATGATATCTATCCAAGTGTCAACCTCCTAAGAACATATAACTGAAGAAGAAAAATACAAAAAGTAGGGTCTAACACCTAGTGGATAAGTGATATGTTGCCACATGTCTCTGACTAGGTAAAGTAATAATAAAAAATGAAAATAATCTCTAAAAATGTGAAAGGAATACATATGTCATGCTAAGATGATGAGGCACCTAGAAATAACAAAATATGCCACATGGAAAGAAAAAAAATTAATAAAGATGACAATGCAAAATCAAAATTCAAATGAGAAAGAATAAGTGAGTAATGAATCAAAATCCATTGTTTACAATTAATTCACACAAATTAGTAATTCAACACATTCAATTCTCAAATCCAACAAATCTAAGTGATATATTCAATCTTCAAAGCATGATTTTATTATATTTCCCTTTTTTATCATATCCATTTTATGAATTCAAGCTCCCTAGTGACTAAAATAAATTAATATTTTTAGAGAATTTATAATAATTGCATAGTTATAATTGCTTAGTCATCTTGTGTTCCTCCTCCCTCTGCATATTCCATTACTAGCATGATTAAATTCATAGACATAGTGTTTTATTTATCAGCATTGAGCACTAACTTAAACATTATTCATATATATGGGTAGAAGTGGATGCTACAAAGCCATACAAAATAAGGGACCAATTGTCTACCTCACACAATAATGAAAGGATGGAATTTTGGCTAATAAGGTGGTAAGCTTGTATAATGTTGTGGTAAAAGAAGGGTTAATGCCTTGTATCAACTTGATTTATGATTTACTTACAAATGGACAAATTTATAAGAAAACATTTTAATACTAACATAATACTACCCCTATGGCCTACATTAGTGTAAATGTATTTGAGAGATATTATAGGATCCTTGTTTGTGAGATAACATATGACTAGGCTATGGTAGATTCATATTTACTTGAAAATTGAATCAAAGATAAATTTTAGTAATAGGTCAGCAACGTAAGTAATTTTGTGATCAAAGACCTAATTTCCTCTATGCCCATAGTCATTTTTAGGCCAAGGATAAGAATCAAAATGGATTTGATAAATCAATTATATGGTTACCTAAGTATTTATTATGTCCATAAGATATGGGTCTCATTATTGGACATCATTTTGAGTTTAGACAAAATTATTTCCCTTGGATATTTAATTAGCTCAAATTTAATACATCAAATCAGTGACCCATCAATCCTACTAGATATAAACTTCTATATGATGTTATATTTGATATATTTTTGAACTAATATAGTGTATCCATCATGTACAAAACATTGGGATCCATTTACAGAGTATCTAAAAAGTGGGGTTTGTAATGAATTAAATATTCTTCACATATACAAATTTAGAAATAAAATTTAGATGATCATAAAAAAAAAATTCATATAGTGTATAAGGGCATATATGGGTATAACATGCCTAGGTTATTAGAATATATTAAGATAATAATTGGGAAAATGGGTGACTATTGGTATTACCCTGATTTCACTATAATTATAATTGAAGGTGCTAGGGCACTATTGGAAAAAATTATCCTACATAAAAAAATTTTACTAGATAGATCAGGCCACTCTCTTGGACCCTTTAGTAACCTTTTACCCTCATGACTAGTCCCTTTCTAGTCTTGACTTGATGATGCAATGTAGTATTCCAGGAAGTCCTAGTGTGGTGTGAGAAGCTAAACAAAGTTGTTGTAAAGTGGGTGATCCAATGGTGTAAGTATAATACAAATCTCATAACCATACCATATGTCACTTTTAATATTTTGAAACACTTTAATCAAGCTTTAAGGTGAATTTGGTGATTTTGAAGAAAAGGCATAAAAATAGGTCTAGAACTATAAGTGAAGGATCTAACAAGTTTCCATGGTGTTAAATAATTCATGGGAATGAAGTGAATTAGGTTTTAATAGAGTATCATATATTCTAATGAGTTAAAAAATAGTCTTAGAGAATCTATAATTCACAAAAGGTCCCCATAAAGTTCATTAGATGACTTAAGGGTCCTCAAAATAGAAATTTTAAGTGAAAAAGTATCTTTTGAGGAATTTAAATTGGTTTTGACTTCATACCACATAATTATGGTTTTTTACCCCTTTTATACATTTTAAATTTCATTTGAAGTCATTTGGACTGGAGGAGAGGAGTTTGGGAGTAAAAGGATGCATTTTAGAGCCCTTTGGAGCTTTTACAGAATAGGTTTTTCAAGGTTTTGCTTGATGCAAGGGATAAATTTTTATATGAATAAATTCATAGTGTACCTAATATCATATTATAGGCCCCTAAAATCATATTCCAATATAATAACTAGAAGAGGTAAGGAAAACCTATTAGCTGCAAACTAGGCAAGAAATAGGTCTTTTGACATTAATAGAGGTCCAAGTATTTCATGAGGTTTAAATAAATAATGAAAGGTTATTTATAAAATAAAAAATATTGTATAAGTTTTGTATTGTATAAGTAGGATTCTGGTTATTCATGCTAAGGAAAAACCATTTTGAGTAGCTTTGAACAACTCTAGGAGAGCCTTAGGTTTTAACTCAGTACGGTCAAAAGAGAGAGATTTGGGATAGAATATTTTAGGAGGTGATAGGTACCTTAATTGCATTATATTTTTTGGAATTGGTGTTCTATTTAATATCCCCATATTTATGAAAAATCACTAACAATTTAGGGGTGTCTAGATGGACTAATCATCCAAACAGGGTCCAAGGTTTTCCTTGATTCTTTGATTTAGAATTCAATGAGAGAGAATTGTTTTATGGGTGTTTTTTAGGGTAAAATAGGACCTATTACAATTTGTTTTATAATATAAATCCTTATAGGAAGGTACTTATGGCATAAATCCAATTTTCCTTTTTATCCTTATGAAATGGCCATTTGATTAGTTTTAGAGAAGGACATGGGTTAGAGGGATAATGTACCTCCTCCTTTTTATTCCAAATCAACAATATTCAAGTGATATTTCTCATTAATCCTTATTAGTTCTTCAAAGTCTTAATATGCCAAATAGTCAAGTTAATATTTGGAGCTCCAATGGAGTTATAGGTAACTTTATCAACTACAAAGGTTTTCCTTTCTTGTAGTGGCTTAAAAATAAATAGGATATGATGTTTTTACATATAATATGTCATATAAATCCCCTCTCATCCCATGTTTTAGTCTCAAAAATCTAGCATCAATGGAGTAGTAGTCAAGAAACATACCATATAGTCAATTCCCTACAAGTTCCATGTGTAGTCATGATGTATGAAGGATTTGATCACATAAATAAAATGTAATTAATAGTTTAAGGAGTTTGTATAACTTTTTATAAGAATTAACAAGAATGTTTGGATCCTCTAAATAGCAAAAGAAGGAAAGTTGAAAGTCAATTCTATATGAAAACACTATCAACCTTGAATTTTCACCTATAAGTGCCTATAAATCATTATGTTGAAAGTGTTTTAACTTATTCCAATCATTCAAGATGGTAAATATGCATTGCGAGACTTTGAAAAGGACCAAACTTTATTTAAAGCCTATATTTCATGCATATAGTCTGCATTAAACTTTCACTACCTTACATGCTACTGTAAGTGAATCTACAATATTATATAGAGATATGAGGGCTGACATGGAGGAGTTTGATATGTTTATAAATATTCATGAAGTTTAGATAGTGGTAAATACTTTAGTAATAACGTTTGAATCAATAGGAAAGTAGGTAGGTCTTTAGAATCCATCTTCTAGTTAGTGACTATGTTCAATGATAGAATCCCTAAAAGCATTATTATCACTTGGATTTGTCCCCTTTGAGGAGATGTAAATCTCTCGTCATCCAAGTGGATCAATGGAATCACCTCTAGGCTTATGGGAAGCCTAAAAAATGAGGTGAATCTCTAGATAGGGCTAGCTCCCTTGATGTACCACTTTGGAGTGAAACTACTACTAAACTTAGGAGGTGAAAAGGGAAAATGATAACTAAAAAAAAACTAACCTAAGGGAGGTGATACACTAAATTTACTGATGACATCCAACCATATGCATATTACACTTGAAATAAAAGGACAAAATGAACATACACTTTTCCAATCTTCATCTTCTCATATCCATGTTACATTGTGAGGTTATGGATGAATTTTAAAATCTAAGAGGATTAGACAAGAGGCCTATGAGAGAACTAATGAAAATAATAACTCACTCAATATTTTAAATTTCCTAAAACACGTCATATTCCCTGCAAGAAGAAGTTTTCCAATTGTAAATAAGATGAAAGAATGATAAAACATGCTAAGGAATCCAAAGTCTTCACTTATGTAAAATCAAACATTCCAAATTTAAAAACTAATAATATTAATGGAATAGGTAACAATTAGTTAATTTATTGATCAAAAGTTATATATTTGTTCATAGATTCACCATTCTCAGGTGAAGCATCTAATACAATGCCAAAATGGTTAGTTCTTATAGAACTTGTGAAAGAGAGAAGAAGAGAGAAGTCCAAGGGTCACAAGGACACTTTTAAAGATGATCCAAGGATTTACTTGTGAATGTGGATAGGTAATTTGATGAACCATTCAAATTTTGGAGGTAAAAATGTCAATCCAAGTATTAAACCTCATAAAAAGTAGTAGGAAACTCCCCATTCTATCTCAGAAAAATTGCCTACATGATTAGCCCCATTTAAATAACTTATAACTGATTGGGACAAGGTATGATGATTTTAATGAAGTGTAAGGACATAATACATGCCTATACATTCATTATTTTTAGATTTGGTCCTTTAGAATCAACTGAAAAGGAACAATCATCATCTATGGTCTAGAAAACTGCTCTTCCATGCACCTTGCACACTTAGCCTCAAAATTAGCATCATTTCTCATGAAAATACATGGGAATAAGTGAATTATAAGTGTCAAGGATAGCCTTATAAGTATCAGGGACACTTTAAAATCACTTTCCCTTAGAGTTTTCACACTTCTCACTAGCTTGTTCAATAGGCTAGTTTTTACTAGCTAAATTGAAACACTTAGTCTGGACAATTAGGAGTTGTTTCAAGGAATTAGATTAATATGGGGAGTTATATTAAGTCTTAATATTTCCAACCATGTTATTTTCATCTATTGAAACATACTACAACATTAAAAACACACAAAATAATGAGAAAAACCATGTTTCTACCCCCATCCATATAGGTCCATACAGGGATAAAGTATGTGAGGGAGAATAAAAGAGTACTTTACAAGTTACAAATGATTTCATGAGAAAACACTTCCATTATATCATCTTTCCAAGCTCATTTATCAAAACTAGTCTCTAACAAGGGTTTTGAAGGGTTTCTAAGTAGTTTTCATTCTTAAGGTTTGTTCATAAAAACTTAACATTTAATCTGAAAAAAAATTCAAAAAATATGTCCTTAAATACTCCTAATAACATCTCTAAACTTATTAGACTCCCATGCATAGCATCAGAAGAGGTGTGAGTTCTCAAACCTGCCCTATCAAGCTCCTTTCCTTGTTATTTGCATGTCTGAGTTGTTTTAAGGTCTAAAAATGAATTACTTTGGATTTATCTAAAAATTTTAGGTTTAAAAATTCTTATTTGACCCCATTAATATTTTTCAATATGTTATAATTCATATCAAATATTAGAAGTGAAAATGACTCCCTTATCTAGCACTAGGCCTGAACCTTTCCTTTAGACATGACTATAATTCCAAGGGTTTAGTGCATCCTAATGAGTTTCACTACATTAAATTATCTAAAAAAATTATAAAATGATACCATATACATTTCACAACCAATTGGAGAGTTTAATTAAGGCTATAAGTGGAAATGATCTCACATTTGGTCCTTATACATGAAACTACGACATAGCCTTGACTATAACTCTTACTATCTAGATCACCCTATTGGTTTTATCTCTCTTTTTAGGTTTTTATTATGTTTTCCTAGGTGTAATACAACTTTATACACTTCCTTTCCAAGTTTCCACAACTCTTGATCCCACTTTCATTGATTTCTCCCCAAAAGTGCTAGTTATGCATTAGGGGAAGTACCACCTGTCTGAGACAAAATAGGGGATACTTCCCATATTTTCTCAAGATATATGAATAATTTATAGGATTCCTTGATTTATAAATACATTATCCATAAATTTTTATCCCTTGTTTCTATGTATAGACCGCTCAAATGTGCTAGAAACTCAAAGTAGAATTCTAGGCAATGGATTGTGTATGTGACAGTCAGAAATGACTGTGTATTGCTCATTTTAAAACCTTTTATTGATTTTAACCAATTTAATAGGTAAATTTAATTTTAAAATTTCATGATAATTTTTTTATAATCTTCATTCAACACCTTATACCTTCATTTATCCTTCATATGCCTTACATTGTCAAGGTTGTGTTAACATGCCTGATTGTGCATCTTGATTTTCCCTCTCAATAATGGCACTTGTATGTGAATTTTAAATTATTTAAACATTGAAAACATTATTATAACTCCATAATAATAATTATCACGGTTATCTAGCAGAGGCCTAGGTTGACTAGCTTTAAGTTCATGTCTTATTCATGCCAAGAACATTAACTCTCTGCCCACTATTGACTGTACTCTACTTTCCAAACATCACATGTAGGTAATATTTGCATAATTAGGTTTGGTAATGCATTAAATACAATTTTTAAACCTCAAATAATATTTACATGATGAATTTCATCCATGTCCATACTTTCCTTCACAGTTTAGGGTTTGAAAACCTTTAATACCAGTCAAGATTAATTGACTTTGTTTTTGTTAGGAAAGGGGTCATTTGTAGGAAATCCTATATAGTTTAGACCTTGGAAACATTTAATGAGGTTACCTACCACCTTTTATTACCATTTAAAACCAATTTTATCCATTATCCACCTTTATCTCAGTCTAAACATCCTTTGAATCACTTCCTCTTAGCTTATTATCCTTCACAGTCATTTATAATGGTTGTAGGTGTCTATTTCACATGGGGGGCCTGCAGGTTTATATAAGGTTAAAAACCTCAAAATATAGATATTAAAAATATTATTATTACCATTTGTATTCTTATATTTAACCTAAATTTGTAACCCAATACTCAAACTTATCATATTTTACCACTATCACATCACAATCAGCTATAACATACTATTGTGTTGTTTTGGCAAGGCACCTGAACGTAACCATGCTTGTATTAGGATTTGAAAACATTGAATGGGATTATTATAAGTTATTTATACCATTTTATTACTTAAATCATCTATTACATGCTTGAAGTAAGGCCCTTCATCAAGGGTATTTAACTCAACCTACATGCTAACCCTATAGCCAACCTGTAGGGTCACATTTGCAATGGAAAGGAGACCTGTAAGTACAAATGTGAGGTGAATCATAGTTTATAATATAATTTGAATGATTTTAAGGTCATAATTTATATTTTAAACCTTTTTAAACTCTCATATAATTGTCAAGGTCAAGCTTTCATCCTTGGGTGAAGTAAGTTGCTTTGAGGTCATAATCTTTTAGACAACATTGAAGGAGATTAGTGTCTTGGCAACCAACTTTGAGGTCACAAACTACCAAAATATATCAAACCTCCACCTTAAAATTTTTCCAATATATTATACTATTTAATGGATATAATATTTTTCCATTTTGATGCATTAGGAATCCTAGCAACCTTCTTATACTCAAACAAATGTCAAGGGTCTCTATTTTCTCAATTTAGGGAAAACATCCTAGTAACTAGTCTTTGGTCCTTGTAACGTGTTATACACCATTTTTTCTATTTCATAATTTATATTAGGGATAATTAGTTAAATAATAATATTATTAATTCAAGTAATTTTTCATTTATTTTTCAAATTCCTTCACAATTGCCCTCAAAATCCTTTGCCAATAAATCTTGTAGGTGTGTATTTTGATACACTACCAATGAGTTGAGTATGAATAGTTATGGATTTTATCGACCATATTATGAGTTTATATCCATATAAAAACTTCAAAATAATTATTAACACATTAAAACACTTGAGACAAGTGTAAAAACCCTCCGTGCAATGTGAAACAAGTGTCATGGCACTTGGCTGACTGTGTGTAATAGTCATAGGGAGATTGATTGTATGTGTGATATGTGATAGGAAAACATGGTGATTATTTGGATAATGATGTTTAAAGTTAATATGAACTATTATTACCCTAAAAAAATTTAAATGGGACTATTATAACCCTCTTTCACCATTCACAAAGCATAGAATTTTAGAAAATAATATAAACCTATGAACAATGTAAAATGGACCAGTCTATAAACTTGATGTGATTTGATCATAAAATAAACTTTAAATGTGAAAAAAATAATTTTAATAATATATGGAGGAGTAAAAAATTCATTCGAACTAATGTTATAAAGTAGTTCATACAGACTTGCCTAGAATGAAGTAAAACCTATAGGTTGCATAGATTTATAAGAAGAAAAACATAGTCAACTTGCAAAGGATGGTTCATAAATCATGGTTGAGAAAAATTGGAAATATTTTTATTAAAATTTATGTATTTTAGTTCAATATTATCTTACAATATAATTTTTCCTGATACCTCATGAGCTGTCCACACCAAGTACAAACTTGAAAGTCACTTTAGTGTGTCTAGAAAGCCAAGAAAGGAGTAGAATGGTTTTGGAATCAAAATGGAACCTCCAAATAAAAAAATCATGGGAATGAGAATTTAAAATATTAATATTCACATTTAAACATTTTTCAAGTGGCACACTTCCCAAGGAGGCCATACAAGTGCCATTTTCTTCTCTTTTCACTAGAAAACTACCTTTTCTTCTACATAACCTACCATCTTTTAGTTTTTTCAATTACTTTATAGGGACACATTGGGCATGAAATAATAATTTTACACATTCAAATTTCCAAAGAAACATGTAAAAATCCTTAAATTCACCCTTTCTGGCCTCAAAATGACCTAACAATGATAAATGGACCAAATAACTAATTAACCAAAGCCAATATATCATCAATTGAAATTAATTAACATATAATACACTCATGGAAATATATTATACCTAGGGGTCACCCTAAAATATGGAGGTGATAGCTTGTTAATTGTCCTTTTATTCACTAAGGGGAGTCCCTATGGTGATCTATTCCTCATAATTACTCATGAGGTCTTCTTGATCATCCATGAATTGAGCTTTTTCATCTTCACTTTCTCTTATCAAGATAGGCTCTTCTTTCAAGATTTCCTCTTTTCTAGAAAGAAAACATTCTTTATTATCAAATAAAAAATGAGATTAAACATAAGAACCTACCTCTTCTTCATCACTTAAGACCTCTTGAGGTATTTTAAAATGAACCTCAGCTATCATAATCTGATCTTGTTTGTTAAGGGCTGAAACATCTTCAACTTCCTTCATGGTGATGCCGAGACTAGGCATCTTGAAATCTAGTAACCCAACCCAATAAGGTCGCCAAGGAGTTTTATTCTCTTAAAATGATATTTCTAAATTTTCTTCAACTATCTTCTCTTCTTTAAGTTCCCACACCATAGGTCCATTAAGGCAAAGGGTGATGGGATGAGGACAAAAGGAACTAGTTGGTGGAGGTGGGACATAGGGCTCAAAATCAGATTGAGAATGCAAAGTAAGAGACTCTTTGAGAATATCTTGAGGAAGGGTAAGTGGGGTTTGTTTATACATAAGATATTTTTTTGGGTCTAAACCTTCCATCACACCTTGACTTATAAATTTAATCTTTTCTTCTAACTCCTCTATTTTCTTAGCTAGGTTCTCTTGGAAAACTTTTCTTGAAGGTCATAGGAATCATCATGAGCACATAGAATTCATGAGGGCTGCCATGGAACACAAGAATATTATTGTGGAAGGTTGGAAGGGAATTTCAAAGGATCAAATCCATTCTTCACTTCACACTCTTTGACAATTCTTCTATCTTCCTTCTTTCCCCATGATTATATTATCTTGATCCAGCTTAGGATATTAGGATTAGAGGTCTCCTTTTGAGGTGGTGGGGATATAATGTGAGAGGAAAATGAGGGTTTGAATTCTAATTATTTTTTTACAACATGGACTATTTTATATGCATATTTTATAACTTAATATTCCTATCAATATTAGCATCAAACACAAGATTTCTCTTTCCAACTCTCTTCTCCAATTGATTGGTAAAAATATTACTTTGATAGGATTGATTTAGATCATGAGTAGGTGTCATGTATGGGTGATAGGAAACTTAGGGAAGTGTATATGAAGTTTGATATACTTTTTAAGGATTCATCTCATGAATTAATAGCTTATATTTTAAGGATGTACTCAAATCACTCACATATAACATCTCATATATAAGCCTTTATCAATTGGCTCCTTCAATAGGTGCCCACTCTCTCTTGACTAGTGCTAATGCATTTCTCACTTGATGGATGGAATGATTAGGAATATGGTGACCAGATCCCCCTTTGAGTATTAATATCTATCATATAATTCTCATACCCTAAAAGAGATTATTTGAAAATGGAAATGGATTGAGTTGAGAAGTGACTAGGTTGACTAGGAAGAACAAGACATTGAGAAGGTTGGCTTTATGACTGGTAAGAATCATGTATGGGATGGATATGATCATATTGAGGCTGAAAATAACCATATTATGGCTGATAAACTTCATGATAGGGTTGGTTAATAACCTTATTATATTGATATGGGATGTCATAAGCTTGGAAGGTCTCACCAACTTGTGTGAAATTGTACTCAATACCAAGGCCAGCTATGAAACTTAACTAGGAAACAAGAACACAAAATAAAATGTTACCAAAAATATTAAAAGGATCACCCAATACTATTTACCAGCTAATATATCTTTGAAGTCACCATTGATACTTGAATTCATGCCTTCAAAGGTTGATTGTTGACAGACAACACCAAAAATATCTCACCTTCTTGGACCAAGAGTCACACTAAGCATGTCAAAAACTATTGTCACTTAGATTTATAACCTTTTAGGAGATTTAAATCTCTCCTCATCCAAGTTCCATAATGGAATCACCTCTAGGCTTGTGAGAAGCCTAAGAAATGAGGTGAATCTCTAGATAGGGCTGTCTCCCTTGATGTACCATTTTGGATTGCAACTACTACTAAACTTGGGGGATGAAAAGGGATAAGGATAAATTAAAAAAAAAATAACCTAAGGGAGGTGATAAAAAAATTAACTAATTAAATCCAATAATATGCATATTAAACTTGAAATCATAGGGCAAACTAAACATACACTTCTCCAATCTTCATCTTCTCACATCAATGTTACATTGTGAAGTTATGGATGAATGTGAAAAGCTAAGAGGACTATAAAAGAGTTATATGAGGGAAATAATGAAAATAATACTCAATAAATCCTTTAAATCTCTTAAAACACTTCACATGCCCTATAAGAAGAAGTTTTCCAACTATAAATAGGATGAAAGAATGACAAAACATGTAAAGGAATCCATAGTCTTCACTTATGAAAAATCAAACATTCCAAATGAACACACTAATAATATTCATTTAAGAGGTAATAATAAGTTTTTTTATTTATAAAAAAGGTATAAATTTTAGTATGGCTTCACCATATTTAGGTGGAGCATCCAATACAATGCCAAAATGGCTAGTTCTTATAGAACTTATGAGAAAGAGAAGAAGAAATAAGTCCAAGGGTCACAAGGACACTTTTTAAGATGATAAAAGGAGATAATTTTGTATGTGGATAGGTAATTGTATGAACCATTCAAGGTATATAGGTATAAATGTTAATCCAAGTCATAAACCTCATGAAAAGTGGCAAGAAACTACCCATTCTAGCTCAGAAAAACTGCCTACATGATTATCCCTATTTAAATGCCTTATAATAGATTATAACCAGGTATTATTATTGGAATTAAGTTTAATGACATAAAAAATTCATTTTCATGAACTATTTTTAGGCCTATTCCTCTAGAATCAACTAGAAAGGAACAATCATCATCTGTTGTCCAGAAAACTACTCTTCCATGCACCCTCCACACTTGGCCTCAAAATTAGAATAATTTTCTCATAAAAATATATGTGAGGAAGTGATTATAATTTTAAAGTAAATAAATTTACTTGGAATCATTAGGGACACATTAAAATCACTTTACCTTAGAGTTTTCACACTTCTCACTAGCTTGTCTAATAGGCTAGTTTTGACTGGCTAAATTGAAACACCTAGTTTGGAAATATATGTGTTTTTTAAAGTAATTATAGTGATATTGAGAGTTATCTTAATTCTTAATATTTCCATACATGTGATTTTCATCTCTTTAAACCTCCTACAACCTAAAAAACACACAAAATAGTGAGAAAAACCATATTTCTACCCCCATTTGTACAAGTCCATACAACAAAAAAGTATGTGAGGGAGACTGAGAGAGTCCTTAAAAATTTTAAAAATATTTCATGATCAAAATATTCCATTATATAAGCTTTCCAAGTTCATTTCTCAAAATTGGTCTCTAGCAAGGGTTTTTAAGGGTTTTTGAGTAGTTTTCACTCTTAAGGTTTGTTCATAAAAACCTAACATTAAATCTACAAAAAAATTACAAAAATATGTCCTTCAAGACCCATAATAACACACTTTAACTTATAAAACTCCCATGAATATCATCAGAAGAGGTGTGAGCTATCAAACCTACCCTATCGAACTCCTTTCCTTATTCCTTACATGTCTGAGTTGTTTTAAGGTCTAAAAATGATTTCCTTTGGATTTATATAAAAAATTAGGTTTTAAAACTTATTATTTGACCCCATGAATATTTTTATATATCTTATAATTCATATTAAATACTAGAAGTGAAAATGACTCCCTTATCTAGCACTAGGCCTCAACCTTGCCTTTAGGCCTCACTATAATTCTAAGGGTTTAGAGCATCCTGATGAGTTTATTTGCATTTAATTATCTCAAAAACTTAAAAAATGATCCCAAAAACATTAAAAAACCAATTTTAGAGTTTAATTATGGATAAAAGTGTAAATTATCTCACATTTGGTCCTTATGCATAAAACTACCATATATGCCTGACTGTAACTCTTTCTATCCAGACCACCTTATTTTTTTTCTATCTCCTATGAGGTATTTATCATGTTTTTCTTAGTTCCATATAAATATATAAACATAATTTAAAATTTTCCACAAATCCTAATCCCACTTTCATTTCTTTCTCCCCAAAACTACTAGTTATGCATGAGGGGAAGTACCCCTTATCTGAGACAAAATAGGTGGTACATCCCCTATTTTCTTAGGATATATGAATACTTGAGAGGATTATATATGAATATTTGATAGGATTAATTGAGTTATAAATACCTCCTCCATAAATTTTTTATCCCTTGGTTCTATGTATAGACCATTCAAATGTGCTATAAACTCAAAGTAGACTTCTATGCAATGGATTGTGTATGTGATAGTCAGAAATGACTGTGTATTGCTTGTTTAAAAACCCTTTATTGATTTTAACCAATTTAATAGGTTGATTTAATTTTTAAATGTCATGATAAATTGTTTCTCATCTTAATTCAACACATTATACCCTCATCTATCCTTTATATGCCTTACATTCTCAAGGTTGTGCTATCCTACCTGACTGTGCATCTTCCTTTTCCCTCTCAATAATGATACGTTTATATGAATTTTTCATTATTTAAACCTTTAAAACATTATTATAAATCCATATTTATATTTCTCATGGTGATCTAGTAGTGTCCTAGGCTGACTAGATTCAAGTTCATGTCTTATTCATGCTAAGAACACTAACTCTCTGTCCACTATTGACTATATTCTACTTTCCAAACATCACCTATAGGTAATATTTGAATAACTAGATTTGTAAAATCATTAAATAAAATTTTTAAAACTCACCTAATATTTCTAATATGAATCTCATCCATTTCACTACTTGCCTTAATATTTTGGGGTTTGAAAACCTTCAATACTAGTCAAGACTAGTTGACCATGTTTTTTTTAGAAAGGGATCATTTGTAGGAAACCATGTATAGTTTAGACCTTGGAAAAATTTAATGAGGTTAATTTACACATTTTAGGACCATTTAACACCAATGGGACCCACTATCCACCTTTAACTTAGTCTAAAAATCCTTTGAATCACTTCTTCTTAGCTTATTGTCTTTCACAATCATTTATAATGGTTGTAGGTGTATATTTTGCATGGGGGGGCATATAGGGTTTAAAAAACTCACAAATAAAATATTAAAAATAATATTATTCCCATTATTATTCTTTATGTCAACCAAAATTGATAACCCAATACTCAAACTTCACATATTTGACCATTGTCACATCACAATCAGCTATAACATATGGTGGTGTTGTTTTGGCAAGGCCCCTGAAGGTAACCATGATTGTATTGGGATTTAAAAACTTTGAATGGGATTATTATAAGTTATTAATACCATTTTATGAATTAAATCACCCATTAAATACTTGGAATGAGGCCCTTGATCAGGGGTATTTAACTCAACCTACATGCTAACCCTACAACTAGCCTATAGGGTCACATTTGCAATGGAAAGGAGACCTGTAGGTACAAATGTGAGATTATGCACAATTTATCATCTCATTTGAATGATTTATAGGTCATAATTTATATTTTAAACCTTTATAAACACTTATACAAGTGGAAAGGTCAAACTTTCAACCTTGGGTGAAGTAAGTTGCTTTGAGGTCATAGTCCTTTAGACAACATTGAAGGAAATCAATGTCTTTGCAACCAACTTTGAGGTCAAAAAATAAAATATTATATCAACTCTCTACCTTGAAAATTTTATAATATATTATAATATTTTCCATTCATATGCATTAGGACTCCTAAAAACCTTCCTATATAATCTCAACCAAATATCAAGGGTCTCTATTTTCTCAGTTTAGGGAAAACATCCCAGTAACCAGTCTTTTTTCCTTGTAACATATTCTACACCCTTTTTAATATTTCACACTTTATATCAGGTATATTTGGTTAAATAATCATTTTATGACTTTAATTAATTTTTCATCTATTATTCAAATTCCTTCATAATTGCCCTCAAAATCCTCTACCAAGAAATCTTGTAAGTGTGTATTTTGATGCATAAGCAGTGAGTTGAGTATGAAAAACTATGAATTATCTTGACCCTATTGTGAGTTTATATCAATATAAAAACTTAAAAATCATTATTCAAACCTTAAAACACCTGATACAAGTGTAAACACCCTCATTTCAATGTGAAACAAGTGTCATGGCACCTAGCTAACTGTGTGTGATAGTCATAGGTAGATTGATTATATGTGTGCTATGCAATGGAAAAACATGGAGATTCTTTGGATAATTAGGTTGAAAGGTGATAGGAACCAAGATGACCTTGAAAATATGTAAGTGGGACTATCAAAACCCTTTGTGACCATTTACAAAGCATAGAAATTTAAAAAACGATGGAAACATGCCAACAACGTAGAATGGACCAGTCTACAAACTTGACGTGATTTGCTCATCAAATAAATTTGAAACATGAAAAAAAGAATGGGAATAATATAAGGAGTCCAACATACCTTGAAAGAAATATTAGAAACTAGTTTGTATGGACTTGCCTAGAATGAAGCACAACCTATAGGGTGCACATATTTACAAGCAAAAAAACATAGTCAGCTTGCAAAGGATGGTTCATAAGTCATGGTTGACAAAAAATAGAAATATTTTATTAAATTTACATCTCAAATTTTAATATCATATCCCAAGATAATTTGTCTTGAAACCTCATGAGCTATCCATACCAAGTACACACTTGTAAGTCACTTTAGCGTGTCTATAAAGCCAAGAAAGGAGCAAAATGGTTTTGGTCTCAAAATGACACATCCAGATCACACCAAATATGGTAATGATCATGTGGAATCTGAAGAGTCACATTTAAACATTTTACAAGTGGCACACTTACCAGAGAGACTGTATACGTGTCATTTTCTTCTCTTTTTACTAGAAAACTACCTTTTCTTCTACATAACCTACCATCTTTGAATTTTGTCAGTTAGTTAAGAATTATATTGATACATGGGTCATGAAATAACACTTTTAAACCTTAAAATTTTTTAATAAACCCATAAAAAACATTAAATTCACCCTTTTGACCTCAAAATGACCCAAAAATGATAAATGAACAAAAACTAATTAACCAAAGCCAATATAACATCAATTGACATTAATTAACATATAATAAACCTCATGAAAATATATTATACCACCTAAAACACCTAAAAATTAATTTTTTACCTAGGGGTGGCCCAATTTGACCTAAAAGTCAAATTTGGTCAACAAGCATCAAAATAGAGCCCTAAGCCCTTTTGAAGATATCATATAACAATGTTGCATGATGCCTATATGAGTCTTGATGTACCCATGATGTATCCTCCACATAGGATTATAACCTTGAAAAAGAGAGAGGTTGTGTGACTAGTAGAAAGTAGTGTTTGGTGACCCCAAAATCATGAATTTGTTCACTGTAACTTTTCAATGTGTTCTATAGGATATTGGCTCCAAGTGACCTCTACACCCAAGGATGGTAAGGTGAGGACATATCTATATTATAGGTGATTATATTAGGGTAATGAGGACCTTTATGCTTCATATGTCATCAAAAAAGGGTAAATATTAGGGTATTAGACCCCATCAACACCTATAGGATTCTATTTAACTTAACATAATCAATTGTAGTAGATTGTGGTAAATAGTAAGCAAAAGTTTGGTGTTATGAGTGTTGGTATATATTAGGATGTACATGAGGTGAATGAATCCAAATGATTTTAAAAATCATTATAGACATTAAGGGGAATATTTATGTAATGTTTTAAATGTCCAACCATATAAGGACACCTACAACTAGGCCTTTTCTGAGGTAAGACATAGTTAGCCTATTAGTCAGGCATGTGGAACAAAGGCATGGGTTGAGGGTGAAAGTATGAGTGGTATGAAGTTTTTGAAAATATTAAACACCTCCAATATGAAATTTTTCCATTCCATGTCACTCTCATAAAAACAAATCAAAGAATGAAAAAATATTCAAATACCCTCATGAAAGAGAATCAAATCCATGTTTGGGAGGACTATAAGTTAAAGTTAGGAAGGAAGGTTAGAATAATTAATTTAAGTGAATGAAACAAGAATAATTAATTTTATAGTTTTTTATGAATATTTTTATGATCCTATAGACCCTTTATGTTTGAATAAATAGGGCCAACAAGCAAAATAAACTCAGAGAAAGCAACTCTCTTTTAATACCCTATTTATTTATTGTGACATCCAAGAGTTTGATCTTGTAATGTTGTTTGGGAGGGTTAGTGTAAGATATGTCCATTGGTTTTTGATTAAATGTTTTTTTAAAGAGGTAAATTGAGATAATATAATGAACCTATTGGTCTCATGATATATTTTATAGTAAATACATAGTATATAGTCCTTGGGTAATAATGACCTTGTTCACAATCACATAAAAAAGGGTAAATGTGTGTTCTTGTACCAAATAATGAGAAAAAGGTAGTATAGTATTGATAGTATAATGATAAAATTTTTGTATATTTATATTTTAAGATGGAACCATTTGGAATATGAATATAGCTCTTAACACATGCCACATGCCTATGTAGTCAAGGCTATGTTTGACACAGTCAAACCTTAAGCAAAGGTGTTTATTGATGAGTATGGGATTACATAAGAATTTTTTAAATGTTTGATCATGTTATGAAATTTAATAAGTAAAAAACATAAAATATTTGAATCTTTAAAGTTTTTGGAAAGCAAATAGAGGTATGAAACCCTTGCATAGTCATCTTTTGGTACACAAAAATGTTTTGTTTATGATAAACTAAACTAAAATAAAGCTAAATATTATTTATCACCCATTTGTAAAGTTTAATAATGTAATTTATATGTGTGTGTGTGTGTGTGTGTGTGTGTGTGTGTGTGTGTGTGTGTGTGTGTGTGTGTGTGTGTGTGTGTGTGTGTGTGTGTGTGTGTGTGTGTGTGTGTGTGTGTGGTTATTTGTTCCCTTTAAACTCATTACAACTCAAGATATGGATTTATGTATGCTCTCAGCCTGTGCAAGAGAAGGAAATGCCCTAAACTAGGGTTTTGTGATTTGAGAGAGTTTTAACACTTGAAAAATTATAAAAATTAGTAATCCTAAATTTTTTTATGTGAAGATAATTAATAAATAGTTTTTTCATTGATTAGAGTCCATACATTATGGATTTCATGGTTGAGGGTTTGGAATAGGGTTAATTAGACCTAAATGAGGGGTGATTTCCAAAGGAAGTGTGATCTAAGAATGGATTCAAGATATTAAATTTTACACACACATAAAATGAGATATATGGTGGTTATAAATGTATTTACATTTTAAAATGAGTTCCTAGTTTGGTCAAATAAAGGGGGAAAGCACAAAAAAAGGCTACAAGCCTTAAGAGACTATTGTGAGTCTTGACTGCAGAATTGAAGGTTGAAGTGTGTTTGAGAAATTAAGGAATGTTAATAAAAATTTATTAATATCATTTAATACCATAAAATAAATGATATTGACTCCTTGAAACTTATGTCAAGAATTGGCACTTGAGACCTAAAGATTGGTTACGTAGTCGAAGCTAGTGAAATCATAAGAAGTTGTGAAAGGAATGAATTGTATGAGGTATAGAATAAATTTGAGTGATAATTAAGGTGAAAATTTCATAAATAATTTCTAATAATATTATAATAAATAGGTATAAACTCAAATAGGCTATGAAGCCAAAGATCAGGGGAGAAACTAGATTATGAAGAGAAGATTAAAGACAAACCATAGCGAATGGATGAGATATTTTGACAAGACCAAAGCCACGAATAGAGGGTTTTGAGACTTATCCCCTTTCCTATGAATTACACATGAACATAATCCATTTCACATATAGCCAGGCATGATTTGATGAGGTTACACTACAAACACATTCCTTGCTTTCCTCTTTTGAAGACTTAGGTAAGGTGGTCAAAATTATAACTTCACGACATGAAAGATTCATGAAGATGATAATGATTTTTTCAAAGGGTTTATGTGAGGTTATAGGCCACCTAGTACTACAACCACTATCTCATATATAGCTATCATGGAACACAATTCACCTTTTAAGCTAGGTATGTACCTAATAGGATAGTGGTTTCTCTTGAAGAACTTCATGATGGTTTTGATCATCTTGATATAAATTTGAGGAGAGATGAACAATAATTAAATAATGAACAAGTAAAAACATAAATAAATTATTTCAACATAATAATATATTTCAATTCTCTATTCACTAATTATACGTTCTATGAGATTACATATATATAAGAATTATATTCCTATATTCACTCCCCTATTTTATTTACTAATTTATCTCACATAAATCCTATAACTAAGCACACAATATATTTTTATAATAAATAAAAATATATCACGACAATATAATATTCTACCAACTTACCATATTAACCATACGGTTATAACCACATAGCAAATATTTACCTCTTGGTAAATGTCAACTTTACTTTTTACCACATAGTAAATACCTAAATTCACTTGATGTGAAAATTAACCCCAACATTCCCCCTCCCCACCATAGTTTTTACATGGTACAATATATATCTATTTCTAATTTTAGCTTGCTCGACCTTTGTGTGCTCATGATCTTCTCTGCGTACATGTGCCATCACACATTTCTTCCTTCACACTCATCTACAATTTGGTTTTAATAGGTTCACCAATAACCTTCCAAAATGGTTTTTCATAGGTTCACCAATAACCTTATAAAATGGTTTTATCATGTTCACCTCTAACCTTATAGAATGGTTTTCTCATGTTCACCACTAACCTTACATCATGGTTTTACCAGGTTTACCACTAACCTTTCATCATGATTTCTATAATAATTTTTTGATCAAAAATATCCAATGTTAATATATAAAAGGGTTACATGGGAATATTCATAAGTGAACATGTATATACTTCTATTCTTATTTACAACACACATAAAAAATGTAAAACACACCATACTAAACAAATAACACACCACACAAAGTCACCAAAACATGATGCAACCCCATCATTGGTGATTGACAAGAGGTCACTAAAATACCTCTTTTCTCTATGTAGCCTCCAGCCTCTAGACTCTGAGACTACTTACTCAAGATTTGGTGAATTTGGTGATAGCGCTAGTTTTTTCAAAAATGGCATGTTTAGCATGTTCTCATGGAAAAACAAGATGTGCAACTCTCTAGATTTATCTGGATGTAATAACTAATTTTTTATTGTGATGAGCAAGCTTGGATTCCTTGTGAGCCAATTTCTTAAAGATATCATTAATAAAAAAGCTTATTATATGCATACCTTTATTACAAATATAAATATTTGGGTGCACCTATTTTAGCACCTAAAATATATAGATTTTATAAGTTTCTTCATTTTGCTCTGTCTTCTTATTTTTATTATTTTTGTCTTTTATTTTACTCAATTTATCCATTATGACTCTAGATCAGATAGGACATCATTTTCCATCGATAATGCATCCATACAATAGAATGAGAAAAAAAATATAATAATCACCTAATGACAATACTTTGATAACAAATACTGACACTTTTGAGTTATAAAATATATGAAATTGGACTTGAATCACAAAATTGATTGTAATAACACAAAATACAAATAACCATGTGATAAAAAACTTTAAATGTTATACTTTTAAGCATTTTAGCCAACTTAAACTAATTCTAAATTGGACACATTGTAATACATTATTAAACTTTAATAATTTGAACACTTAAAATAAACTCTTAATACAATAATGACATTACATCTATTACCTCAAAAATTACATGTAATATTTTAAATAAAATTGACTCATAACTTTGACCTACGATTTATATCAAGTCTATAAAGCTTTTATATTAAAAGTTGACAGTATAATCATCTAAAACCAAATCAAATAGAATGAATACTCTATATTTATTTTTTAAATCATTGTAAGGTATAATTAAACCATTTATAACTAAAGATTACTCAATCTTGAGGTAAAACATAAAATATCATGCATGTGTAGGCACTCTTTGTTGTCTTTGATTGGTAATAAAAATAAAAAATATATCGATCACCAAAGATATGAATGCCATAGTAGATTCAAGCCATAAAGAAAGAGTGAAAATTTCAAATTTCAAATGAGATACAAAAATAGTGTAGATAGTAGATGTCAGAGACAAAGTGCATTGATGCATAATTTTAAATCTTCTTCTAACTCATGCATTGACTCATACACTTCTCTTCTCTGATCACCATAAAACTACAGATATTTTGAAATATGGAGCTTTGAAAAAATCATGGAAGAAGTGGTATGGCATGTGGAATAACATAGATGTTTTTCCATTGAATGAGATTAATAGCTTCTTAAATGCATCACAATTTGATAAACCATAGACCCACACTACAGACAAATTACATAAAAGGGGCAGTTGGGAAGGCACGGTGCTAGATGTCAACACACCATTTTCCCTCATCTTATATGTAGAACTATGGTGAAGATGTATATGAAAACCACACTATAAATGACTATTGATCTGTGTATAAAGAGATAACTATGATAATGACATGGACTACACCCAACACATAGGATTTGCACTCGATACTTTGAAGAAAGTCTAAAGTTTGCTAAATTTATCCTATAGGAGTGAACACCATTATTTAGAGACTCTCATAGATAATACAAATTATTGATTTGATACTAATGATAGAAATTGGAGGAGATCCAAACACTGATTAAATCATGCATAGGCAAATACACAGAAAAATTATTTTAACACAAAAATATATTTCAATTCTCTACTCATTAATTATACATTCTGTGAGATTACATATATATAGGAATTATATTCCTATTTATCTCCCCTATTATATCTCTTGATTTCTCTCACACAAATCCTATAACTAATCACATGATATATTTTTATAAAAAATAACAATATATCATAACAATATAATATTCTACAAACTTACCATATTAACCATACAGTTATAACCACACAACAAATATTTACCTCTTGATAAATATGAAATTTACTTTTTACCACTTAGTAAATACCTAAATTCACTCAATTTTAAAACTAACCCAAACACATCTAAGGTAATAAGTGGACTTAATTTATGTCTAATCATTCTTATAGATACCTTCAAATAAAAACTATAATGTTTCCATCTCAATATGCACCTACAGCCATACCAAATGAAGTTGATTCCTGCATAAGGGTAGAGAATCTAGAGAGAAAGGAGGCCCCACTATGTAACCAAGGTGGGAATCATGATTACATTTAAAACCAATAATGTAATTGGTTTTCACCAAGGGAGGGTTGTGTTCAAATTTGGAGATGTTTAATGAGAGCAAGCCCATCTTCAAAAGGGAAAAGATTTTTTAAGTAAAGTGCTCCATGGTGGAGTCTCATGGTATGAAAGTTTCACAATAACATGTAGAAATGGTATATAACCTAGAATCATGATAGAGGACTTAAATAAATGTAATCTATAGTTATTCACTTCATAACTATCAACTACATCACTGAGCATGCAGGAATCCATGGATTTTCCTTAAAGATCTTACATCATACATGAGTTTCAAGTGGGTGAAGGTTAATCAATGAAGGGTGTAATTATGAAAAGAGAAGTTTCATGACATATTCAAAACACATTCACCTTATTATATCTCAAACCAAGTCAAAAGTGAGGAAAACTTAGTTTTGAATTTTAACCAAGCAGACACATGTCACTAGCTTTTAGAAAAATGGGCCTATAAGCTAAAATATGCATGATCTAATAATGAAATTTATAGGAGAGACTCATTATGACCTACTCTACTTATTCAACATATTATTTATGTTTTTTGACAATGATAAATATTGTCACAAAATCTTGCACCCTAGAAGAAGGTGTTCAAGCCTCTTCTAGATTGGTCAACATGGGAACACTTCTAGGTATGTGGGTGTACCTATAGTGGAAGTGAGCCTCTAGATTTAGGGGTTAGCTCCCTATATGTGTATTGGAATGATTATCACCTAAAATATTTGATTGATTATGGGGAAAAGGGATATAAGTTGCATGAAATAAACCTATTTTAAAGGGTGATGCACTAATATGTCTTCCACATGACCATTGTACTTATTACACTAAGAAATAAAGCATACAAGCTAACTTCTAAAGCTTAAGAGATTCTAACATGAGTGTTTAAATATGTAGGTGAGATGCATGAAGGATATCCAAGGTAAGTGAACCATAGTCTAGTTGAAAACACTAAGGCTCATTGTACACTTAAAATATAGACCTTTACACTTGACAACACTTCATATGACCTGCTCGAATAAGTACTCTTACATAAACATGAGAGGATAAGGAGAAGAAAGGATATGAGATTATCACTTTTCATCACCATATATCACTTTACACACTTAGATAATTATTCATGAACTCAAAACCAAACTTGCTTCACCATATAAGGTTATTCCAATAGGGCTTCACCATACATGGAGTGGTATTATTTTTCAAAGGACAAAATGGAAGCTACTTATAGAATTTTAGAAAGAGCATGAAATAATGAAGTTTAAAGGTCATTAGAACACATGTCCAATTTATAACTAGTTACAGTGTAGGGGACTAGAGTATGAAATAGACCATGACTAACTCCCAAGACAAATGTCTATATAAACCTTGATAAACTCTCCAAAATAGTGAAGAGATTATTCCACTAGCTTTCGTGAAACTACCTTCATCATAGATCATCTCTCGATTATTTGAAACTTAATTAAGAGAGTCAACACATGTTATGATAGTCATAGGAATTTTTTCAATTTCTAGTTATCTTCTAGACACTGATATTCATCTATAGTCATTCATTACTTTCTTGGACTTCATTTTTCACATTTGGCAATCATTATTCCTCTCAGGTCCTCGACTAGGATTTCATGGTGGTTTATGAGTCTAAAGAGCATGATCTACTATAGAATCCTTGATCCTACATAGTTTTCCATGTGGAATTTACCTACCACATTTCTCATTTTGTTCTAAACTATGTATATGATACCTACTTGCTTCAATTGAAAATGGCTCTTTGGTTTGACTTTGTAATCAAAAACTAACTTAAACCAATCATATTTCTCTAACCTATCATTATTCCTATCGGTCTCATAGATCCCTACTATTATATTTTGACTTTTTGAACTCCTACATGCCATAGGATCAAGATTTATGAAAGAACACTAGCCTTCAATTTTCTTCCATGAATATCCTTTGACATGTTGACTTTCACTCATATTATTAGATCAAGATGTACAAATGAATTCTAGTCATAGATCTCATTGGGCCCACTTTCTTATCAGTTTGTACGTACCTTTGGATCATTGGTATGATTGAATATTGATCATTGATTTGTATGGAACCCACCTTATTATTATTCAAGCTTGTGTCATTGGTTCTCTACTCCACAAACCTACATCATTAGATCTTTTCCAACCTATAACTTTTTAAGGGCTTTTAACCCAATGACCTTTTGACCTATTTGACCCAAGTGTAAACTATTAGATATGAGTGTCATTATGTGATCTCATATAGATAATTATATATTGATCAAATTTAAATCCCTTAAGGACATTTTGAATATAAATGACTACTTTATAAAGCTCAAACTTGATGCTTGCATGAATGTTCTACTCTGTAGGTCCAACTTTGGAGCTCCATAACTTGAGATAGAGAACTCATACGAGTATGAAATTTGCAGAGCATGTTCTTGGCATGATGATATCCATGTCACTATAACCTTTTGTCTCTCAAGTATTTTTTAATGAACTTATCAAATACACAAGTGAGTTGGTCCATTTATTTTTGGATGACATTCTAGTGATGGTCTAGTTCACTTAGGCTTGTGCTTGAACTATTTATTGATCTTTGAAAGCTCAAATGAACTTCTTGAGACCTATGTAAACTCTTTCCATTATCCTTATTGTTTTGACACCATGAAAACCTACCACTTTCATATATTACTCTAAAATGACCCCTAAGACACTAAATGACACACGGACTAAGCTAGACTATGACCAAAGCTAAATGGCATATAATATGACATAAAATGAACTAAAACATACCATATTAAATTATAAAAATCCTTTATAAAAGATCTAAACCATAGGGGGTTAAGCCATTTTGACTTGTGGTAAAAATGGCCAACATTCTTGGTAATTTCCCAAGGGTGGTATGCTTGTTATGCTATGACCAATTGCCTAATCTTGTCCATTAGGTTACAAAGTTACAATTATAAAGGTTTGACACATAAATTGCTTTGATAACACACCAAATAATAAAAAACAATAGGAATAAAAGACAAAACAATAAACACACATGTAATTTATGAGTACTTATGGAACACAACACAAAAAGAAAGGAAACACACACCCATTTTAATATTTACAAAATTTACCTTTAGCCTTTAATAGAATGGTTTCAAATGTATCATATTCAAAGGGATAGGTATCTCTTCTCCATTCATCTTTGCTAACTAAAGAGAGTTGTTTTGCTTGTACTTGATGATGACATATGCTTCACTCTATAGGCTATCAAATTTGGTATGTCTCCCTATTTTTTCTCTATCTTTATTGCATTCCAATACTATGTCACCTTCTTGAAGTGATCTTGGAGTTGCATTCTTTCCAAAATACCTCTTCATTATTACTTGGTTATACTCCATAGTTTTATGAGCTTTATATTTAGTCTCTTATAACTCCATTAATTTTATCAATCTCACATCCATCAGAGTATTCTCAAGTAATTATAGTTGATGTGCTAACTCTAAGGTAGGAAGCTCTTAAGAGATAGACAACCTAGCTTACCTTTCATAGACAAGCAAAAAATGATAATTCCCTACTGACCTCTTGGGAGTTATCCTATCATCTCATAAGGCTATCTTCAATTTAGTGTTCCAAGCTCTTTGGTTATGCTAAAAGGTTCTCTTGATTATTCTGATCAGATTCTTGTTAGTATATTTATCCAACCCATTAACTTAAGGGTAATATTTATATGAAGTGCTAAAAAATATGCCATTACTATTTTCCTAATCATCTATCTTAGCACTCGTAAAATAAAGAGCACTATCTAAAATAATAGTAGGAGTGTCAAACCTTATGATGATGCTCTTATAAAACTCCAAGATAACATTCTTATTAGCTTCCTTCAATGTTTCTTCCTTAACCCACCTTTTAAATTAATTAGTTTTTATGATTATCCATTTATGACTAGCACTTGATGGGGGTTTATCATACCAATCAAATCAAGACCACATTACACGAAATGTTGGTCTACATTGTCCACACCTTCTCACCCAAGCATGGCAACCCTTGAAGAGGCTAAGGTAATAATAACACACCCTCATGATCTTGGTAGTTGTGTTTCTTGGAGATAAATGACCTCCTACTGTCCCATAATGGAACTTCTCAAGAAACACTCCAAAATGATCAATATCAATGCATCTCAACAACACACCATTAATGTCTCTTCTAAAGATCACACAATTCATAAGATAAAAGAGAATATATTTTAACCTAGAATATATCCTTTATGATCTACTCATACCACTAATATACTCACCATTTTTAATAAATTTTATCACATCCCATGTCCAACCTTGTTGAGGCAAGAAACCAGCTAATTGGGAACAATCATGATTAACTAGTGCTTCTTATTTTAGCTCATGAAGATATGAAGCTAAATTCTCATAGAAGCCTTTACCACTTATCATTTTTTTCACCTTGATATCAACATCGTATTCCATTACTTTAGTGATTCACCCTGCCCTTTTTTCACTAAGATCTTTGCTCAAGAGAAACTCTTTGGTACTATGATGAGAGACCATAACATGAATCTTATTATTTAAAACCATATGTCTAAAATTATTTAGTCCCCTTACAATATCAAGGAATTATCTCTCTATAAGAGTGTACTTGACTTCATAATATTCTAAACCTCGACTAAATAATGTAATTGGTTGTTCCACACCCTCATCATTCTTTTACATTAGCATGGCTAATATAGTACCAAAGTTAGAAAATTAATAAAACAAGAATTACTTAGTAAAATTAGGATTCACAAGATTATTATATTCTATAATTTCCTTCTTTATGGCTTTAAAACTGATCTTACCCTATTTGGTCCAAGAAAATGCTTGGTTCTTCTTAAGCATAACTATGATAGGTTTCATCAAAGATGCAAAACTAGGTATGAACCTCCTTAAAAAAGTTATCTTACCTAGAAAAATTTGAAAGCATTTATTATGAAAGGGAAATTATAAGACTAGAATAAACTATATTATTTTAGGGCCAATAGTAAAACCATCCTTGCAAATGATATGTCTTCAGAGATTACCTTAATAAACAATAAAGATGTACTTCTTTGGATTAAAAGATACTCCATATTGCCTACATCTTTAAAAGACTTGTCTTAAGTGTTGAATTTTTTCATTATATCTTTAGAAAACATTTTCATATCATCTAGATAAACCAATAGCATCTCATTGATCAAACCTTTGAAGGCCATGTCCATTGCTCTTTGAAATGTGGCACCGGCATTAGATAGGCCAAAAGGCATATTCCTATAAGGAAAAATCCCCCATTTAGTAGTGAATTTTATCTTAAAATAATAATATTCACTAACTAAAATATTATTATAACCTAAATACCCATCTAGAAGAGAAAAATTTTGAGAACCTAAAACCATTTGCAAAATTTGTTCCATTGAGGGTAGAGGATAGTGATCTTTGAACAACACTCTATTAAGATATCTAAAGTCCACACAAAGTATTATATCACCATTATTATTTATAATAGGCATAAGGTTATTTTGTCATGTTAAATGCTTGATAGGAAAGATTATTCTATATTCAAGGAGTTTGGTAAGTTATAACCTCATGAGTTTCTCAAACTTAGGGTTGATGTGTCTTTGCTTTTGTTTGACTAGTTTAACTCTAGGTTCCAACTCAATAGTATGTGATGCAGGAGCATCGAATGCTTAGATATGCTAGGCATATTTCTTTTTAAATATATATATATATATATATATATATATATATATATATATATATATTAATCTGGGACACTTGTCAGGAAGAGAGGATAGGCTTATTTGAGTAGTGTAAAGATCAAATTTAGTTATTGACAACTTTGTCACCATGTGAAATCAGGAAAATCAAGCCATAGGTGGCGTAGGTTGAGAAAGTCTATGTTTAAAACATTTGTTGAGTTTTTCTAGGTGTTGGTTGAGTGTTATTCCTAGTAAATTAGGACTATTTTAAGATTTTGGGGCGTAGTATAGGCAGTAGTGTAGGAAGTAAAGTAGAATGAAGTGGAGGAACAAGTCCGAAAAAGGACTGCATATTAATAATTATAACAGTTTTGATGAGAGTAATGTTTTCATATCAATCATAATATATTTTGTGTCCAAATCTACGTGTGTTTCTATTGGGTGTATTGTTGCTGGCAAGGATCCCAAGGATTTGCAATCAGAGATTGACGAAGGACAGGTCAAGATTCTGGCAGATTGATTAACAAGGAGTGATTTTGATTTGGGTATTGTGCAGTGTGGAAAATGCTACTTTCTTTTTAAGGGTCTTCCATAAGAATTCGGTTCTGGTCTTGGCAATGCATGACTACTGGGCATTTCAACATATTGATTTTTAATTTTGGTTATTTCTAGGTAAGTGAGATTCTAGGAACGTGTGTTTCTGTTGGGTCAGAGTCTCCTACTGGGCTGCATATCAATGTTGGGCCACTTCAGTTCTAAGTCATTCCAAAATCTATGTTATGCTCAGCATAGAATTATATTCTGCTGGCTTTCCTCAATGCTGGGCATTTTAATGTGTTAAAGCTATCCTAAGACCTTGTGTCAGATGTTTATTATCAATAGTGGTTCTGGTTTTTACCTTGTGGTCTTGGGTTCGAGCCCCATGGTGGGCGCCATGTGGTGGATATAAAGAATGCCTAAGAATTAATCAGGGTTGACTTTGGATTAAATGAAGATAAGACATCGGATGGTGAGTTGAGAGTGAAGTTCTATCGATGTATGTTACGTTTTTGTTAATATGTAACATTTCCATCTTTCACAACACATATTTATAAATCTGCTGAGACTCATTTTGCTTTAATTGTTGTTAATCGACTGCAAAAGTAAAAGGCTGGTTCTCGTGTGCACCTTAATCATTCAAAGAGTCCTGTTGAAGAGAAAGAATGGGATGAAGAACTGAGATAGACTGCAAAATAGAAGAATGAAGTTGTTTGAGACCCAAAAGAAGAAAAGGCCGGCGAGCTACAGGATTGTGAGATGGAACTGAGGGTACAAATTTCAGCCATAACCTTGTAAGGGAAAGAGAATTCAAATGCTGAGAGAGAATACAGGGGTCAGGGGTGTTTCAAATCTCTACAGGCTACCTATTTTAGATACCAATGCAAATCGATCTGACTTGAAGACACAAAAATTAAACTGGGTATGATTATATTTTCTTCTAATTATATATATTTCATTCATATAACATGGATATTTGTACAAATAGGCTGACCAAGATAGTAATGGAAAATACAGAGAACCAAGTTTTCTAGAATCCACGGACTGTGCAGACAAAGGTTTGAGAAATTGAGTTCCTAGTACCATCTTAGCTCAGCTGGTAGAGCCTTTTGGATCATAATGTTATTTTTACAGAGATAGTGCACTGTGTGAAGTTGCAAATAGAAGGAAATAGATTGGAGTGGTTGAAGCCACCAACGCTGCTATGTAAGAGAAAAAGAGTTTGTGATGAGACTGGAAAGATAGAAGAAAAGAAAATTGGAGAAAGTATTGTATGAAGAATAAGGCAAGCAAGTCAAGATATTGGATCAGAGCTTTGTTTTGAAGTTTCCAGAAGTCATCTACATCATTTGGTATTAGAGCACAAGGTTCGAATTCTTGGAGAAGTAGCTACATCAAAGAATTAGATATGGATGTTTTGTGAAAATATTGTTCTGAATAAATTGTATTATTTACATTGGTAAAGTTGGAAAAGGTAGATATTTTTTAATTTTGATGAAGAATAGAATAGCAATAAGGCTTGAAAGGTTTGAGAGAGAAGTGAAAAACCTTGAAGTGGAAAGAAAGGAGTGAGTGGCAAGAGAGAGTCCAAAAGCCATAGAGGCTTGAAGAACAAAGGAAGAAAGCTAGTAAGCTCTTGAAGAAAAAGTAAAAGTTTGTACTCTTATAATCAGTGTTTGATAGAGATAATGTATTTTGTGAGGTTGCAAGTTCAAGGCAGTCAAGCCATTGAGGCTTAAGAGGAGAAGAAGCCAAGGGAGGCTTAGTGGAAGAGCTAAGAGAAGCTCTAGAAGAAGAGCAAAGGGAATTGCTCAAGAAGAAGAAGATCCAAAAAGAAGTTTGGATAGTTTGCCAAAAGACTAAGGTGAAACAGACTTAGGTGAGGTAAAGGATGGAGATTGAAGAGTTGAGAAGAGTGATAGAGGGACTGCCTAGAAGAAACATAAACCAGATAAAGAGAGAGAAACAAGAAAGAGAAGAAAGAAAGAGACAAAAAGAGGAAGAGTACCAAAGAGAAGTGAATGAGATAAAGGCAAGGATAGCCATGATAGAAATCATGGTAGAAAATATGGAAAACCCATGACAAGGATGGGTAATGAAGAAGAAAAGAGTAAGATGGCCAGTTAGATTATTGATGGAGAGAGGAAGAAGAAGAATGCTAAGAGTTGCCTTAAGGAGAGAGATGAAGAAGTATAAACAAAAGGATAAGCTCAAGAATGAAGAGCTTGGAGAAAAGTTTCAGTTTGAAGAGGAAGTTTAGTATGAGATGGATCTCATCATTGAAGAAATAGACCAACAGCAAGTAATCACTCCAAAGAGCAAGTGGCCAAATCTTTTTGTATCTGACATTTCATTTGATGGAAAGCAAGTTGAAGAAGGAGGAACATATGATCCAATGAAGATGTTCATAGATCAAGGAGGTGAAGCGCCTCATGAGAGAGTGCTTAAACAAGAAGAAGAGGCTTGTTGTGATGCCTCAAGTGATGAAGACATGAAGAAGGATCAGCATAAATAATTGATCAAGCAGGAAGAAGAAGTCCTTACTCAAGAGGACAAACGAAATGAAGAGCTTCATGTTGATGAAGAACAAAGGTATAGTGATCAAATTTTAGAATTGGAAAAGATTGAAGATGACAATTTTCAGTTGCATAATGTTGATAGAGTTGATTTTGATTCAAATGTACTAATCACTAAGGAAAAAGATCTGCAATGTGAAGGAGAAATGTGGTAGTTTGATCAAGCATTTACAGGTGAAGGAGAGTTGTTTGATAAGAAACAAGAAGGGGTAGAACAGCTGCAAGAAGAAGATGGAGAGAAGGCTAAATGCTTAGTCTTGACAATTGAGGAAGATATCTTGAAGGAGATAGAAAAACTTGATGGAGAGTTTCTAGTTGAGGAACCAAACAAGCTTTTTGTATATCAAAGTAAAGAGCAATTGTTGGAAGAGTTGGTAGCCCTAGAATATGCCATTAACCATGAAGAGAATACCAAAATTTACCCTATAATAGTATTTGAGGAGGTAGAACATTGCTATGAAATGAAGACAAAGGACCAAGAAGTCATATTTGAGCAGCAAGTGTGGGTTAAAAAATTTGGAGAGACCCAAGGGTCTCAAATTTTTACTTCTAATTTTGTTTTGAATGGTGATTGTACAGGTTTGCTTGATAAGGAGGTCAAGTAATTGGAGAAGAGAGCTCTTCTAAGAGCTCAAGAAGAGAGAATGGAAGTTGATATCCTCATTCAAGAGGATGAATATGTAAAGAAGAAGGCAACAAAGAAGATGAAGAGACAACAAGATGTACTTTGGAAGGAAAAGACAGCAAGTAAAACAAGACACAAGAGTGGAAGTCAAGAACATGCACATTTATATGAAAAATTGAATGAGGAAGATAGTTGTTTTGTAAAAGTTTTACTTTTGTAAATGGGCAAACAAATGAAACTCATGAGCAGGAGCTCATGAAACTTTTTAAGCCCAGGAATCTGATGCGGGAGCATCGAATGCTTAGATATGCTAGGGATATTTCTTTTTATATATATATATATATATATATATATATATATATATATATATATATATATATATATATATATATATATATATTGTAATCAGGGACACTTGTCAGGAGGAGAGGATAGGCTTATTTGAGTAGTGTAAAGATCAAATTTAGTTATTGACAACTTTGTCACCATGTGAAATCAAGAAAATCAAGCCATAGGTGGCATAGGTTGAGAAAGTCTATGTTTAAAACATTTGTTGAGTTTTTCTAGGTGTTGGTTGAGTGTTATTCCTAGTAAATTAGGACTATTTCAAGATTTTGGGGCGTAGTATAGGCAGTAGTGTAGGAAGTAAAGTAGAAGGAAGTGGAGGAGCAAGTTTGAAAAAGGAGTACATATTAATAATTGTAATAGTTTTGACGAGAGTAATGTTTGCATATCAATCATAATATATTTTGTGTCTAAATCTACGTGTGTTTCTGTTGGGTGTACTGTTGTTGGCAAGGATCCGAAGGATTTGCAATCGGATATTGACGAAGGATAGGTCAAGATTTCGGTAGATTGATTAATAGGGAGCGATTTTGATTTGGGTATTGTGTAGCATGGAAAATGCTGCTTTCTTTTGAAGGGTCTTCCATAAGAATTCGGTTCTGGTCTTGGCAATGCATGACTGCTGGGCATTTCAACGTATTGATTTTTAATTCTGGTTATTTCTAGGTAAGTGAGATTCTAGGAATGTGTGTTTTTGTTGGGCCGTAGTCTCCTACTGGGCCACATATCAATGTTGGGCCACTTCAGTTCTAAGTCATTCCAAAATCTATGTTATGCTGGGTGTAGAATTATATTCTGCTAGATTTCCTCAATGATAGGCATTTAATTGTGTTAAAGCTATCCTGAGACCTTGTGTCAGATGTTTATTATCAATAGTGGTTCTGGTTTTTACCTTGTGGTCTTGGGTTTGAGCCCCACGATGGGTGCCATGTGGTGGATATAAATAATTCCTGAGAATTAATCAGGGTTGACTTTGGATTAAATGAAGATAAGACATCGGATGGTGAGTTGAGAGTGAAGTTCTGCCGATGTACATTATGTTTTTGTTAATATGTAACATTTCCATCTTTCACAACACATATTTATAAATCCACCGAGACTCATTTTGGTTTAATTGATGTTAATCGACTGCAAAAGTAAAAGGTTGGTTCTCATGTGCACCTTAACCATTCAAAGAGTCTTGTTGAAGAGAAAGAATGGGACGAAGAACTGAGGCAGACTGCAAAATATAAGAATGAAGTTGTTCGAGATCCAGAAGAAGAAGAGGCCGGTGAGCTATAGGATCATGAGATGGAACTGAAGGTATAAATTTTAGCCATAACCTTGTAAGGGAAAGAGAATTCAAATCTCTATAGGCTACCTATTTTGGATGGCAATGCAAATTGATCTAACTTGAAGACACAGAAATTGAACTGGGTATGATTATATTTTCTTCTAATTATATAGATTTCATTCATATAACATGGATATCTATACAAATAGGTTGACCAAGACTGTAATGGAAAATACAGAGAACCAAGTTTTCCAAAATCCATAGACTATGCAGACAAAGGTTTGAGAAATTGAGTTCCTAGTACCATCTTAGCTCAGCTGGTAGAGCCTTTTGGATCAGAATGTTGTTTTTATAGAGATAGTGCACTGTGTGGAGTTGCAAATAGAAGGAAACAGATTGGAGTGGTTGAAGCTGCCAACGCTACTATGCAAGAGAAAAAGAGTTTGTGATGAGACTAGAAAGATAGAAGAAAAGAAAACTGGAGAAAGTATTGTATGAATACTAAGGCAAACAAGTCAGGATATTGGATCAGAGCTTTGTTTTGAAGTTTCCAAAAAGTCATCTGCATCAGTATGGTGTGATAGGATAAGATCAAATCCTTTGAGGTCCTTATATTCCCAAGAAAATATATCATGAAAATCTCTACATAACTCAATGAATACTTGCTTCTCTAAAGTAGAACATACCTTGCCTAGTTTGAGGAGTTTGTCCTTGAAGATCAAGATGATTTCATAATTATCCTCTTTTTTAGACATAATTTCTCCTTATTATTTTGATAATTATCATTTAAAATAATTTCTAAGGTTACCAAACCCTTAGGTATCTTATTAGTTCTTAGTTTCACAATATGATCACCCAATTATTCTTAGAGCCTCTTTTGAATCTTTAAAGAAAACTCATCCTCATTTTGCAGGAAGCATGCAATGTGGATATCACTATAAAAAAATTTCCAAGACACTTAATTATCAGGTATATAATGTTTGATATTTTTCTTAATATGAGAATATTTTCCCTCCTCTTTTATGTCAATTGGAGTATCAAATTGAGCTCTTATGGCAACTAGTCTATCATCATGACTATTCTTCTCCCTTGGGATTGATTGTATATTGAATGCATTAAATTATTCAAGAAAATATCATCCCCATACTTTTATGACTTAATAAAAGGGTTATTTTTAGAAACAAAATTCCTCACTTGATGCAAAACCAATTCACTATCTCTATATACTTTCAATTTATTGATTCTTTTTCTCCTTGCCTATTGAAGGCCATGAATTAAACCTTCATACTTAGCCATATTACAAGTAAAACTAAAATGAAATTAGTATTAATAATAATAATATTTTTTGTATTGGAATACAAACATAACACCATATCATATACCAACTTTAATTCTTGAACCATAAAAAAACATCTTCCACATCTCATCATCGTCACCCTCTTCCTTAGCAAGTAAAGGTGTTGGTACTCTTTCTTCATGTATACAATATACTCCTATATCAGTTTAGTCCATAAAATTATAGGGATAATTCTCATAAGTATTAGTTACATATTAATCAAGAAACAAGTCTAAAATAATCTCAATATTAGAAGAAGTTCCATCATCTACAATAAAGTCCTTTTCTTCATGGGCCACATAATTTAGATTGGAACTTTTATCAATGTAAGGCTCAATATGAAACCTTGAAAGGGGTTGTGTCCTAATTATCACCTTGGCCACATACCTTGTTATAAATTCCAATAAAGACTATTTAGATAAGATATAACCACCTATCTTGGCTTTGAAGTCCCTTGATAGGCAGATTGCAAAGTGGGTTAGGAGATCAACCATAACTATCTTTCAAGATAGGAAAACTAAGATAATAATGTAAGAAAACTTTCAAGTTTTTTATTATTCCCACTATTTTGGAAGTGTACCATATAATTTAATTACACATTTTATATTTTCCTCATATTTGATTTCCAACTTATCAGTTACAACATTGGGCATGACAGAAGTAGAAGCTCCACTATGGACTATGCAATTGTGTATCAACTTATCACCTAAAATGAGGGTGAGGTAGAATGGTGGAGGTTTCTTAGCCATAGAATATGGTTAAATAATGATAATAGGATAATTTTTAAGAGAAACATGGCCATGAATTTTATTTGAGGGTGAGACACTAGTAGGGATAAAAGATAACTACTTTTTTAGTTCTTTTTGACCAAGCATATGAAAAACATCCCAAAGATAAATGGATGTTTTAATGTTATTAAAATAATATAAAATGTTTAAATAATCCATACCTAATATATCATGGGATATTTTAGGTAGATAACTACTTGGAAATTGAGGAATAGGAGTAGACTTTACCATATTTTGACTTGATGGAGGTGTAAGACCTTTTGGAAATGTCACACTTGCAGTTATGCCTTGATGCCTTCTAGGAGGATTGGATGAGCCAGTGGGTATGATACCTAGAATTCATAGATACTTCCTTTTGGCCCTTTTATTTTTTCTGATAGAGGCTCCTTGATTTAACATAAAAGTGTCTTCAACCAAAAAATTGGTGAAGCTCTCTCCTTGAGGTCACCAATCCTCATTAACTTGCATCATCACCTCATCTTCATTTGATAGGAGGGGAGTAAATCCTCCTTGATCTACCAAATATTTCTATCCATTCTCATTGAAATCCATGATTTTTTTTTCTTATAATCTTCTCCCTATACAAAATTATTATGAACTGGCACCATCTTCCTTGCATTGGTGGTAAAGTTAAGATTGTATACATTGTCAGGACTATTGGGGTTAGGTTGCCATTGGCCTCTTCCTCTTATTTATTAATGACAATATTTATATTGATAAGGGTATTAATTTTTATGAACACCTTTTTACATATTTCCTCTCAAAATCTTGGTTTCTAACCGTTAAAAATATGCATCCTTGTCCATAGCATTATCTACCTTCTTAGGAGTAGCTTTGGGCTTGGCATTGGCATTAAGAATTTGAGCCACTTATAGAGACTAGAAGAATCATGAGATAAAATAGGCATAAAAACCTTAGTTGGAAACCTTATATCTTGGATTATACTATTCTTAGCTTTAATAGCAAGATCATATGTTTTAGTTAGAGTGGAACCTCCCATAGATTCAAATAAAACAACAATTTCAATCCCAATGGCTCTCAAGTAAGTAGGGAACACAAAGATAGAATGTGGTCTCATCAAAGGAGGAACTCTATTCCAAGTCTTATTAAAAAATTTATTGAATTCATGCATTATTTCTTTATATCCCCTTTTTATCACATTAAGCTGATGTATGAGAGAGGCATGGTCACTTTCATTTCCAAATTTGGAAGTCAACAACACTCCAAACTCATCCCATGTTGTGATGCATCCACATTATATATTCTTATACCAATCAAGAGCCTTCCCTTTAAGGGACATGGAAATGAGTCTATTGGAAATATTCTCTCTAAAATATTATGAAAATAAAAAAATTTAGAAACATCTCTAATGTGCTCACTAGGTGTGACATGGCTCTTAGCATTGAATGTGGGCACACCTTTCATGGTGTTAGGAGGAATGGCATCATATACTTGAAGTTGAATTGTATTTTTAGTATTTAAGGTAGGGAAATCATATAGTCTAGCCTTGTCTTATTCTTCAATATATTCAATTTCTTTATCTTTTCCACTCTCTTCCTCTCTAGAAAAATCTACTTGTTCTTCAAAGGGTAGATTATGTTGTAGATATTGAACTTCAATAGGAAGGTTAGGTTAAATGGGTGGGTTAATGGGATTAAATGCTCTACTATAAGATGATATAGTGAGAACCATGATTTATGAAGGTAGGTTTATAATAAAACAATAGCCTTGAACCATATTTACCTTGAAGGAGTTGCCAAATGATAAGTAACACACCAATTTATAGTTGATGTTGTCAAGACTAACATCCACCTTGACAAGTTGTCTTGAAGATAATGAGTCCTATCAAGAATTTCAAAACTAGTGTCACAAAATATTTCAATATATAAGAGGGTGTTCAATCCTCTTCTATATTTTGGAAACATGGGAACACTTATAGGTTTGTGGGTGTACCTAAAGTGGAAGTGAGCCTATGGATTTAAGGGCAAGCTCCTTGAATGTGTCTTAGAATGATTATCACTTAAACTAGTTGATTGATCATGGGGAAAAGGGATATAAGTTGCATGAAATAAACCTATTTTCAAGGGTGATTCACCAATATGTCTTCCACATGACCATTCTAATTCCTTTACTAAGAAATAAGGAATACAAGATAAATTCTAAGTCTTAAGAGATTCTAACATGAGTGTTTCAATATGAAGGTGGGATGCATGAAGGATATCCAAGGTAAGTGAAATATATGTTAGTTTTAAACACTAAGGCTCATTATATACTTAAAATAAAAACCCATACACTTGACAACACTTCATATGACTTACTAGAATAATAATGCTTACATAAACATGAGAGGATAAGGAGAGGAAAGGATAGGAGATTATCACTTTGCATCACCATATATCACTTTACACACTTAGATAATTATTCATTAATCAAAAAAAAACTTGAATTAATGTTCAAAGGAAAAATACAAGGTCATTCTAGTAGGGATTCACCATACATAGAGTGGTACTATTTTTCAAAGGCACAAATGGTTAGCCATTTATAGAAATTTAGAAAAAGCATGAAAGAATGAAGTTCAAAGGTCACTCGAACACATGTCCAATCAATAACTAGATACATTTTAGGAGACTAGATTATGAAATAAACCATGAATGACTCCTAAAATAAATATCCATATAAACCATGACAAACTCTCCAAAATGGTGTAGAGATTCTTTTTCTACCTTTTGTGAAACTACCTTCATTATAAATCATCTCTTGAGCATTTAAAACTATATTAGGAGAGTCAACACATATGTTATGATAGTTATAGATGTTTTTTCAGATACTAGCTATATTTTAGACACCTATATTCATCATCTATAGTCATTCATTTCTTTCCTATACTTCATTTTTCACATCTAGAAGTCATTGTTCCTCTCGAGTCCTCAAGTCCTCGACTGGGATTTCATGATGGTATATGAACCTAAATAACTTTTTCTACTCTATAATCCTTGATATTACATAGTTATCCATATGGAATTTCCATGCAATGTTTATTATTCCAATATAAACTATGTCTATGATACCTACTTGCTTCAATCAAAAATGGCTCTTTCATTTGACTTTGTCCATCAAAAACTGACTTGAACTAATCACATTGCTCCAAAATATCATTATTCCTATTGGTCTCATAGATCCCTACTATTAGATCCTAACTTTTTAACCTTCTACATGTTGTAGGATCAAGATGTATGAAGGAACACTAGCCTTCAATTTTATTCCATAAATATCTTTTAACATGTTGACTTTTGCTCACACTGTTGGATCAAGATGTACAAGTGAATGTTAGTCATATATCTCATTGGGCACACTTTCCTATGAATTCATACTAACTATTGGATAATTGGTATGAATAAATGTTGATAATTGATCTATATTGGACCCACCTTATTGTTAGTCAATATCACACCATTAGATCTCTACTCAGTGAACCTGCACCATTGGAACTTGTCCAACTTATAGATTTTTAAGGGCTTGTAACCCAAGGACCTTTTGATCTATTTGACCCAAGTACGAACTATTAGATCTAAGTATTAGTATACAAGCTCATGTAGAACATTATATATTAATCAAATTTAAATCCTTTAAGGACCTTTTGAATATAAATGGCTAATTTATAGATCTCAAACTTGATTCTTGCATGAACATTCTACTTTGCAGATCCAACTTTGAAGCTCCATAACTTGAGTTAGAAAACTCATGTAGGCATGAATTTGTAGAGTGTGTTATTGGAACGAAGATTTCCATGGCACTTTAACCTTTTGTCTCATGAGGATTATTAAGTGAACTTATCAAATGCACAAGTGAGATGGTCTGTTCATTTCTAGATGACATAATAGTGATGATTTGGTTAACTTAGGCTTATACTTGAACTACTGCTTGATGTTTGAAAGCTATAATGAACTTCTTTAGGCCTGTGAAAAATATTTCCATGATATTAACTATTTAGACACCATGAGAACTTGCCACTTACATATATGACTCTAAAATGGCCCCTAAGACACCAAATGACACAAGAACTAAGATATAATTTCATATGATATGACATCAAATGAACTCAAAAATACCTTACAACATTATAAAAAGACCCTATACAAGATATTGACTATAGGGAGTTGACCCATTTTTACCCATGGTAAAAAGTGGTAAAAAGAACTATTCACTATTTTAGTATAATCAACCCTATGTCTAATCATGGTCAACATTGGAGCCTACCTTGGAAGAATTGGTCATTTTAAGGCGTCTAAAAGTTGATTCAAAGCATTAAATTTGGTATGTATGGTCTCCATGACCCTCCAAATCATCCCATGCCATTATCAAGGTCTTATAAATAGTAAAATTACTCATTTTTCTTACACAGTCCTCTTATAGTCCAGAAGGTAGCCATTAGATGCCAAATGAAGTTTTGTTAGTTTTCAGTGCTAAGAATGAGTTTAGGCCTTGTAGAGGTCTTAAAACCATATAATATGATGTTTTAAACCTATATTTTCCTATATAATTTATCACATTTAGGGGTTTCAAGAATTTTTTTGAAGAAAGATAAGTTTAGGCATGGAGGAAACATGCAACCAACTCAAGGTAAATTTAGTAAAAAGAGACTATAAGATAAAATAAACATCTTAAAAAATTGAAAAATGGTAATATTGGTCCCCATGAAATAATATAGCTATATATAATCTTATAAAGTTTATATGACAAGTGAAAGTGCCTGTTATTTTGATGCAGTCCCCTTATGTCTCATAATGGTCATTATTGGTACAAGTACACTTATTGGAATTTAAGGTGTGGTTTAGGGTTAAAATATTATGTAAGTATTTAAAAATAATTTTAGTATGTTCACACTCCAAACTTTATTCAAACCCCACAGGCAATCTCAAAGGCATAAAGAGAAAATTTAGGTTTGGATCATTTAAAGAGGTGTTATTAGATGTTTTATATACTAATAAGTTGTTTTAAATAAAATAATATCATTTCAATGGTCATTTTGGTCCTTTAGATAAAATCAAGCTTTTCAAGCTTAAGACACCCAATTTTAGCCCTTCTTCAAATGCTCATTTCTTTCATACAATGAAGAGTTAGACCAAGTGATTATATTATGTTTAGAGTAAACATATTTAATTTAAATTAATTATTTATTTAATTTGGTTAAAGGCCTGAGTTTTATGAACAATCACTAAGAGTGTAAACATGTACAGAATGCTTACAAACCCTGTAGGCAATTATCTTTACGTATGTATATTTTCATACCTTCTACATGGGAGCCTAATATTTTCAAGGATGTTGTAGAAGTATATATAATATATATAAATGGAAATAAGTGGTGGAATATAGGTCCACATTATATGAACAATTATATTTAATGTGGGCTTGGCTAGGTTTGCAAAGGAGCTTGTTGACCAATTTTGTGTTTTTGGACTCATAGGTCCATAAAATGACCTATAATTTCTTGGAAACCACCTATAATATGTATAATACTCCATAAATATCTTTACCAACCTATGTTGCAGAATAATCTGGCATGTTTGGGTGCTCAAGAGGCCCAAAATAGCTCAAAATGCTTAGTTTTATAGGTTTTCAAAGAGAGAAATGGTATAAAGCCATGGAAGATGTCTAATGGGACCTAAAACATAATTATATGGTACTTGGAGCTCCTAAAAATGGATTTTATGGTGCGTTGATGAGATAAAGGTCAAAAACCCAATTTATTGACATTTTATGCATTGTTTTAGGTTTAATGGTGATTTAAACCATTGTTATAGGTATTTAAGTTTGTCCAAATCTTCATTTTCTTCCTCATATGAATGACATGGATGTATGAAGGTCTTATATAGGTCTAGAAATGGTCTATAGGGTACCAAATGCCCTTGGGAGTAGGTTTTAGGGCAGTAAGTTAAAAGTAGCTCAAGCTTGTGACCTCCATCAATGGGGTCTAGAGAGTTGTAAGTTTATTGGAGTTTATTGTAGGTTGGAGGATCAAATTCAATTTGAAAATAGAAGATAAAATCAAAAATCAAACATAAAAACTTAACCTCCATGGTCAGTTAAGTAGAAAATAATAAGTCAACTAACTTTTACCTAACATCTTCTAGAAAATCAAGTGGAAGGGGAGTGTATAAGTCCATGGGAGAGAATTTTGGAGGTTGGGAAGCATGTGGAGCAGTCATTGAGTTTGAAAAGTCTTTGGAGACTTTTCCATTTTGAGTGGATCATGACATCATTATCCTTAAAAGTTTATATCTTTTAGCATGTTTCTAATCCAATGAGAGGGATTGAAGGCTATTTGGATTAATGAGGTTTATTTTTTTGAGTAAGGATTAGTTCTAATTAACCCATTTGTGGTTGATACTCCATGGAAGGTAGTTGTGTCACATTTATTTAATTTTGTTTGCTTGCTTCTCCTCTCTCTCTTCCCCTTTTCTCCTATATCTCCCATCTCTCCCCCATTTGTAAAATATTTTTTCATTTGACAAGGAAAAACCCTATCAAAATTTGTATGAAATACCTTATTAATAAATAAATATCATTTTTCACCTATCTCTTGCCTCTAAATTCTGTATAGCAAGCTTGTGCATGATGGCTTTATGAATAAGTGTTTTCCATATCCATTGTCCTTTTGTCTTGCCTCTTTTTAGGTGTTTTCAAGTTGGTTTTAGGTCTGAACTTGATCTCTTTCCACCATTAATGGATTCTTTGTGTAAATTTTAGAATTCCTCTTTGCTTCATGTATTTGTGAGGTTGTGTGAACAAAAATTATCTTATTATGAGTTATTATTTTTTTCAAGATTATGTGAGTGTCAACTAATATGGTTTATCACCCTTTTAATGTTATTATTCATCTTATATTCCATTTCTATCCATTTTATAAGAAGAAAAATCAGTTTAAGTAATCTAACAAGAGGAAATTGACCTTCTCCAGAGGTTCAACCTCACTATAGGATACCCATAGCCTAGCGTTACTCTAGTATTATAGTTAGGAGTGAGAGATCCTAAAAAATCTCCCACAAGGGTGTAATTTTATGCTATAATAGTTTTTGGCATGTTTGGTAGGACCACTTTCAAATAATATTGGTCTAGTTTGATGTAGGTTTGATCATTTTTAGTGGTTATAGATTTCATATTTTAGTATTTGGTGACTCTAAAGAACACTCAACATTTTGGTGGTAGATCAGTACTTATATTTCATGCCAAAATTGACTATAAGATCATATTTTATAGGTATTCCTTTTGAATTTGTTGAATTACCTTTAAATTCAGCAAAAAGGTTAAGATTTTCTAAGACTCATCCCTAAAAAGAAAACTTTACTCCTAAACTAGTTCCCAAGTTTACCTCTGTAAGAAGATATTTTTTGGGTCCTTTTATTAACATGGCTGCCCCAAGAGCTTTTCCTCATGTGTATGTCAATGTCCAAAGTCCTTTGGATCTCAATCAATGTGACCCTATTCTAGTTTCATCCCTTAAGAGTGTGCCTTACTTCATGGGAGACAAATCTACAACCCTTTTTGAGTACCTTGAAGATATATCCAAATTTTACAATATTCATGACATCAATGAAGAAAATGTGTCTATCAGGCTATTAGCCATCGCATTAAATGAAAAGGCCATAAATTGGTATAGAAAACTCACTTTTTACTCCATCACATCTTTATATTATTTAATTGGTGCCTTGAGAAGAGGTTTGAAGATAAAAGTGACCACTTGTCACTTGTTGAAAAGTTAACTACAATCAAGAGGGATCCTCATGAGGTTATACAAGATTTCAATACCAAGTTTCAAAATACATGGGATGTGATTCCAATCTCTATCAAGCCTACTCTTAACTATGCTTTACTTTACTATCTGAAAGCTATAAATAGTGATATTATAGTAATGATTTAGTTTATGGGAGTAAACATACTATTAGATACTTATGAGATGGTAATCAGAGCAGAGAATAGTTTAGTACAAGATGGAAAGCTTATACCTAGGCCACCAATGCATTTTTTTACTAAGAATTAACCACATATTATTTTTATTCCTCCCCTTGTTTACATTCCACTTATGCCAACACTTGCTTACATACCTACACTAAAGTTAGAGAAGGTTTCAACTAGTCAATCTAGTGACTCCCAAAAACACAAGAACTTCCAAGAACTTAAGATTATGTTTTAATCCTTGGGAAATGGATTGGTGAGCATGATAAATTTAATAAACCTTATCAAGATCCATATCAGCCTCAACAATCTTATCAATAAAATAGGCCACCTTATAAGGGAAATTTTTAAAGAAGAGGACAAGGGAAGCCAAACTATGCTAGGAAAAATAATTATAATATAAATGATGCAAGTACTTCCAATACTTTGGTCCTTATTCATAATAAAATTTCTCAAGAAGGTGAGGGTATTATGCCTTGGAATTAGTCATTTAGTCAATCCATTATACCAAACACTAAGTTCAATTAGTATTTCAATGATCAATGGTAGTAGGGTGTTAGCTATGGATTCAATCAAGATCTTATGGATCAGAATGTAAAAGTGCCTATGATGACAAAACTAGAAGATCCTTAACAATTTCAAGGGCCTAATGAAGTACCAAACCATTTGGTTACTACAATGGTTAATTATAAGCAAGAAGAGTGATATGCATTCAATTAATAGGCTAGTTCTAGCCAAGAAAACATTTTAGTGGCAGCTAATACAAGGTTTAAAAGAAGGAACATAGATGGTAATCAATAAGTAGTAAAAGAGTCTCCTACTATTACTCCATTGATATAAAATCCAAAGTAATCTACTCCTACTCTAAAGGTTCCAATAACTCAAAAAAATTAGAACCAAGGGAATGCCTTTGTACCCCAAAACTCACAAATTCAAAACGTAGTTGTGGCTCCCAAAGTACAAGCAAAACTTGGTGGTTTTCCCATAAATATTGTTAAATAAATAAAAAGGTCCAATTTGAGTGTTCCAAAGTTGTAAATTATTTATATGCATGTTTAGGTGGATATCCTTCAATAAGGTTTGTCAAAGATCAATGTTTTTGAGAAGCCACCAAGTAAGGAAATCATGGTTCTCACCAATACAACCAAAGGGTGTAATGAAGGACAATAAAATAAGGTGCTCAAACCTCCTCCCTTATAAATTTGTGTAATCATTGGTGACTCCTTAGTACACAACTGTATGGTGGACAATAGAGTAAGTACTTCAATGATGCCAAATTCAATACTAGATCAGCTTGGTTTGAAGTATGAGCCCCTATACAAGGGAGTTTTTTAGCTTGATGGATATTCTACCAAACTAATTGTTATTATCATATGTATAAACTTGACCCTACATTCTTATCCTAATGTTTTAGTGGCTTAGGATGTAGTGGTTCTATAGGTGCCTCCTCACTTTACTCTATGATTATTCTAGAGAATTTATAGCTAAAATTTTGGGTTACCTAGAAGCAGATTGATCCTACATGGATTTCAAGACAAGGTATGGGACCAAGGTGTCTATCAAATCTAATCCTATTCACAATTTCATATTAAACCTTATGGGTTAAGTACCCCAAACATCATTTGTACCATTCTAGATGAAGAGGACCAACTTATTGGTAAAGAACTAGACACTCATCTTGAGGAAACACATGATATGTTCTTGGATGAGATATGGAGTGAAAAACATCTAATTGACCCTTCGGAAGGTGTTGAAGAAATATAAATGGGAATATATCGATTAAATGAAGAAGATGAGTTCATGCCATCCCTCACTAGGCCACAAGAAGATAATAGTGGTTTGTGGAAATTATTCTTTGATGGATCAAGGAGCAAACATGGAGTAGATACAGGTGTGATGTTGATATCTCCCTCCAATGACAAGTAATTTTCATCTTATAGGTTCCAATTTAGTTTCTCTTGCAATGAATCTAAGTATGAAGGCCTTATCCATGGTCTTTAATGGGTTAGTAACAAGGGAATCAAGCAATTAAAAGTGTATGGTGATAGTGAGATGATAATATATTAGGTTAGAGCCCAAAATACCACCAAGAACCCCTTGGTGAGGTCATAAAAACATAAATTATGGGACATACTTGAATGATATGAATTTTTTAACATACAAGTAGTGCTAAGGGAGAAAAATCAACATGCTGATAGGTTGGCAGTTTTGGGAGCTCAATTTGACATCCCAAATGAGTTGAATAAGTCTAAAGTACAGCTACATCTCAAATTGGTTGTAAGACCATTAGTGCCAGATAATGAGGCTCATTGGTAGGTTTTATATAGTGACAATCATATTTTTTATTTCTTATAGAAAGAGGTAGATTTTTCTTCAATGAACCAAGGTAAACTTCAATAGTAGTATGAGGATCAAATCGTTTGGCTAAGGTCTAAAAATATTCTTAAAGGGTTAGTCAGCCTTGAAGTTTTTTTCAATGAGGGAGATCATATGAGGAAAGATAAGGTAGTGATGTTAATTAATGAAGAGAAATATGAAATATTCCTTATCTTAAAATATAATCTCCTCAAGATTGGAAAGGTAAACAATGAGGTATAAAGGCATGTTTCCATTAAACTTTGTAAGGAATATTCAGACATCTTTACTTGGGAGTACGATAATCTAAGAGGATTTGATCCCAAGCTAGCCCAAAACATAATATAATTGGAGGCCAATGCCAAGCATGAGGTATAAGTAAAGGCATATCAACCCAAATATTGAATATTTGATGAAAAAGGAATTGACAAAATTGATTGAATCCAATATCATTTTTCCCATCAAGCACTCCTCATGGGTAACTAACCTGATGTCTATGAGAAATAAGAATGGTGAGATCCTATTATGTGTTAACTTTATATAATTGAATAGGTTATCTTTGAAATATAATTACCCCTTAACATCCATGGATCAACTCCTTCAAATGGTTTCTAGTTTATAATGCTTATCTCTTTTGAATGGGTACTCAGGATACAACCAGGTTCTAGTAAGAGAAGAAGACCAATACAATACTACCTTCACCATAAAGTGGGGCACATATGCTTATCATAATATTCCTTTTGGATAATTATATGTTGGGGCCAATTTTCAAAGAGCCATGGACATTCCTTTCAAAATTTCATTGAATCATATGGTTCTTGTCTACTTGGATGACATAACAATTTTCTCCAATAAGGATAGTGAGCATTTGGACCACTTAAGATTGATATTTAAAATATGTAGATAATATGGGATATCATTAAATCCAAAGAAATGTGTTCTTTATATCCATGAGGGAAAAATCTTGGGATATATTATCTCTAAATAGGGACTAGCTATTGATCTTTATAGAATAAGTGCCATTTTGGCATTATTTTACCCAAGCATAAGAAGAGACTTCATAGTTTCCTTAGGAAGATAAACTTCATGAGGGTATTTATACCTAGTTTTTCAATCTTATTCAAACCCATTAATGTTATGTTGAACAAGAATCAAGTGTTTACTTGGTTAAATAAAGGTAAATTAGGATTTGAAACTATCAAACAAGCTATTTCCCAAGCACCTATGCTCATGAATCATGATTTCTCAAGGGATTTCATATGGTATGCCTTTTCCAATATTGATAATATATCAGCTATGTTGGTGAAGGACTTGAGCAACCAATTTTATTTTTTAGTCAAAGGATTAAAGGGTATGAGGAAAGGTATAATTTTATAGAAAATAAAGTCCTTGCAATGGTAAGAATCCTTAAAAATTTCAGATCAATGATCTCTAATATCAAAATATATCTTATGGTGTCTCATTTTGGAGTGAGATACTTCCTTTTTAATAAAGACTTGAACAAAAATAGGGCTAATTGGATTACCAAGGTTATGTAAAATGATATAGAGATTAAGGTCACTAAGATTATGAGAGGTAAAGGCTTGTGTTAGCATATGGTCAATGGCCTTCATTAAGAGAAAGAGGTTGTCTTAGTAACACAAGACAACTCACAAACATATGAACCTCTAGCTCACACTAGCTGACTCTAGGATATGACAAGGTTTTTGATAACAAGTGAGTTCCCACAAGGTATGGATAGAGTGAAGAGAAGGTAATTTAGACTATAGTCCATAACTTATGCATTAGTTGATGGGGTTATATTTAGAAAATACCTCAATGGATTACTTCTAAGGTGCATAGATGATGACCAAGTGATCAAGATATTAAAACAATTCCATGATGGACCTACAGGAGGCTATTTTGCTCTAAGGAGTACAATAGAAAAAGTGATGAGATTTGGTTATTATTGGCCCAACCTCTTCAAATATGTATATTCATGTGTGAGAAAGTGTCAAAAGTGTGCTCTCTTTGTAGGTAATAAAATATTATCAATTATTCCTCTTAAACCATTTTAGGTAGAGCATTCCTTCATGCAATGGGGTTTGGATTTCATAGGAATGATCAATCTACCTTCTAGTGAAGGACACAAATGGGTACTCATTACTATTTATTACTTCACTATGTGGGTGGAATCAATTTCTCTAAAACAAGCCAATGAGAAAGTAGTATTGGAATTATATGTTTATGTAGTAATGAGGTTTGGTGTACCATCAAAAATCCTTTCAGATAATGTTTTAACATGTATTGGCATGAAGACAAGTGAATGGCTCGTTTAGCTAGGCATATACCTTAATACATCCTCAAAGTAGTACCCCCAAGGAAATGTACTTGTAGATTCAATAAATAAAAACTTGATAAGGATCATTAAGAGGAATATAGAAGAGAATCAGAGAGTGTGGCACACAAAGTTATGAATATCCTTATGGGCTGATAGAGTGAATCCAAAAGTTACCATTGAAAAATTATAATTTGTCCTTATATATGGAATGGAAGCTAATTTTACCATCTCTCTTAAGTTACCTACCTTGGAGTTAGCACATCAGCTTGAGTTGATGGATAGTGAACCTATGAGTGTAAGGATGGCATAGCTCATGGATCTTGAAGAAATGAGAGACCTTGTAATGAAGACACTAAAGTCAAATCAAGATCAAGTCAAAAAATCCTTTGAAAATATATCCATAGCAAGGGACTTAAAATAGGGGGATCTAGTCCTCAAGTAGGATTCAAATAAGGCCAAGCCAAGTAACCATACCAAGTTTGACAACTTGAGGAGTGGCCCTTACTTGATCCAAATATGCAAAAAACATAATGATTTTTAGCTTTCCCAACTTGATGGTGAGGTATTACCCATCTTAGTCAATTGGATTCATATAAAGCCTTAATATTAGAAGATTTTTCAACTATTGTATATATTGTACATTTTGTATAGTTTTTCATGTTTTCCTTTAAGTACCTTTTGCACATCTTTTTAGTTGTGTGTTTCCCTTCCCTAATTTCCTTGGGAATTTTGTTATATTTATTTCTTGTTGTCCTTGTTTCTTATAGAAGATGATTTTATAAATTATACAACCTTTTATCAATTTCATATCAATTGGGAAGGAAAGACTTGTGACATCATATGCCTAATGGATCAAATGAGGTAACTAATCTTCTGCATAACAGGTATGTAATCCCAAGAGGTCACCATAAATATTGGAAAAAAAAATTCATACATACAAAAATTTGCCTATATTTATAAGGCTACTCTCTTTCACCCTTCAATAACCATCTACCCCCATGACTAGTCCCTTTTTATTCTTGACTTGATGATGCAATGTCATATTCTGGGAAGTCCCAGTGTACTGTGAGAAGCTAAGTAGACTTCTTATTAAGTGGGTGATCCAATAGTGGAAAGAGAATAAAAACCACATAAAATTACCACATGTCACTTTAAATATTTTTAAACACTTTAAGCAAACTTTTATGGTAAATTTGGTGATTTTGAGGAAAAGGCTTAGAAATAGGTCTAAAACTATAAGTGAAGGATATGATAGGTTTCCATGGTGTTTGAGCATTCAGTATCATTAATGAGGTTTTTATAAATTATCAAAGATTATAACAAGTCAAAAATGAGGCCTAAAGAAGCTATTATGCACAAAATTCTCCCAAAAGTGCATTAGATGACTTAAGGGTCCTCAAAATAGAAATTTTAATTAAAAAAGTAACTTTTAAGGAGTTCAAATTGGTTTTGATTTCCTCCCAAATACTTATGGAATTTTTTCCCTTTTAGACATGTTAAAGGTCATTTTAAGTCATTTAGAGTGGAAGAGAGGAGGTTGGGAGCAAAAGGATGCATTTTAGAGCCCTTTTAGATCTTTGATAGAATAGGTTTTTGAAGCTTTTGCTTGATGCATGGGCTCAGATATCATATGCACAAATTCATGGTGTCCCAATTATCCTCTTATAGGCCCTTGAAATAACATTCCATCATGATAACTATAAGAGGTAAGGAAAACCTATTAGCTATAAATTAGGCATGAAACATGTTTTCTACAATTAATGGAGGTCCATGTATTTTAAAAAGTTTCCATAATAAAGGAAAAGTAATTTACATATTAATAAATCTTTCCAAAGTGTTTTATTTCATAGGAAAGCTTCTAGTTCTTCATGCTAAGGAAAATATGTTATGGGCAATTTGGGACAACTCTAGGAGAGCCTTAGTTTTTCACTCGATATGGTCAAAAGAGAGAGAGTTGGGATATAATATTTTGGGTAGTGATAGGTACCATAATTTACTTACAATTTATGTCATTGGTGATTTGGTTCATCTCCCCATATTTATGAATAATTGCTAATAGTTTAGGGGTGTCTAGATGGCCTACTCATCTAAATAGGGTATAGGTTTTGCTTTGTTTATTCACTTCAAAATTAAATGAGAGATAATTGTTTTAGGGGTGCTGTTTTAGGTTCAAATATGACCTATTCCAATTGGTTCCATCATCTAACTCCTAGTAAGGTATTTATGGCATAAAACTATTTCCTTTATTATCCTTATGAAATGGCTTTTTCATTAGTTTTATATTAGGACATGGGTTAGAGGGAAAAATTTACCTCATAATCCTTATGCCACATCAAAAATATTCAAGTTATCTTACTCATCAATCCTTAGTAGTTCATCAGAGTCTTGATAGGCCAAATAGTAAAGTTGCTAGTTGGAGCTCCAATGGAGTTGCAGGTAATTCTATCAACTATAGAGGTTTTTATCTCATATAGTGGATTAAAACTAAAGATTATATGATTTTTTTACCTCTAATATTTCATATAAATCACCTCTCATCCCAAGGCTTAGTCTCAAAAATCTATCATCAATGGAGTGATAGTCAAGAAATGTACCATACAGTCAATTCCCTATAAATTCAATCTATAGTCATGACGTATGAAGGATTTGATCACATCCATAAAAGTTAATGAAGAGTTAAAGTAGTTTTTATACCTTATTATAAGCATTAAAAATCATGGTTGGATCCTCTAAATATAAAAATAAGGAGAGTTGACATTCAATGTTATATTAAAACACAGTCATCCATGAATGTGCACCTATAGGTGCCTACATAGCATTATGTTGAGAGTGTTTTAACTTGTTATAAATCCTTAAATATTGTAAGGATGAATTTATAAACTTTGATAAGGACCAAACTTCATTTAATTCCTATATTTCATGAATATAGTCTACATTCAACTTTCATTGCCTTACACACTATTGTAAGTGCATATACATGCTTATACTGAGATATAAGGGTTGACATGGAGGAGCATGATACATATATACATATTTAATAAGTTTGGATAGTGGGAAATAATATGGTAGTCATGTTTTAATCAATAGGAAAGAATTAAAGTCCTTGGAAACAATCTTCTAGTTAGTGGCTGTGTTCAAGGACAAAATCCATATAAGCATCAAAATAAAGCCCTAGGCCCTTTTAAAGATATCATATAACAATGTTGCATGATTCTTAGATGATTCTTGATGCACCCATGATGTATCCTCCACATAGGAGTATAACCTTGAAAAAGATAGAGGGTGGGTGACTAGTAGAAAGTAGTGTTTGGTGACCCTAAAATCATGAATTTGTTTACTATAATTTATCAGTGTATTCTACAAGATTTTGGCTCCAAGTGACTTATACACCCAAGGATGGTAAGGTGAGGACATATCTACATGATATGTGATTATATTATACTAATGAATACATTTATTCTTCAAATTTGATCAACAAAGGATAAAGATTAGGGTATTAGACCCCATCAAAACCTACAAGATTCTATTTCTCTTAACACAGTCATCTATAGCTGACTCTAGTAGATAATGAGAAAAAGTGTGGTGCTATGAATGTTGGTATATAATATAATGAATATGAGGTGAATTAATCAAAAATATTTTAAAAATCATTAGAGACCTTAAGGGGCATAGTAACGTAATGTTTTAAAGGTCCAACCATGTAAAGACACTTACAACTAGGCCTTTTCTAAGGTAAGACATAGTTAGCCTATCAGTCAAGCCTAGTGGAAAAAGGACATGGGTTGAGGGTGAAATTATAAATATTAAGATGTTTTTGAAATTTTTAAAAACCTCCACATTGACAATGAGGATTCCATGACACTCTCACAACAACAAAAAATTAGAGAATGAAAAAAGATTAAAAAATCCTCATGAAAGATAATCAAATCCATGTTTGGGAGGACTGTAAGTTACAGTCAGGAAATAAGGTTAGAATAATTACTTTAAGTGAATTATGGAATGTTGTATGAATATTTTTATGGTCTTATAGACCCCTGACATTTGAATAATTAGGTCTAACAAGCAAAGGAAACTCAAAGAATACAACTCTCTTCTAATACCCTATTTATGTATTGTGACATCTAAGAGTTTAATCTTGTAATGTTTTTTTGGAAGGTTAGTGTAATATAGGTACCTTTGTTGGTGATTAAATGTTTTTTGGAAGAGGTAAATTGAGATAAAACAATGAACCTATTGGTCTCAAGATAAAGCTTTTTGAGTAAATACATATTATACAATCATTAGGTAATAATGACCCTATTCACAGTCACATAACAAAGGGTAAATGTGTGTTCTTAGACAAAATAAATGAGATATAGGTAGTATATTATTTATAGTATAATGATAAAAAGTTTGGATAGTGCTATTTAGAGATGGAAACTTTTGGAGTATGAATATAACTCTTAACACATGTCAGAGGCATGTGTAGTCAAGGTTATGTTTGACACCTTAAGACCTTAAACAAAGGTGTTTATTGATAAGGATGGGATTACATAAGAATTTTTTAAAGGTGTGATAATTTTATGAAATTGAATAAGTCACAAAAATATCATTGTGAACCCTTAAAAGTTTGTGGAAAGCAAATAGAGGTATGAAACCCTTATACAGTCATCTTTTAGTGCACAAGAATGTTGTGTTTAGGCTAAATTGAAGCAAAATAAAGCTAAAAATTGTTTCTCACCTATTGATAAAGTTGAATAATGTAAAAATATACATATTGGTGGTGATTTTATCCTTTTAAATTTAGTAAAACTCAATATATGGATTTATGTATGCTCTTGGTCTGTGTAGGAGAAGGAAAAGCCCTAAACTAGGGCTTTGAGATTTCAGAGAGTTTTAACCCTTAAAATTTTATAAAAATTTGTAATCCTACCAATTTTTATGTGAGGAGAATTAATAAAGAGTTTTTTTTTTAGTTAGAGTCTATACATTTTGGATTTGGTGGCTGAGGGTTTGGAATAGGGCTAATTATGCCTAAAAGAGGGCTGAGTTCTAAAGGAAGTGTTATCTTGGAGTGGAGTCAGGATATGAAATTTTAAATACACACAAAAGGATATATATTGTGGATATAAGTGTATTTAAATTTGTAAATTAGTTCCTATTTTGGTCAAACAAAGGGAAAGTTATAAAAAAAGGCTACAAGCCTTAAGAGACTATTATGAGTCTTGAGTGCAAAATTGAAGGTTGAAGAGTATTTGTGAAATTGGGGAAGGTTAAGACAAATTTATTAATATCATTTAATTCCATTGAAGATATAATATTTAATCCTTGAAACTTATGTCAAGAATCGGCACTTGATACCTAAAGATTAGTTGTCTAGTGTAAGATAGTGAAAGCATAAGAAGTTATGAAGGGAATGAATTGTATGAGGTGGAGAATAAATGTGAGTGACATGAAAGGTGTAAATTTCATCAATAATTGATACTAAGAGTACAATAAATAGGTATAAATTCAAAGAGGCTATCAAAACAAATACCATGGGAGTAACTAGATTGTAAAGAGAAGATTAAAGATAAACCATAGCAAATGGATTATATTTTGACAATATCATAGCCAAGAATAGAGTATTTGGAGACTTCTCCCATTACCTATACATTATAAATGAACATAATAAATTTAACCTATAACCAAGAATGAGTTGATAAGTTTATATTATAAGCACACTCCTTACTCCCCTATTTTGAAGACTTAGGTAAGGTGGTCAAATTAGAACTTCATGACATGAAAGATTCATGAAGATGATAATGAGTTTTCCAAAGGGTTTAGGTGAGGTTATAAAGCACCTAGTGATACATTCACAAAAAAACACTATCTCATCTACAACTATCATGGAACATGGTTCACCTTTCAAGCTAGGTATGTACCTATTAGGACAATGGTTTCTCTTAAATAATTTCATGATGGTTTAGATCATATAAGGTAAGAAGTGGAATTAATTGAGGTTTAAGAATTATTATAAAGACCTTCAAATAAAAACTACAATGTTTCCATCTCAATTTTCACGTACACCCATACCAAATGAGGTTGAGTCCTGCATAAGGGTAGAGAGTCTAAAGAGAGTGGAGCCCCTATTGTGTAACCAACATGAGAATCATGATTATATTAAAAATCAATAATGGAATTAATTTTCACCAAGGGATGACTGTTTTCAAATTTGGAGATGGTCAATGAGAGCAAGCCTATCTTCAAAAGGGCAAAAGGTTATTCAAGCAAAGTGCTCCATAGTGGAGTCTCATGGTATGAAAGTTTCACTGTGAACTAGGAATTTGACTCAAGACAGGTGTTAGTATCTTGTTAGTGAAAAAATGAAATCAAATTAAAAAACAAACACACTAGCTAGCATACATCTCTAGGCCTAGTTACTAGGGAAAGCTTAATAAGGGAAAGCCATTTGAGAACATAACTAAAATTGAAAATAAATAAGAAATATGAACACAAAACACCAATTTATTACCAAATCCTTGATTACTCAAAAAGGATCATTATTTGGCTTGATCAGCTTGTGCTTCAAGATATCTTCTTCAATGGAGTGTGTCTACCTTCTGTAGACACCTAAAACTAGCCACTGATAACCTCCAATCAGGCTTTTGGCTAGTTTCCATCTAAAATGCATAATTTGGCCTAAAAACACTAAAAGACACAAAATGATGTGAAAATGACATATTCAAGTGCCAATTTTGGCCAAGGTATCCATAAATAGGGCCATGCAATTTATGGGCCAACTAACTTTGATCAGTTCATTTCGAGTCAAAATGCCAAATTTGCACGTGCATGTTCTGAACTACTCTTTCCTATCAAATATTTTGCACAAGACCTATGCCTTTTTTATTTGTTGTTGGAAAAATTATAAATGTGAATACACATCCAATTCATCTAACATGGACTTCCAATTCAAATCTAGCCAAATTTTAGTACCAATAACAAGGCATTCAGATCAATTTGGGTAATTTGTGTACAATGTGCTTAATCATGCTTAAGAGCTAGTTAACCCAAATCAAGGCCTAATCAATAATTCCATGGAAACTTATTGAATACTTATTTTTTAAAATGAATATTGAATATATACATCATCAAGTGACCTCATTTCTTGGGAAGACATCCCTAGGCCATAAATGCCACAAATATCAAGATTCATGCCCTCCATGCCCCATCAATGCCTTCCATGATGCCCTCCATGCCTCTTAATTACCCCTTCTTCCAATGCCATGGTGAGGATAATTATAAATTTTAATTACAAAATTTAATTAATCGTCAACCACACATCTCAATCTTAAGATGGATAGTTGAGGTTGATTGTGATCAAATAAAAAAATCTATAAATAGGAGGCCTCACAACATCATTTCTAAGCTTAGTTAGTGAAAAGTTATAATGCAGGATTGGTTCCAAAAGCTTCAATAAAATAGTGTTACCATGTCAAATTTATTTCAAGCCAATCCAAGCCATAATTCAAAGGTGCTAAGGAGAGATGGAGGTTGCCAAGCCTTCATCGCTAAGGACTTCATGAGCACAAGTTGAGCAAGCCACTATTACAAAGGAATTTAGAGTATCCAAGGAAGGTGAAAGGAATTCATGTGTTTTAATTCCTTGATTTTTAGTTGTGATTGTCATTTTATATTGTTAACTAAACTCTCCCTAGTGTCTAGGCCTAGAGATGTTATGTTATTAGTGTGTTTATTTCCCTTTATTTTCAATTTGAAACTAAACACCATACTAACCATCCTCTCTTGAGTCAAATTCTTAGGTCACATAATGGCATGCTCGATGGGACTAGATGCATCCTACACCTAAAGGAGAACCTTTTTCAACCTTAAAAAACTTATTTAAGATTTTAAAACTCTTGTAAATTAGTTTTCTAACTTTTTTTTACTATTTTTGGTTGCCATAATTTTTACACGGTAACTGATGTCGACAGAAATACCAACATCGGTTACTTGGCTTAACTGACATAAGTTAGTAGAACCAAAATCGATCATATTCTGGTTGGTCATAATCAACATTGGTGGTATTGACCGATGTTGGTCACTATGTTTTTCAAAAAACATAAACCCGAGACCTACTTCTCCATAGTTACTTGTTTCAAATTCAAAAGGGCTTCAAAGCTAAAGGACATGCTAACAATTTTGTAGTAGAATCAAGTTCAAATTTTTCCTAATACATATTTAAATCACCTTTGCATTCTTAAAAATGGAATAGGAACCTTGTTTAGTGATTAACAAAGAATTTAAGTGTTTTTGGTGAATTTTTTCAAAGTTTACAACTAAGACCAAGGGGTCAAATGAACACCACCAAACATTTCATTTGGGTTTACAATTGAACACACTTGTCAATTTTTTATTGCAATAGTTATTTAATTATATTTTGTTTGGTTAGAAGAGGTCTATTGCGTGTATGCTCTTCCATTTTTCCCCAATAGGGAACCCTTGGAATCAAAAATGTCATTCCTATTGCAAGTAGCCTAGTCCAAGGCATAGAAAGAATGTCACCTAAGGCACTCCTCAAAAACTAATAAAAGTTTGGGTGACCTTGAAAATGACCCTAAAGTCTTTCTACTTTCATGCTTTCTTTATATTTATGCATCTTGGCTTACGAGGGGGACTTCATCACCTCCCACAAGTTTTTTAGGGAAGCTTTGACCTAGGGTTTCATCTCCCAGCATTAACTTTATTTGACTCTTTTAGAGTTCCACACGAGATGTAGTGGCACTTTGGACATTGCACTACACTGAGAGAATGGTAGGATGTAGTAGTTGTAAAAGGGACTAGACCTTTTTACAACAAGCTGAGTGATACATACCCAAAATCCATGCTTTTATTTTTCATTGTTTGGCATGAAATTAATTGTGAAATTGATTCCCCTAGTGATGTTTGAAACTTGATAGTTTAGTTAACCCCACATGCTATACCCTTGTTAGGATTTAGATGATTATACTTATTATATTTTGGTTATTTATCTTACTTGGTGTTTTTGAGACTAAAACTTGTTTGATTGTGTATAAGCTATGTCAAAACCAATTTGTTTATACGTCACTCTTTTGTCTAAAGAGGCATTATGTTGGCCATTTTATGCCACACTTGTGCCTTGAAATTTTTGTTAAACTTGTTTGTGTGTGTGTCATTTGAGTTGTAAAGGGTAGCGTTATGCTGCCCAAATCATGTCAAATCATTTTCCCTTTTGAGTTTTTGAAACATGACACTGACCACATCATTCAAGCATGCTTATGCCATTATGATGATCAATTTGTTTCAATACTTTTTTACCATTATATCAAAACCATTTGTTTCAAACCACTTTGTGTTTACCATTTAGACCTTTGTCTTGTACCATTATGCTATCCAATCTTGTCTAGCCTACTTGGTCCAATCCTAGTTTGCAATGTTGATTTTTTAATTATCCTTGTCAAGTTTGGGTCCAAAAATTTATTGATTCTTATTTAGGCCTCAAGTTGTGGGGATGATACACAGATATTTCTCTTTTGAGTTGCATAACTTTAGTTAATCAATTACCCAAATTTAAAAACTATTGATGGTTTATTTGTTTAGCATCTATCCTCATCATTGTTTGTACCTTTATTTGGGAGAACACAAATTTTCTCAAAGAGCATTTTATCTTATGACTTATGCCAACTGATCATGTTTATGTTTGATTCCATGTGCCAAGGCTATGTCAAAGTTGATTCTAAACTTGTTAGATTAAATCAAATCACATCAACCTTTGTTTCAAGTCTAGCTTTTGATGCCATTTGGACAAAAGTATTAGCATATGCCTATTTGTTTGAGCCTAGATTTTGACTCCATGTTTAGATAAAATACCTAGTAACTCAACTTTTCACTTTCCTAGTTTATACCTTGTTTGGGATGATTTGACCTAAACCTTTGACATGCCAATTTTCATTCAGATGCTTGACCTTTTATGCAATTGACATTTGATGTTAGACATTTAATATTAGGTTTTTTTATGCCAAGTCTTAGCACAAATAATTTTGGACATAAAACTCCACTTTCAAACTGCATTAGAGATACAACTCCACCCCTTCGACCAAGTTAGACCAAGTTTGGACTATTTTTACTTTGGACATAGTTTTTTAGAGTTTATAGAACTCTTAAGTCTTTTTGTTTTCAGAGATTTCATCATTTACATGGATTGTTTCTCCAGATTTTCACTAATTACATTCAAATGAGAAAGAAACTAATGTTAAGAGGTGATGGGTTTGATGTTATTCAGATTTAGTGTGCACCGTATCGAAGCCTTGTGGGAGCTCCTCTTTGGTTTTGGAGGAAACACCTACAATAAGAATGAAACATAAACAAGAAAGATGTTAGAAGAGGCTATGGTGGACTGCTAAGCTATGCACTCAGTCTCGGAATCATGAAGCTCCTTAAGGGATGACAGTCCACTGTTTAAAGATAAAAGTATTATAAAGAAAGAAATCCTAGTAACTCAACTTTTCACTTTCCTAGTTTATACCTTGTTTGGAATGATTTGACCTAAACCTTTGACATGCCAATTTTCATTCAGATGCTTGACCTTTTATGCAATTGACATTTGATGTTAGACATTTAATATTAGGTTTTTTTATGCCAAGTCTTAGCACAAATAATTTTGGACATAAAACTCCACTTTCAAACCGCATTAGAGATACAACTCCACCCCTTCGACCAAGTTAGACCAAGTTTGGACTATTTTTACTTTGGACATAGTTTTTTAGAGTTTATAGAACTCTTAAGTCTTTTTGTTTTTAGATATTTCATCATTTACATGGATTGTTTCTCCAGATTTTCACTAATTACATTCAAATGAGAAAGAAACTAAGGTTAAGAGGTGATGGGTTTGATGTTATTCAGATTTAGTGTGCACCGTATCTAAGCCTTGTGGGAGCTCCTCTTTGGTTTTGGAGGAAACACCTACAATAAGAATGAAACATAAACAAGAAAGATGTTAGAAGAGGCTATGGTGGACTGCTAAGCTATGCACTTAGTCTCGGAAGCATGAAGCTCCTTAAGGGATGACAGTCCATTGTTTAAAGATAAAAGTATTATAAAGAAAGAAATGATAAATAAATAAAGAAATAGAAAAGTAGATGGTGTGTATCCATTCCTTGCAGTCTATGTATCTCAAAATGATATAGAAGGCTAGTTGAAGGTTTTGTCTGGTCTAGATGGGCTGTTTGGATGGCTTTCTAGTTTATTGGTTTAGAACACAGTCACCGGCATCATTGGGTCTATCGAGGTCAGTCAAGTAAATGGTGTTCAACCCCCCTTGGTCCCCTTCTAAATGTTAACACTCCTAACCCACACTTGCACACCTTATTAATTTAAAAACTACTTATTTTAAATTAATTACCTCACCTTAGACACCTCACTTAGACACCTCACCCTAAGACCATTTCTTAGCCTATGAGTCAGCCTGAGACTAGGTCCTCCAAACCCTAACTACCCATGACCTATTCTCACTCCATCTTAACTCCCTAACCAATGCTCATGCCTCAAAAGCCCTTGTTTTGACTATTCTCCAATGAAAAAGGCACTTGGCAGGTGGAAAAATGGGTAAAGAGCTAAAAATAGCCCTTTTACCTATTCTCTCTCCACTGATGTCAGTCAACTCGTGACCGACGTCGGTAGTTCTACACTGATGCCGATGGGATCACCGACATTGGTTACATAATCCAAGCTCTAACATTGAGCTAAGGCCTACCTTTTCACACATTGACATAGACACTCTGAGATTTCAAGCACCATAACTCGACTATTGTTCTCCTAGCTACCGAAGCTCTACACAAATCATTCCAGAGACTGGATTGAAAGATTGTACAAGGACCTTGAGATAATGAATTGAAGAAATCCATGTTTGTTTCATTGGCTCACAACACTGGTCACATCAGCTACAATGAAAATCACTATTCTAACACCTCTAGTTCTTCACCTTATAAAGCTAAGTACTCTAGTTTTCATTTTAGTGTTTTAGAATATATTATCAATTAGTTTTCATTGATATTTCTAAATACTGTCGAGAGGCCCGACTTCTTCTGTGGAGTGGCTGAAATGCCTTCCCCTTGTTCTCACCCCCTTTTCACACCAATGTGTCTCATAGATATGTCTAGCTACACTAATGTTGGAGTCACTTACAATCCTAATTATGATAGAATGGCTACACAAAATGACTGTTATGGCTTTTGTCAACACCCCAGTGATTCTAATATGGTTTGTGAAACAGATTTCTATCTGCCTCATATTAATCATTCATGGGAACAAAGTTATGAAGCAACTTATGATCCAACTCAAGACCTTGATTGGTATGAAGAGGCTTATAAAGAGGACTTTTAAGACCTTACTATAGATAATTTTGTTTAGGATACAAATCCATACCCTCCTTTCAATAATTAGTACATAGAACATAATCAAGAACTAGATTATGAGCTAACTCATGACTAGGATGATATGGTCTATAAGGAAGACTTAGATGCTTTTTCTTGTATAATCAATCAAGTTTCATGACATCCTTTTGTTACGTAATCATCAACTACCCCTAACCCTCCTCTAGATTATACGAGCTATCAAGATCCATAATATCCAAGGAATACCATTACCATACCAAGACCTAGTCCTTTGGTTTATGTAAGCAACCAAGCTCCACAATGCCCAACCATTTATATACAAAGACCTCATCCTTTAGTTTGTGCAAGCAATCAAGCTCCAAAACACCCTATCATCATACCAGGACTTAGTCTTTTGGCTTGTGTGAGTAATCAAGCTCTATACCACCTTATCATTACCATCTTAGGACTTTATCCTTTGGCTCATGTGATTAATCATGCTCCCTAAGGCCCTACGATTATATAACCACAAGTCATTCCTCATCTAGTACCAATACCAACCAAACCTCAATTAATCTAGTATTTTGAAGACCAAGCTATGTTTAGAATTAGTATTTTTTAACTCATTGGAAACCAAGGCAAAGAGAACCAACCAATCCAAGATGTTTCTATTGAATTAACAATTTGTGATAAGTCAACCTATTATATATTACCTATTAATATTATACCAATTGTCAAAGATTCTCACTCTTATGATCCAGTATTTACTGAGTCACTTCTTAATTATTATAACTACCTTTGGGTAAATCATTACCTTAACCATGTGCCTATTTTTCAAGAGCCTCTTTTTGACAAGCGAATCTCTGAGGAGTTTTCTCTTGACCTTTTTCCCATCCTAAAGGAGTCACACTTTGACAAACTAGTTTTTATGGAGCCCATTATACCATCATAGGCTATTACTTATCCAAAACCAAAAATTCAACAAGACATCATGGTAATAGAGTACCCATTAGATAAAGAATCAACGTTAGAGTTAGGTTCTATTCTTGAACTGACATCAAATCTAGCATCAAAATTAGTTGTGACATCAGATTCAAAGTCCCTTGAGTTAGAGTCAAATTCAGATGAAGAATATGTTTATGACTATTACAACATTGGTTACACATGCCTCATAGATCAATTTGAATACATTTGTGCTCCTTCTATAGTTTTTGAGGATGAGTACTTCAATATCAACATAAGTTATCCTAGTATCTTTTATAAGGATTATGCAGCCTCTACCCATTCCATTACCATTCCATAGGCCATTACCATCAACCAAGATAGCCATATTATTGGCATTCCATCTACCATAAGTGTTGATTGGGACTGATATATTCACACTTTGTTAAACTACATCCATGGTGACATAGCAGTTAAAGAAGAGGAATGAGGCTAAGACAAAATTCATCCAACAAAAGAACACTCTCCTAGTGACACTTTTTTAGAGGCACTAGGGGACAATCAAAGTCAGAACTCACTATTTTATAGTGAGACTTTTTTGGAAGTGATAAAATAAAATCAAAGTCAAAATCTAATTTTCATTAGTGAAACCTTCTTGAAGGCACTACAAGTTAATCAAGATGACTTCATTGGTAAAAACCTCATTGAGGCATCAATAGTTGAGCACAAAATTTCTTCACTAATTGATGAAGACAAAATCAAAGATCAAATCAAAATAGATTCTTATCTAAAGCTTAATTAGATGTTATCTACTCTCAAGATCAAACAACAAGAAAATTTGATGGTCCTATTGAGAGAAAAAGTCTTCAACCCCACCATAACCAAAAATATGTCAAATATGGCATCAACAATATTATGTGTGACTAAAAGTCTTGATCTTTATTTGTTTCCTCACCATTCCACATTCCATTATCATCTACCATTCCATTTCACAATCAAGCCTACCATCCATTATTTATCCTTGTTTACCATCCATGGCTGCACTTTATTTTGTAGAGGTTATAAAGATACCTTGCCTCAATGCTTTAAGGAATCAGAATCAATGACCAATGAAGATCACAAAAGCATTCTCAAAAACCAAATTTACATCAAGTTCTTGATAGAGAAGTTATTAAATTGAGGTTTGGGCTATAAATTAACATGATCGAGTATTCTTTTTGTTTCATTTGTTTATTAAGACATGAATCTCTCCATTAATAGGAATAATAGAATAAAAAACCACACCCAAGCCAAAAACATGTACCATACCATTTCCATTATTACATATCCATTTGCCATTGTTGAAGTACCTAGCCATTTACCCCATCACTTGGTGGAAACCCTCTTACCATTTTATCCAATCTATCTAGACCATCATTATCCTTAGTAAGACCATACCATCCTATCATTCTATTCCTATCTAGACCAAAGCCTATTTTTAGTCATCCTACCTAATCTTGTTTTGATCTTGGTTCATTTGGTTTTTATCACACCTTTTGTGTGGGGATTCCAATCAAGTTTCAACAATAAATCCAATCCATGTTTATAATGACCATCTATGAAAGTAGTGTGATAGTTGATTTGGATAGATATCTTTCATCCTATATCCATGTTTGTTTATGTGAGCTTGATTATAATTACCTATGGATAAATTAATGTTTCACCAGTATTGATACTAATTATAACCACCCATGAGAAAATTAGTATCATTGACCTATGGCATTGTATCTTAGTTATAACTACCTGTGTTCAAACTAGGGGTAACAATTGTTTATCATGCATTACCACATCACTTTGCCTTTGCTATTTTCATTTGACTAACCATTTTCTATATTTGAGAACTTGTTGGGACCTAGTTGGTTTTTCCCCACCTTTTGTGTGGATGGAATTACTATGACTTACGGTCATTTTAGGATTATGTGGGTCATGATCAATTTGTGTTGAGGTCACCTCAGTCCCCCTTTCCATATGCTCTCACTGTTTTGTGAGCAACCTAAGCTAAACACTCTCATTGTTTTATGAGTAGGTATCTTATCATTCTCTAATGAGTTAAGATACCTCAAAATTCTAAAAACATTCATAACATTTCAAAAATCCAAAAATATTTGTCTTGTCTAAGCCTAGTTAGTTATCCTTTATTCACCTTATTGGGGCATTATCAATGTTAGGATGCTTTATTTTGCTTTTATTTTTAGGATTTCTATTTGTTTGTTTATTTTAGGTTGTTTATTTATTTTTTATTTATTTATTTGTTTTTTTTCCATGCCTAGCTATTTGTTTTCAACACTATTACCTTGACTCAGTCTATATGTGTTCATTGGGTGATTCTTTGCACACATTATTCTTGAGTCTATCCATATTCATATGAAAACATTGTCATCATGGTTTCTATCATTGGTGCATTATTTTCAAGTGTTTATTGGATATTGAGAGTTAATCCTTATGCATATTTTGGCCAAGCCTTCATGGTGTTCTATCATGAAACCTACCATCACATGCTATAGCAAAAATTAACTTTACAAAGGTTTACAATCAATGGAGCCATATAATTTTCCCTTGGCACCTTGGTAAATCCTTCCATTCCACCCTTGATCAATATTAACTCATTTGACCATTATAGTTATATCTTTGTTAATCAAGATTAGCATCTACTCATTTATAGGTACAATTAAATCATTCATACTGATCAATCTTATTCTTCTATTCATCTCTTTCATCATTTTATGCCCACTCATCTTTAATCTATATTCTAGGTTATATCCTTGAGTTATGCTTGCTAATAGGCCCTAACTGGGGCACAATCATCTTAAGCCAATCCAGGTCCTCTTAATGATTATAATTGCAATTTGGCAAATCATTATTTTGAATTTTATTTTTTATTATAATTGCCTTTGGGAAAATCAACATCCTTTTTACATCAATGTAAAGCATTTTCTCATTTGGATTAATCTCAACCACATGTTAATTCCACATTTTTTCTTTTTTATTCTTGAGGGACCATCCATCAACAAATGTGATGGCCACTCCCTCAAGGTGGCATCATCATAGGATTCCTAAAAACCATTTGGAGCTTTGTTCTTCAATCATCATCTTCTTTTTGGCATACAGGCCATTTTTCATTATTTGAGAAGACATTATTGTGCTTATAGCTTGTGATGCCTTCCCAAATAGGGGAAAACTATAGACACCTAAAAATGCCACTGATAACCTCCAATCAAGATTTTGGGTAGTTTTCATCTAAAACACACAATTTGGCCTAAAAACACTAAAACATGCAAAATGATATAAAAGTGACATATTCAAGTGCCAATTTTGGCCACAGTATCCCTAAATGGGGAAATGAAATTTATGGTCAAGTTAACTTTGATCAGTTCATTTTGAGTCAAAATGCCAAATTTGCACTTACATGCTCTAGACTGCTCTTTCCTATCAAATATTTTGCACAATATTTGTTCCTTTGTTATTTGTTATTGGCAACATTCTAAATGAGAATACGCATCTAATACATCTAACGTGGACTTCCAATTCAAACCTAGTCAAATTTATGACTAATAACAAGGCATAATAAACAATTTGGGTAATTTGTGCATAATATGCTTAAACATTCTCAAGAGCTAGTTAACCCAAATCAAGGCCTAATCAAGAATTCCATGGAAACTTGTTGAATACTTATTTTTGGAAATGAATATTGAATATCTACATCATCAAGTGACCTCATTTCTTGAGAAGACATCCCTAGGCCATAAATGCCATAAATATCAAGATTCATGCCCTCCATGCCTCATCAATGCCTTCTATGATTCCCTCCATGCCTCTTAATGTCCCCTTCTTCCAGTGCCATGATGAGAATAATTACAAATTTTACTTACAAAATTGAATTAATCCTCAACCACACATCTCAATCTTGATATGGATGGTTGAGGTTGATTATGATCAAATCTAAAAATCTAGAAATAGGAGGCCTCAAAACATCATTTCTAAGCTTAATTAGTGCAAATTTATAATGCAAGATTAGTTCTAAAAGCTTTAATCAAATAGTGTTATCATGCCAAATTGATCCCAAGCCAAGCCAAGCCATAAGCTAAAGGTGCCAAAGAGAGATGGAGGTTGCCAAGCTTCCATTGCAAAGGAATTTATGAACATAAGATGAGCAAACCACCATTACAAAGGCATTTGGAGCATCCAAGGAAGGTGAAAGGAATTTTTGTTTTTTCATTCCTTGCTTTTTAGTTGTTCTTGTCATCTGATATTGTTAACTAAGTTATTCCTAGTGTCTAGGCCTAGATATGTTATGATATTAGTGTGTTTATTTCACTTTGTTTTCATTTTGGAACTAACACCATACTAACCATCCTCTCTTGAGTCAAATTCTTAGGTCACACCTTCATCTCCTCTTGGCACCTTTAGTTTTGGCTTGGATTGGCTTGGCTCAATAATTTATCATTAAAACACTAAGATGTAATTATTTTTAAATGCATTTTGGAATTATAAATTTGGCATAAAAGATCTTAAAATTCAATAGGTGAGGCCTCCTATTTATATATTTTTAGAATAGTTTGAGGATCAACAATGACCGTCCATCTCAAGATTGAGATGTATGGCCATTAATAAATATAAATATAAAATTTATTCTACAAATATCCCCATTAATATTTTGGATAGAGGGGTATTGGATAGGCATTGATGGTCTTAATGAGTCATGGAGGGTCTTAATGAGGCAAGGGAGACCTATAATCCTAATATTTTATGCATTTATGGCTTATAGATGTTACCCCATATGATGATGTCACATAATGATGCAATTAATAGAAATAAATTTAAAATAAATATTTATTCAAAAATTTCCATAGAAATTAACCTAAGTCCCTAATTTTGTTTAATTATCCTAAAATATGACTAGTCAACTTTAGTGCAAATTTTGGCTCTTGGTGCACAAATTAATCAAATTAGTCAAAATATCTTGTTATTGGTCCAAAATTTAACTGAATTGGAATTAGAAGTCAATATTGGATGCATTATATCAATTATGACATTTATTATGTTCCCAACACCAAATAATAAAGGCACATGTCTTGTGCAATATATTTGACAAAAAAGAGCAATCTAGAGCACCTAGGTGCAAAATTGGTATTTTGACTCAAAATGATCTGATCAAAGTTAGCTAGCCCATAAATTGCATTACCCCATTTAATGATATTATATCCAAAATCAACACTTTAATATGTTAGATTCAAATATTTTAATGTATTTTAGTGTTTTTAGGCCGAATTGTGCATTTTGGTAGAAATTGGTCAAAAGCCTGATTGGAGGTTATTAGTGGCCAGATTTAGGTGTGTATAGTTTGCCCCTATTTTGGAAGGCATTGTAAGCTATACACATAGTAAAATATTCTTTAATAATTAAAATTTCATGTATCCCTACAATTACAATGATGATAAACTAATTGTATGATGCCCCCTCGAGGGAATGGTTAGCACAAGTAGGTCAGCAAATGGTCCCTCAATAAGAAGCAAAATTAGGGGAAAAAAGAGAGAAAAGATGATGGGGTGAAAACACAATGCTTTGGAAAAATTAGTCAAAATCACTAATAATTCAAATGGGATGGTGTAAAATGGTTTACCGAAAGGTGGTTATAATTATTATACCTTGATAGTGTCAATGTGGTATGATAATATAATGATTAGCCCAAAGGTGGTTATAATCATTAAGAAGATGGGGCTGACCTACTTAGGATAGACAAACAAGATAATGTTTCCCTAGTTAGGGTAGACAAACAAGATAACAACATGCCTTTTTTTGGGTAATGAAAGTAAATTTGGTGAGAATACAATGATTTTCCCAAAGGTGATTATAATAATTGAGAAATGCAGGTGGGATGGTGTATAATGATTTACTCATAGGAATTTATAATCATTAGACCCTGATTATGGAAAACATAATAAACTTGTCTGAGGATAATGATAACTTAACACAAATGGTAATGATGAATTGTAATAACCTACTAGTAGGGAGATGCTCATCTGAACTAATAAAGGTAAAAAAAATTTGTGGTTAATTACTCTATTTGGGATATGATTGGGATTGAATTAGGATGTCAGTGCTGAAGATATGTTGATGCCACCATTATTGAATAGACTTCTTGAAGCTAAGGTTTGTTATGACATGTGTTGGTAGACATCATGGTATAACATCATGATAACTTGGCCAAAATATGTATGATGATTGACTCTCGTAATCCAATACTCAATAGAAAACAATGTAGTAATGATAGAAACCATGATGACAAAGTAAACATATGAATATGGATGGGTTCGAGTATTTGTGGGAAAATGATCACCCAATTAACACACATAAATTGAATCAAGGAAATAGTGCTAAAATCAAACAAATAGGTAGACAAACAAACAAAATAAGTAGAGACAAACAACACAATAGAAACCATATGAATGTTACCCTTAGAAAATAAGCAACAACCTAACAAACAAACAAAATAGGGGAATAGAAGAAAAGTAAGGGGGTGGTTGAGCTATCTCCATATGCACTAGGCAAGTGGATGCTACCTACATAGTTTCATGGATGTAATATCTAATAAAAAACTTTAGGCCAAATGTAGTTCTCCCAAGGAATGAGAAGAATGTGATAACTAATGAAAATAAATAGAATGAATGTGATAGAAGAATTGGAATGGTTTTTCAAAATATCTAGTATGTGAGAGAAAAATGCAAAAAAGGATGGTAAAACTAAGAAACAAGTGATTTTATTGTAACTTAGTAAGGGTTCCTAGAATCCTTAAGGCAAAGAAGTGGTCAATGTTTTTGTTATTTTTTACTAATTTTACAAATATTTTTGGAATTTTTGAAGTATCTCAATTCTAACAAGAATGATGAGACACCAAATGGTTCAAGCTCATATAATAGTGAGAGCATTTAAACTTAGGTTGATCACAAAATGGTGAGAGCGTTCAAACTTAGGGTGCTCACAAAAGGGTAAAAGCATTCAAACTTAGGTTACTCACAAAATGGTGAGAGTTTATGGAAAGGAGGACTAAGGTTACATCAACATAAATTGATCACAACCTACTTAGTCCTAAAATAACCTCAAGTCATAGTAATTCCATCCACATAAAAGGTCAAAAAAACTAGCTAGGTCCCAACAAGTTCTCAAATCTAGAAAATGGCTAATCAAATGAAAATAGTGATAGCAAGGTGATGTGGTAATGCATGGTAAAAAAAAATTTCCCCTATTTTTTCCACATGTGTTTATAACTAGGATACAATGGAATAGGTCAATGATACTAATTTGCCTATACATGGTTTTAATTAGTAACAAGATTGGTGAGACTCTGATTTGTCCATAGGTGGTTATAATTAAGCTCACATAAATAAACTTGATAGGATGAAAGATATCTTATCTAATCAACTATCATACTACTTTCATAGACTATCATTGTAAACATGAATTTGATAAGAGTTTAAACTTGATCAAAATCCCCTCACAAAAAGTGTAGGAAGAACTAAAATAGCCAATATCAAAATAGGATTGGGTAGGATGAATAAAAATAGGCTCTAGTCTAAATAAGAATGGAATGGTTAGATGGCACAGTCTTACTAAGGATAATTATGGTTTGATAAATTGAATAAAATGGTAAGAGGTTTGCCCCCAAGTGAGAAGGTGATTAGTTGGGATATGCGATAATGGAAAAAGGATATGTAACAATGGTAAATGCATGGTAATGAAATGGTATGGTACATGTTTTTGGTCTGGGTGTGTTTTTTGATTCTATTATTCCTACTAATGGGGAGATGCATGTCTTAATCAACTAATGATACAAATGGAATACTTGATCATATTAATTTCTATCCCACACCTCATCTAAATAACTACTCCATCAATAACTTCCTACAAATTTGGATGTCAAGAATGCTTTTGTGATCTTCATTGGTCATTGATTTTGATTCCTTCAAGAATTGAGACAAGGTATCTTTATAACCTCTATAAAGGAAAGTGTAACCATGGATGGTAAACAAGGACAAACAATGGATGGTAGGTTTGATTGTGAAATGGAATGGTAGATGATAATAAAATATGGAATCATTGGGAAATAAATGAAGATCAGGATGTTCAGTCACATGTAATCTTATTGATGTCATATTTGACATAACTTTAGATGTGGTGGGGCTAAAGACCTGTTCTCTCAATAGGACCATCATATTTTTCTATTATTTGGGCCTGAGAGTAGCTAACATTTAATTAGGTAGGTTTGATTGTGAAATGGAATGGTAGATGATAATAAAATATGGAATTGTTGGGAAATAAATGAAGATCAGGATGTTCAGTCACATGTAATGTTATTGATGTCATATTTGACATAACTTTAGATGTGGTGGGGCTGAAGACTTGTTCTCTCAATAGGACCATCATATTTTTCTATTATTTGGGCCTAAGAGTAGCTACCATCTAATTAGGTTGTAAATAAGAAGTTATTTTGATTTTATCTTCATCAAGTAGTGAATAAATTTTGTGCTTAGCTATTAGTGCCTTGATGAGGTTTTCACCAATGAAGTTATCTTGATTGTTCCATAATGATTTTGAGAAGGTTTCACGAAGGAATGTTGAATTTTGACTTTGATTGTCTTCTAGAATTTTCAAAAAAGTTTCACTAGAAGATGCTAAGTTTGAACTTTGCTTGTCCCCTAGTGCCTCTAAAAGGGTTTCACTAGGAGAGTATTCTTTTGCTACATGTATTTAGTATTGGCCTCCTTGATCTTCTTCAACTGTTATGTCACCATAGATATAGTTCAACAAAATGTGATTCTATCTATCCTAATCGACACTTGTGGGAGATGGAATGTCAATGATATGGCTATTTTGGTTGATGATAATAACCTATGGAATGGTAATGGAATGGGGAGAGGCTATAAAATCCTCATAGAAGATACTACGATAACTTGTGTCAAAGCTAAAGTATTCATCCTCAAAAACCATAGAAGGATCATAAATTTATTCAAATTGATCTATGAGGCATGCGTAACCAATTTTTTAACAACCATGAATGTATTCTTATTCTAAATCTAATTTTGACTCAATAAACTTTGAATCTAATGTTGAAACTGATGTTGATTCTAATTTTGAATCTAAATCTAATGTTAATTCAATGAAAGAACCTAACTCTAATTTTGATACTTCATCTGATTTATATTCTATTACAATAATATCTTGTTGAATTCTTGGTTTTAGACAAGTGATGGCATAATAGGCTCCAAAAAATAGGTTTATCAGAGTGGGACTCCTCTGAGATGGGAAAAAGGTCAAGAGATAACTCTTTAGAGACTATCTTGTCAATAAGAGGCTCTTTAAAATTAAGCATATGGTCAAGGTAATGATTTTATAAATGTGGTTATAATCATTAAGAAGTGACTCAAAAACATTGGCTCATCAGAGTAAGAATCCTTGATAACTGGTATAGGATCAATAGGTAATTCATCATAGGTTGATTTATCACAAATTGTTGGTTTAATAGAAACATATTAGAATGGTTGGTTCTCTTGGCATATTGGTTTATAATGAGTTGGAAGATACCAATTTTGAACATATATTAGTCTTCGAGTGATTAGATCAGTTGAGGTGTGGATGGGACTGGTAATGGAAGAGAAATGACCTGTAGTTGGATAATGGTAGGGCATTAGAGAACATGATTGCTTGCATGAGCCAAAGGACAAAGTATTGGGATGGTAATGATAGGGTTTTGTGGAGATTTATTACTTATACAAGTCAAAGGACTAGGTCTTGGAATGATGAAAGGGTGTTGTGGAGCCTAGTTGCTTGCATAAGCCAAAGGACTAGGTATAGGAATGGTAATGGTATTCATTGGATATTTTAGAACTTAATAGCTTGTATAATCTAAATGAGGGTTAAGGGTAGTCAATGATCAGATAAAAAAAGGATGTTTTGGAACATGATTGCTTACACAAGCTAAAGCATTCAAGTCTTCCTCATAAATAATATTATCCCAGTCATGAGTTGGCTCATAAGCTAGTTCTTGATTGTGTTCCATGTACTAATTATTACAAAGAGGGTATGGATCCGTATCCCAAACAACATTATCTATAGTTGTGTCTTCAAAGTTCTCCTTACAAGCATCTTCATGCCAATCAAGGTCTTGATTTGGATTTTGTGGATTTTGATTATGTTCCCTATATAGAGTATTATAAGGAGAATAATAAAAATACTTCAAAAATCTTTCTCTATAGGGGTTCTTAATGGGATTTTATGCAACCATTCTATCATAAGTTTTATTGTGCTCAACTCCACCATAATTTAGCTAGACATATCTATGTAAATGATGAAATCTCTTAAACAAAAAGTCTTAGATTTTTATAAACTCTAAAAAATTGTCCAAAGGACAAATGGTTCAAACTTGGTCTAGCTTGGTCGAAGGGGTAGAATTGTATATCCAATATGGTCTGAAAGTGGAGTTGTATCTCCAAACTAATTTATGCTAAGACTTGGCACAAAATAGTCTAACATTAAATTTCTAATGTTAAATGTCATATGCATAAAAGGTCAAGCATCTGAATAAAAATTGGCATTTTAAATGTCTAGGTCAAAATGTTCCAAACAAGGTCTAAAATAGGAAAGGGAAAAGAGTCGCTAGGTCTTTTGTCCAAACATGGAGTCAAAATCTAGGTTCAAATAGGTCATGCTAGGAGTTTTAGCCAATGGTTTCAAAATTTAGACTTGAAACAAAGGCATAATGGATTGGATTTAATCTAATGAGTTTGGAAATAACTTTGACATAGACCTAACACATGGAATCAAACATAAACATGATCAGTTGGTATAAGGCGTAAGACAAATGGCATTTAGAGAAATACTATGTTTTCCTAAATAAAGGCATAAATAATGATGAGGATAGGTGTCAAACAAACAAACCATCAATTGTTTTCAAATTTGGGTAATTGATTAACTGAGGTTATGCAACTCAAAAGAGAAAGATCTATGTATCAGTCCCACAAATTGAGGCCTAAATAAAAAAATAATCAATGTTTGAATCCAAACTTGACAAGGTTATTTGAAAACTCAACATTGAAAACTAGGATTTGACCAAACAAGATAGACAAGATTAGATAGCATGACAACACAAGACAAAGGTCAAAATAGTAAACATGACATGGTTTGAAACAAACTATTGTTTTATACAAGGTAAACTAGTCTTGAAATAAATTGAGTACCCTAAAGGCATAAACATGCTTGAATGATGTGATCTATGTTATATTTCAAAGACTCAAAAGGAAAAATGGTTTTATACGCTTTTGGTAGCATAACACTACCCTCTATAACTCAAATTGACACAAACATAAACAAGTTTAACAAAAATTTCAAATCAAAAGTGTGGTGTAAAATGGCTAACATAATGCCTCTTTAGACAAAAGAGTGACATATAAACAAATTGATTTTGACATGGTTTACAAACAAACAAACAAGTTTTAGTCTCAAAACATACCAAGAAAAAATGACCATAATAATCTAAGTATAATCATCCAAGTTCTAGCAAGGGTATGGCAATGTGGGGTTGACTAAACTATCATGCTTTCAAATGTTTCTAGGGGAATCAATTGCATAATGACTTTCACATCAAATAATGCAAAAGAAAAGCATGAAAATTGGGTGTTTGTGGAATTAGATAGTTGTAAAAAGGTCTAGTATTTTTTACAACCACTACATCCTACTATTCACTTAGTGTAGTATGATGTCTAAATGCAGATACATCCTATGTGTAACTTAGAAGGAGTGGATCAAGTCAATGCTAGGAGATGAAACCCTAGGTCAAAGCTTTCCTAAAGAACTCATGGGATGTAATGAAGTCCCCCTCACAAGCAAAGTTTGCATGAAATAAAATACTAATATAAATACTTTAGGGTCATTTTAAAAGTCACCCAAATTTTGATGAGTTTTTGGGAAGTTCTTTAGATGAAATTCTTTCTAAACCTTGGACTAGGATTTTTACAATAAGGATGGTGCTTTTGATTCCAAGGGTTCTCTAAAGGGAAAAAATGGAAGAGCATACATGCACAAACCTTCTCTTTGCTATTTTTTTTAATTAAAAAACTATTGAAAACAAGAATTGACAAGCGTGTTCAATTTTAGAACCCAAATGAAAAATGTGGTGGTGTTCTTTTGACCCCTTGATCTTAAGTTGTACCTTTGAAAGCATAATTATCAAAGCATTCACTTAAGCATCTAAATTTCTCATTAATTCCAAAATAAAGTTTCTAATTCATTTTAAAACACTCAAATTAAGTGTGAAAGGAATTGATTTAGCTTTCTTAGATGACTTTCCAAGTAGATCCTACAACAAAAATGTTCACACTTTATTTAGCCTTGAAGCACATTTATCAAATGAGGTAACCTTGAAGGGAAAAATCTATCAACCTGAAGGCAAAATCTCAAGAAATAAAACATATTAGATTAGACAATGTTAGAAAAAATATAAATAAGTTCTTAAAAATAATAATATTAAATATATGAATACCTTTAAAAAACAAATTAGAAGGCTAAAAATAAAGCATAATGCATAACACATAAAAGCTTGCACATAAAATATAAAATTCTAAAGTCAATATTTTTAATATAAATTTTAAAATATAGATCAGTTTGCCATGAAATTTTGAGAGGTTGTCAATAAATTTATGGAACACACCTCTAAAAATTTTGAGGTCAAAAAAGTCAATACAAAAAAGTTATCAACTCTATTCTAACCATTTTTACTATAAAAATATAAAATAGAAAGTGGCAGTCACTAAAATAACTATAACATCTAAAATATAAAGGATTTTTTGTGAAAATTTTAAATAATAACAATGATATATTTATATATATGAATACAAAACTTTAAAAAAATATTAATTAAATAAAAATTTATGACTTATTTATTGGTCATTTTTACTCACATAAAAAACAAAAAAAAAAAGAATCAAAACTATGAAACACAAAAATGTTTATGGATTGTGCTCTCACGAAGATCATCCCACCAAGAATGACATTATTTGAATTAGGAATTTTAATCAAGAGAGGTGTTATTATCTTGTTAGTGACAAAATGAAATAAAATTGAAAAACCAACACACTAGCTAGCCTACATCTCTACGCCTAGTTACTAGGGAGAGCTTAGTGAGGGAAAGCCATTTGAGAACACAACTAAAAATGGAAAGAAATAAAAAATATTAAAAAAAAAACACTAATTTCTTAAAAAATACTTTATTTTTCCAAAATTCTCTTTCTTTGGCTTGCTTAGCTTGTGCTTCAAGAGATCTTCAATGGAGTGTGGCTACCTTCATCTCCTCTTGGCACCTTTGGCTCTGGCTTGGTTTGGCTTGGCTCAATAATCTTGAATTATAAAAATAAGATGAAATTATTTTTTAATTCATTTATGAATTATAATTTTGGCATAAAATATATTAAAATTTAATAGGAAAGACCTCCTATTTATAGATTGTTGGAATGGTTTGAGGATCAACTATAACCATCCATCTCAAGATTGAGATGTGTGGCCATGAATAAATCCAAATATGAAATTCATTATACAAATATACCCATTGATATTTGGGATAGATGGGTATTTAATAGGCATGGATGGTCTTAATGAGGTATGGAGGGTCTTAATGAGGCATGGGAGACCCATAATCTTGATATTTTATGCATTATGGCTTATGGATGCCACCCCATATGATGATGTCACTTGATGATGTAGTTAATATAAATAAATTTAAAATAAATATTTATTCAACAAGTTCCATGAAAAATTAAATTAAGGCCATAATTTGGTTTAATTAGCCTATAACATGATTAGTCAACTTTAGTGCAAATTTTGGCTCTTGGTGCACAAATTAATCAAATTGGTCAAAATGTCTTGTTATTGGTCCAAAATTTAACTAGATTGGAATTAGAAGTCAATGTCAGATGCATTGGATCTATTATAACATTTATGATATTACCAAATCCAAATAACAAAGGCACATGTCTTGTGTAAGAGATTTGACAGAAAAGAGCGATCTAGAGCACCCAAGTGCAAAATTAATATTTTGACTCAACATGATCTGATCAAATTTAGCTAGCCCATAAATTAAACTTCTCAAATTAATGATACTATGGCCAAAATCAGAACTTTAATATTTCATATTAAAATCTTTTAATACATGTTAGTGCTTTTAGGCCAAATTGTGCATTTTGGTAGAATTTGGTCAAAAGCTTGATTAGAAGTTATCGGTGGCCAAATTTAGGTGTCTACATTCAAAAGAACATGTGGATATGTAATGGAGTCTAGGATCATGATATATGACTTAAATAAATTCAATATACAATCAGACACTTCATAACCATCACCTACATCACTGAGCATGTAGGCATCCATGAATTTTCCTTAAAGAGCTTACGTCATTCATGAGTTGCAAGAGGGTGAAGGTTAACCAATGAAGGGTGGAATTATGAAAGGATAAGTTTATTGACATATTAAACACATATTCATATTTTTTTAGATCAACCCAATTTAAAAAGGAGGAAAACTCAGTTTTGAAATTTGACTAAGTAGACACATGTCACTAGCTTTTGGCAAAATAAGCCTATAGGCCAAAATATGCAGGATCTAATCCTAAAATTTGGTGGAGAGGCTCATTATGACCTAATATACCTATTAAAAATATTTTGAGGTTTTTTTACAATGGGAAATATTCACTATTTTAGTACAGTCAACCCTATGTCTAATTGCAGTCAACATTGGAGCCTACCTTGGAGGAATTGGTCATTTGGGGCATGTATAAGTTCAGTCAAAGCATGAAATTTGATAAGTACAGTATAAATGACCCAAAAAATAATTAAATTCCATCTTAAAGGTACTATAAAGAGTTAAATTACTTGTTGTTATTACACAGTCCTCTTGCAGTCAAGAAGGTAGCTAGTAGAGGCTAGTTGAAGTTTTGTCAATTCTAGGTGATAATAAGGATTTTAAGCCTTAGAGAGGTATTTAAAAAAATGTTTTAAACCTATATTTTCATATATAATTGATAAAATTCATGGGTTTCAAGCAAAAGTTTGAAAAAATACAAGTTTAGGGATGGAAGAGGCATGCAAGCAACACAAAGTAAATTTTAGTAAAAAGAGTATAGAAAAAGGTACACATCCAAAAGACTAGAAAACTGGTAAGATTTGTCCCCATGACAAGTGAAAGTTCCATTTTTTTTGACACAATCCCCTCCATGTCTCATAATGGTCACTTTGGTGTAGGCACATGTTTTAGACTTTTAATATGTGTTTGATAGTTAAAATATTAGGTAATTATTTGAATATCATGGTAGTATGTTTTTAATCCTCTTAATCACCTTTAAAGAGTGTTCACACTCCAAAATTCATGAAAACCTACAAGTAAGCTCAAAACCCCATAGGTAATCTCAAAGTCATAAAGAGGAAAGTTGGGTTTTGATAATTTTAAGATGTTTCATGATATGTTTTAGATGAAAATAAAGTTTTTTAAATAAAATAAGATTATTACAATGGTCATTTCAGTCCTTTGGAGAAATTTGAGCTTTTTCAGGATTAAGACACCTAGTTTTATCCCTTCTTCAAATGCATGTTTCTTTCATACCATAAAGAGTTGGGACAAGTGATTATATATTTTTTTATTAATCTTATTTAATTTAAATTAATTATGTATTTATGTTGGTTAAGGTCCTAATTTCTATGAACAATTGTTAAGAGTGTAAGCATGTCTAGAATGCTTGTAAACCTTGTAGGCAATCATCTTTACATATGCATCTTTTCAAACCTTATATATGGGATCTAAATATTTTTAGATATGTTTAAGGGGTATATGTACTATATATGCATGAAAAAAGTGATGGAATATAGGTCCAAATTGTATGAATAATCATCTTGAAGGTGAGCTCATCTAGGCTTAAAAAGGAGCTTTTTGACCAGTTTTGTGTTTTTGGACTCATAGGTCCATCAAATAGTCTATAATTTATTGGAAACCACCTAGAATGTGTATATAACTCCATAAATATTTTTTAAAACCTATTTTTAGAATAATTTGACATGTTTGGGTGCCAAGGAGGCCCAAAATGGCTCAAAAATGATTACTTTTATAGGTTTTGAAAGAGATAAATGGTTAAAGCCATGAAAGAGTTCTATTGGGACCTAAAACATAATTATATGAAAATTGGAGATCTTCAAAATGTTTTCCATGGTGCCTTGCTAAGCTAAAAGGTTAAAAACCTAGTTTTTTGAAATTTTATGCATTGTTGCAGGTTTAATGGTGATTTCTACCATTGTTGGAGGTATTGAAGGTTGTCCAAATATTCATTTTCTTCCTAATATACATGAAATGTATGTCTATAGGTATTATACGAGTCCATAACTGGTCTCCAAGGTGCTAAATGGCCTTAGGAGTAGGTTTTAGGGCAACTGGTTGAAGGTGGCTCAAGCTTGTGACCTCTATCAATGGGGTCTATGAGAGTTGCAAGTTTCATGGAGTTTATTATAGGTTAGAGGAGTAGAGTCAAGTTGAAAATAGAAGATAGCCTCAAAATTAAAACATAAAAACTTAACCTCCATAGTCAATTAAGCATAAAATGCTAAGTCAACTAACTTTTGCCTAACATCTTCTAGAAGAGCAAGTGGAAGGTGGGCATAGAAGTCCATGGGAGATAAGTTTTGAGGTTGGGAATCAAGTGGAGATTAATTTAGTTTGCAAAGTCTTTGAATACTTTTCCATTTTGAGTGGATCATGACATCATTATCCTCAAAATTTTATATATTTTAGTGTGTTTGTAAGACAATGAGAAGGCTTTAAGGCTATTTGGATTAATGAGGGTTATTTTTTTTAGTAAGGATTAGTGATAATTAACCCAAATGTTTTTGAGACTCCATAAAAGGTGGTTATGTCTCATTTATTGAATTTTGTTTGCTTACTTCTCTTCACTCTCTTCCCCTTTTCTCCTTTATTTCCCATTTCTCCCCCATTTGTAAAATATATTCTCATTTGACAAGGCAAAACCCTATCAAAATTTGTAAGAAATGCATTTTGAATAAATAAAGATCATTTTTCACCTATCTCTTGCCTATTTTGTATAGCAAGCTTGTGCATGATGGATTTGTTTAGAAGCATTCTTCCATGTCTATTATCCTTATTTCTTGCCTCTTTTTAGGTATTTTCAAGTTAGTTACAAGTATAAACTTGAGATATTTCCACCATTAATAGATTTTTGGTGTGAATTTTATAATTCCTTTTTGCTTCATGTATTGTTTGGTGAGCCTAGTTTAAGAAATACTTATGAAAATTAGTTAGTTTGTGAGGTTGTGTGAACAAAAATTGTCTTATGCTGAGTTACTGTTTATTTCAAGCTTATGTGAGTGTCAATTAATTCAGTGTATCACCCTTTTAGTTTTATTAGTCATCCTATGCTCTCATTTTATCCCTTTTCCAAACAAAAGTATTAGTTTAGGTGATCTACCAAGAGGAAGTTGGTCTTCTCTTGAGGTTCAACCTCATTATAGGATACCCATAGTCTGAGGTTGATTTAATATTGTAGCTAAGAGTGAGAGAACCTAAAAAAATCTCCCATAAGAGTGTAATTCTATGATACAATAGGCACCACATTTATATTTACCACATATTATTCTAAACAAAATCATTGAACATGAGATTATTACATAGTTATATAATGGTGCATACATCAAAATGAGGGTTTTCAAATAAGAAAACACCCATCCAACCCCTCTCCACATTAGCAACATATATTATACTAAGTGGGATCACCTCAACTTTGTGGGTAAAATTCGAATGCATTAAGACTTGAAAAGTGCACCATTTAGGCATTGGGATCCTAGAAATAAGGTCAAGGATCCCATTAAAAAATATGAAAATAAAGTTAAATATCATATAAGCATTGTAATCACCTAAAAATGACACTTGAGTGATACTTGAGAACACCCATCCCTAGCTTAGCCCTAAACCTATATTAGGGCCTATTTGAATCCAACTTTTGTGTGAGCCATATGCATCCATAGACACCCCTAAAGCAGTCTCAGACCCTCATTTTGACATAATAGACCTTTGTGCCTTAGGTTATGCCACCTAGACACCAAAAACATAATAGGGATAATAGCACCACATGGTGCTAGTGTCCTAATTTTTGGCACTATTGTCCTTTCCCTCCTTTTTCTACCAACAAATATATTTTATAATCTAAAACCACCTAGGGTTGGACTAGACCTATTTTAACATTAGCATAAGCACCAAAATATTATATATACATGAATTTTATCCCTATAACCACTAGAAGAAAATCAAAATCAAATTACACATACAAACTCAAAACAATTTGTGCATAATCAAGGATATCGATCCCTATTATGCCTTATTTATACATACAACCATCTACAACCTTTATAATCTCAAATTACTTAGATTTATAGTATCAAGAACATTTAAATCACTCAAGTAAACATTCATGCTAGTTTTACTTAAAATTTTACCAACACTTAGGTGGGGATAAATACATTAGGCTTGATCCCTCTTTAGAGTATTGGTATGTAGAAAACTCTCATCACAGTGGGGTGTTGAGGATATCTAGTGTATCCCACTAACAACACATTTTATTGATTAGAACAACTATATTCCATAACAACATGTAATATTAGGGTTTTCACATAAAATAAATCAAAATAGGTCATTTACAAAGATTCATAACTCGTGCATGTAGGAACAGGCTTGACAAACCTAGACATAGGTGCACTTAGAAGCTCAAAATAGTTCTGTATAAAGGACATACTACCAAAATAGTTACATTAAATCCACATGGCACTACTATATAATTAGGGTGATATTATCCAAGAGGGGATTTGACACTTGGATCCTATTTGTGATACTTAGACCAATTTCTTCCTTAGTTTTTGGCCTCTATATCTTTCATTTTAGTTTTTTCTAACTAAGTTCTTATTTACATTATTTATTGATATTTTTAGAAAAGCCAAATTGAGCCAATTATATTATAATTTAGTCTCTATATTTAATTCATATTTATACCTTGATTTAATATACTTGACTCTTTAATGACATAGAATTTACACCTTCTAAATCCTAAAAGGTTAAAACATTTGGTGAACCCAACTTAATTTGAATACTACCCAAACCTTAATCTTATATGTTATTAGGGTTTGTATCCTTCCATTTTCTATGTTCCATAATGAATTCCAAAATATAAAATCTAATTTATTATTTTATTTTGTCAATCTTTAAAAAATTATATTTCTTAAAAGTTAAAAATTTACAACATTTTGTTTTCCTGCTTTCAAATCTACAATGGCATAATTTCATAACTAATTTGATGAAATCAATAAGAGAAATTTACAATATTTAATATCTCTATATCCTAATATGTAAGATGACTTATCTACATTATCCAAGGAGAGATTCATAAATCAAATAATGTTCAATATTATACTCCCCAGATAACAATATTGATACACCTACTTTAAGGGCAACTCAAAATGTACAAAATATGTTTTGACTCGATAACCTTAAATGGAATCTATACATCCTATGTCTAGTTCCTCTTCTCTATATGTATAATCACTTATGCATGAGATTCATTATTTATATGCTAGGGTGTTATATATTGAGAAAGGTGTTACTAGGACATCATACACCTTGGATTTTTATGTTCTTATACATACACCTTTGGAACAACACATAGAAAAAACCCATTTTCCATCCAAATTTGTGGCACCTAAGCTTACTTTGTATGATGTTAAGGGTGACCCAAAACATCATTTATAAGCCTTTCACATAGAATTTTAGGATTATGTGTCTAATGATTAGTTTTTGACCAAGTTATTCCGATATATTTAAATAATTATGCCTTACAGTGTTTCTATGATCTACCAAATCGGTCTATCACCACATTCAATCCTTTGGTATATATGTTTTTATCACATTTTTCAATTAACATCAGTGATAAGATCTCATATACTCAAGTAACATAACTTAAGAAAAAATCCAATGACACTATTATATAATGCATCTTATGATTTAAAAATATATTAGAAAATATGACTATCCCCATGGTAGATAGAGAGCTCTAAGACATATTCAAATAGATCCTACTACTAGTGTTTCATGAATCTATCTTATTCAAGAAGTTTCCAACATTTACAGAGTTATGCCATATAGTGAAAGAATGGGAAGTCAAGATTATCTCTATGGGAAAATTAAAATATAAAGTATATCAAAATCAACTAATAAGAGTTATAATAAGCCTCCATACAAAATTAGGGCCAGTGAAAATAAAAGTGATCTAAAGGCAATAGTTAATGCATCTTTAGATCCATTTCCTCACCTAGTTTTATCATCTCTTCCATAGATATTTTTCACCAACATTCTATAATAACTAACACATGTCTTATAGTATCTCTTGGAATGTATTGGAATATCTATCCCTATAATAAAAATAGGTTGATACAACATGACCTCTTCTAGAAAGCTATGATTCTAATACATTATGTGAATATCATAGGGCACTAGACCATATTACAAATTGATGCATCTGAAACATAAGATACAAGATTCGATAGAGACCAACATCATTGATGTGGGAACACCCATAGAGGCACCTAAATTTCAAAAAATGGAAGATAAGGCATTGAAAATATTCTTGAATCTATTTCCAAAATATATATCTAATAAGGAAGGGGGAACTTTAAGTGTTAACTATATATCCCAATCACATCCACCACCAGCATCATATCACATTGTTATAAAGGATGTACACCCCTACACAATATCAATGGTGTGTATAATACTATAGCACTAGTTAGACTACTCATCACTTTCTTAGAGTAGGATATAATTGATGATGATTTAGATTTAGATTTAGATTTATATGCACTCTTTATATGATCCTACATAGATTATAATCCTATTTAGAGTGTTATGGTTGACAATGTATCAAGTATTAACATGTGAACTATCATGCTTATATAACATTTTGAGTATTTAGAGCATGATATTTCTCTTACAAGCACATTTATTCAAGGTTTAAGTGGCCATATTTATATCTCCAATAGGGAAATTATAATTCCACTATAGGTTATACTGGCACATGTGGCCTTTATATTTTTAGTGGTACCTAGTGCATGCTCATTTAACATGTTATTGTGTAGGCCATGGATACAATAGCTATGAAACATCCCATGCACTATGTATAGATGCATCAAATATATATTTGTTAATCAAGTGATTATAGCTGAGGGTTTTATTAGACAAATTTGGCCCACATATAATCTTTTTCCTAGAAATAATTTGAACAAATGTGCAGAGTTCTAGATAGAATGAGTGGACCAAAGCCTTAGAAAGAGGTATAGGATTGCAAAATGCAAAAAGACTAGCAGGTTCCCATAGTGTTTCAAGAATTTAAGGGCATGAATTAGGTCTCACAAAGTATTAGAATTTCATTAGATACTTTTAAAGAGACAATAGTTTCTTACACAAGTCCAGAAGAAGCAGACCATCACAAACACATCACACTAAGACAAAAAAGCCAATCCAATTTCAAATTTTATATATGTACTTAGGAATTCAACTAGAGCCAAATGAATGCATGGATATGATGGTTTTGGTCCCATAATCATCTTATTCAAATTTCATATCTTGATAAGCTTATTATCTCAAGATATAAGCTTCTAAAGTTGAACCTATAGAGTGCATGTGCATAGACATCAAATTTGGGCCTCATGAAATAGTCATTTAAATTCAAATATTTAAAATAGTGAATACAAAGCTAAAAAGTGTCTAAATCATGGAAGATAAATTCAAGATCTAATGGTGAGTGATGTTCTATGATGTTAGTGGGTTTAGAAGATCCAATAGATCACATTAAATCATGTATCAAAGATCTAATGGCAAGCTTGAAATCAAAAGGTTAGCATAGCGTAAGATTGAATATGCAACTAAAAAGTGGCAAGATATTAGGTTCCCATATGTAAATCAATAAAAAATAAAAGCTCAACTGGTTAGCAGATCCTAGGAATGAATGAGGGGCTAACAAGTGACAAGATCATAAGATCTGAATCAAAGATTTAATGATGTGTGTTGAATGATAAATCTAGTGGGTCTAAGTATATAAATGGTATACGATCCATCATACCAAATCAGATCAATGGTGAATGAGAGATCAAAGAGTTAGCATATCTTAGGGATGAATATGAGAACGCTATATAACATAAGCATAATAACTAACCAAGATTGACTATAAGACCCCTAAGATGAATGGGGAGCTAATAGATGGCACAATTATGGAAACCTAAATCAAGATCAATTGTTCATATTAAAAGTAAAAGATAGGAGATTTCAAGTAGAACTCAAACATGGTTTAGGTAAAACCTAGAGAAAATGATTAAAATAGCTTAGATCTCAATTCAACAGTATTGAGTAGAGATAATTATATAGTCAAGATTGTTAATAATTAGGTTCTATCACCATTAAAGTTTAGAGGCATAATAAGGTTTATTTAAACCTTATATAGTCTAGAACAAGACTACACAACCTATAGATTTGCATCGATATAATGACTATATGAAAACCAATAAATTAGATTGGTTTTCAATCTATAGTAATGATATACATTCAAGTTGGAGTAGATATAAACATTAATAAGGCATGGTGGAGTGTCTCATCCTTTGACATGGTCATAGTTTTGACAAACAAGTACCTACAACCACTAAAAGTAGACATGATTGAGGCTCTATTAGGTTCATAAGTATAAAGACTTTGTCCTTATAATGAAAGCAAGTGGGAGACAACTTAAAAATCCCAAAATACAGATTTGGTGATTAGAGAAAGTAGTTGGAGCATTTAATAGATTTTTAGGGTCTCTAAGGGTTTTCTTCATAGTAGGATTATGATTCATTTCCATAGAACACATTCTTGCCCTCTAATGTTTCTCAATCAATGAAATGATTTGGAGGATATTGGGATAAATGAAGGCTATCTTATCGATGATGTATTAGCTTTAATTTGATCAAAGGATGGTGGAACATTCATAAAAAAGGTCTTAATTTATTTAATGATCTAGGATGGTGTGCTTCCTCTTTCTTCCCCTTTCTCCTATATCTTCCATCTTCCACATTTATAAGCTCTCTCTCAAATTTTAAACTCTCACAAGGACTCTCTGATCTTGAAGAGTATGGGACTCTCTGAGATATTGTAAGATATGCTCATCTTGATTAGGCTAAACCCTATCAATAATTTGTAATAACTACCTCTTGATGTTATAAAATACTTTCTTTACATATCTCTTGCTTTGGATATGCATTGAGTGAGTTGTACATGATGGCATTGTGAAGAAGAATATTCCTCATCCATTGTCTTCCTATCTAACCTCATTTAGGGTGTTTTCAAGCTATTTCAGGTTTGGATTAGTGTTTTTCTTGAGCTTAGTCTATGAAATACTTGTGCACTAAGCTAGATTGTGAGGTTGTGTGATCTAGCATTGTCTTGTGTTGATCTAGTATGGGTTCAAGCTTATGAGAGTTTCCCATTTTTATTTGGTGCATCACCTTATAGCCTTCTAAGGATACCTTTTTCCTTTATAACTCTTTTCCCTATGTAACATTAGTTTAGGTTATTCATCAAGAGGAAGTCATATGTATCTGAAGGTTCAACCCCACCATATGATACCCATAGCTTAGGGTTGTCCCAATATTATGGTTTAGTTGGAGACATCTTGAATAACTATCTCCAAGGGTGAAGATTAATGTCATAATAGGTCTTTAATATGAGTACCCTCTACTTGTCCCATAGGGACACATACCACAATTACCATTTATAGCTCTGAGCATAATTAATATTAGTACACCATAGAGTTTAGTGGATCCACAAGTGCAAGTGAAGTATACTCCTATATTGTTACCATGTATGCATAATCTCCCATGGAAACCATTATTAGAGAGACCCCTATGTTAGAGATATGTTATATATTCTAAAGGGCCTACCTCTACTCCTTTTTTTCTAAGATTAGTATTATTGAGTTCTCAAGGTTTTTATCACATGACACCTATGTTAAATTAAAAAATTTCAACCAGATGGGCCCTTATGACCCCTAAAACTCATAGGACACCATAATTAGTTTCACAGGTTCCTAATACCACTTCACAAGAAGTGACAACTATAGATCACATAATAGAGTAGGATCTAAGACCTCAGTTACCTTTTCATATAACACACATGATCATTATTCTTTTATTTGACACATGTTACATTGATATTAAGTTTCCTATGAGATTCATCAATTAGTATCATTCTACCCTTCTTGTACATACTTTCCTTATTTTTCACTCCTTGTATATAGTTTCATTTCATGTTTCTTATATATAGCTCATATCCATAAAATAAAAAAATAATATAATGTGTCAAAACATAAAAACATTCAAATATTTGCTCATAAAATAAAAAATTATAGATTGTATGCATTACCATGTTTACATTTCTTATATTTTTTAGACACTACATATGCTATCTATTTTAGTATTGTAGGTTTTATCATACATACATAATTCACTTATTCTTTTCAAGTGCTTATTTATTATTATGACTCAAATCCACTACATTGATACATATTTGTATTATCTACCCATTAGGGGCATATACACAGATACAAGGGTTTCTTATTTGACACATTCACCTATTTGGGGGAACCCTATACATAGTTTTGATTACCATGTTATATATTTATATAATCTACATCATATATTTATTATTTTTATATCTTGATATTGATCATGTTACACCTACTTAGATTTTTATTGTCTACTACTACTCTAGACTTAGCATATGTACATCTTAGCTCTTATACAAATTTGTATCACATGGTTATTTATATTTTCATTTTTAGATTTCCTAGTTTAAACTTTATTATCCCTCTATGATTCTTCTATTCAAGTGCATTTGAATATGTCATTACTTTATGTCTCTATGCCACTTTTTTCACTATATGTATACTTTAGATAGGTGTTCAGGTTCTTATGTGTGCTTTCCTGATTGTGATTGCATACATTTGAACATGTCTTTGCATGTCTTACTTTCTCAAATTTAGTGGCATGGTTCGATGTCCCTTGTATTATGGCCATGACACTTGTCTATTGCTTGTTACACACTCTAATTTTAGATTCAATGATGAACCTCATGTATCTCCCCTTCTTACTTTAGTGTTATAATGGACATCATGCCCGATACCCCTAGGTAACTACTCAATTATTACTTATATTTATTATTCTTCTACATTATTACATCTATCTTGACAACCTTGTGAATGTTATACCTAACATACACCACACATTATAAACTTATGCTCATACTATCTTACATTTTGATGTTATGTATGCATATTATATTGTTTTATTATGTAGATATCATATATACTCTAGCTAACCCACATTATGTAGAGATTTTACTTTTAAAGATAGTTTTCTCATAGCTTTAAAATTTTCCCTCAAAATAAGGGGCATTCACATGATTTTATCATAGAGATCAGGATATTTAGATGTACTCAAAGTACAATTTTTAACACATAGGCTGAGAATACAAAAATTAAACTCAAGTAAACATAGTGGGAAATAGTGACATATATCAGATAAAATTGCCTAAAAATTAAAATAATCATACATTATCACCCAAATTGGGACACAAGTGTCACATGGCACTACTATCCAAGATATGGCTCTACTGTATAGCATCCTTAGTTTCATAAAATTCTAGATTGGCTAGAAAATTATAGTAGGTATAGTCTAGGTATACAAAGGTTTAGTTATAGACTACTAATTTTGGTTCAGTTTAGCTCAGATTCATACAAGTTTTCTTAGATTGGTGGAATCATGCATGGAATGATCATTCCCATTTTAGTTTATATATTCATATACAAATTATTACAATTTTGTCTAGAATACATATGCTCAAATATCAAATTTGAGGTCATGTGCATGACAAATTATTTCTATATGCTCACACACCAGTTGATTAAATTAAATGACAACCCTATGTCATTCTCTACATTGTACACATCAAACACCATGTTCTAGGTTACACACCATATTCATGCCTTACTCCATCTATAGTGGTTGGCATTCTTAAGTGGTCTAGAGCCACCTAATATACCCAAGTGGTTGTAGATCTAACATCTCCATTTACACAACTCTAGTTACACATTTCTAGTTACATACCTTAGTTTTAGTTTTAGATGCATCTACTACACATGGGTAAGTGATTATGTAGTCATACATTAATTGATTTATTGATCCACCTACATGAGAGGGTTAGACACACCATCAGTCCAATCTAAACTATTCATAGGTCATGATCCACCAAAATGGGGTGGGTAATGATGGAGTCAAAATTGAATTGAGTTATTGAGTCACCCACATAAGAATTCAGTAAGACATCAAATCAGTCCAAGCTATTCAATAATCGATAACTATATACATGCACACACATAGGTTATCAGTAGGTTTATGCATTGTCTAACATACCTAGTGAGGTGTATTCATTCATTTCATCTCTCTTATCTCTTTACTCAGATTTGTCTCTTTATTCATTTTTTTTTTTACTTTTGATATCTCCTAAGTAAATATTGATCTATTCAAATTTCATTTTTAGGACTTATAATGGACCATGCTTCACATGCTAAGATCTAGATTCATAGGCTTCACCTCTTAGGTAAGTATAAGTATGCTTATTTTTCCTTTATCCTATTCATTTTACTTTGATGCATTTATATAATAAATGGGATGAAATGTAATCACCTTAAAAATGGCCCTTGAGTGTTAAGAGTTCTAATTGAGACCACCCATCCTTACCTTAGCCCTATACTTATCTTAGGACCTATTTTCACACTTATCCAAGCTTTGTGTGAGCCATAGGCATCCATGAACATCCCTAAAGCAATATTAGGCCCTCATTTTGACATTCTATCCTTTTTTGCTTCAATTTATACCACCTATACACTAGCTTTGTAATAATTATATTAGCACCACATGGTGCTAGTGTCTTAATTTTGATGTTATTATCATTTCCCTCCCTTTTCTACTAATGGATGTATTTTCAAATCTAAGACCACCTAGGGTTAAACCTAGACCTCTTTTAACATATCTAAAATCACTAGAATAGTATATATACAAGTTTTTTAGCCCTCTAACCACTAAATGGAAATTAGGTGTAAATTACACGTACAAACTCAGAACAAATTGTGCACAATCAAGGTTATCAATCCCTATTTTGTCTTATTTTTTAATACAACAATCTACAACCTTTCTAAATTGAGATTACTCAGGTTTATATTCTAAATCACATTCAAATCACTCAAGTCAACATTCATGCTAGCTTTACTTACACTTGTACCATCACATAGGTGGGGAGTACATTAGTCTTGATCCCTCTTAAGAGTATTGATATGTAGGAAATTATCATCAAATTAGGGTGTTGAGGATGTCCTACTTACCCCACTAACAACACACTTCACTACTTATATCAATTGGATGCCTTAGTAACAAGGAAGATTAGGGTTTCCAAATAAAAAATTCAAAATAGGTCACCTACAAGGATATATAACTCATGTGCATAACAATAAGCTTGACATACCCAGATGCAAGTATACCTAGAAGCATGGAATAGTTTTGCATAGAGGACACTAATACCAAAATATAGACACTATCACCACATGTCACTACTATCTAATTAGGGTACTACTATCTAGGAAGGATTTTGACATGTAGGTCCTATTTTTAATACATAGAGTAGTGTTTGCCTTAATTTTTAGCCTCTAGGTCTCCCCTTTTAGTCATTTTCTAGCTATGTTTTTATTTACATTATTTATTTTTATTTTATAAAAAGTCAAATTAAGTTAATTAGGTTACAAATCAAAGGTTGTATTCATTGTATATTTATATCTTGATTTACTATACTCATATCTTTAATAATATAGGATTCACACATTCTAAGTCCTAAAAGGTTTAAATATGCACCAATGGTACAACCATGATTTTATATTTTTAAATATTGAAGATGATAATGAGGTTGCTATAAATATACACAAGGTTGGCATGTCAATGATAATAGACTAAAGGATCTAGTATGATCTTACATTATAGAGGAAAATACAAAGAGAATAGATAGTGAAGAATGGACCTCAACATTAAATCATGGGCCTCCTGCTCAATCAAAAGTAGAAATGGGAACAAAAAATGTTGAAGCAGCAAGTTTATCTAGGGAGATAGGCCCAAAATTCATACCCAATTTCTCTATACGTCTTCCTACAACTCTAAGTGTTGTTAATTATCAACCCATACCTATTATATAATAATCTAGTGTTCTCATTATACTAGAGGGACAACTTTATTTTTCATCCCTACCTCCTTTAGAAATAATACAAGTATTACCTCTTTATTTTCATAGGTTCCTATTGTTTCTACTCCCTTATCACTATTTCCTACCACATATCCATCAATATTCATTACCATTCCCACTCTACTTCTTCCTCTTTCCACCACTATAAACCCTTCATTTTCCACTCTACCCACTTCAGGGCCAAATTTGATTTCTATTAGGCTACCACTAATGCCATATCAAAAGAATCCTAAGACACCACCTGAGTCCCCCAAATTTATACAAGAAGAAGAAAGGATTTTTAAAGATCTATTTACCAAAGGGGGCCTCTTTATTAGGAATTAGAGGAGGAGCAAGAGGAAGTATATCCAATAAAAGAGTAAGAGGAAATTGAGTTAGAAGGAACATAAATAAATTAAGAATTAAAAGTAGAATAAGAGAAAACTAACTCAATTGAGATAGAATTAATATCATAAGAAGGAAAATATATATTTTTAGATGTAGAGTTTGGACAAGAAGTTCTAACACAAGAACTTACATCATTGGTTACATCTCCAAGCTCTCCACCTTAGATTGTAGAGGAATAAATAGAAAAGGTGGTAAATAGCAAACTAGTCTCTACTTAATATAAAATTAGAGAGATAAGTCCTAAAGAGACCTTGATTAATGGTAATGTGGCTACGATAATTTATATAACTCCCATAGGTGGAATTAATGAAAAGGTTTTAATTGCACAAGATACAATAGTAACCTCTATAACAAATTTCATTTCCACTACCACTCAAGATGTTATCCAATGATCTAATGTAATTACACAAATTATCGACTCTTTCATATCTCCTAAAATTCTCATTACTACAATTAGAATAATCATATCCAACAATTCTTTGAATTCTTTCATTTTTAATTCTCCTAGTCCCCTCAAGAGGACTCATGCATTCAAAATGCTAATTTTAAAAAACCATATCCCAAGGACCATTAAATTTTGTTTTTCTTTATAATAGCTAATATACTAGGATTTTGACTACTATTGTGAGTTTTCTTCAAACCCCTATAACTCATACATCCATCAGTGAATATAATTCATAGCCTCTTATAACAAAAAAGTGGGTGTCTTTTGAATATTTAATGTCTACTTCCTTTTTGGTTATGCAAGTTATACCTCTTAGGCCATCTACATAGTTAGTGTGCCCATTTCTCTAACTACCCAAATAGATTCCTCTATAGTATTATTATGTAGGATTCAATGAAATACCAAATATATCATCGAGACACCTCTATAGAATAAGTTCACTACATGGTGAAAGGCCATCCATTATTTTTTGAATTGGATACATCTATTCCTACCACCTATCTTATTTCAACATCAATACACCCACTAGGATAATTCTCTTCTTCCACCTCTACATCTACATAATCCACATAATAACAATATATTGTGAAAATTACTCCATGAATCTAGATATTTTAAGAAGAAAAGGAAATAAGGTTAGATTTAATTATTACTAAGCAGCCAAATGTAGGGTTTCATTTTGATAGACAAAGTAACACATTAAGAAAGGTCAATAGAAATACTATGTTAATAGAGGGTGAAAATGTTAAGTTAGAATATAGAGAAGACATATTATATATAACAAATAATAGGAAGGCCCACCCTACATACCTATATGAATATGAGGAAGATCCTTATAGTTTTGTTGATGTAACCAATGGAGTGCTTAAGAAGATGTTTATAAATTATGAACAATTAAAGATAAATATGAAAGAAATAAATGCTATAAAATATGTAAAATATATTTTAGATAATGTACAATGAGAAACAAAAATAATTTACAATATCATTAGTTTAATAAGGCATGCAAGAGCTAAGTCACATCTGAATCGGGGAAGTGTGACCTAGGAATACAATAGAAGTAAATATGTGAATATTAAGCTCAATTTATTTGGACATGATACTCAAAAAATACTATTCACACTTATGTTTAATATCAACTCCTAATGATACTTTAACCTATTACCATGTGACAACTAAAAGAGATAATTTGTCAGTGTGGCATAATGAAATGCATACCTTGGTGAAGTAATTCATAAGTCATGAGAAATGGGTAGTGCCAATTTTTAAGGATATGAGGATTACACACACACACACACACACACACACACACACACACACACACACACACCCCTCTAGGATAGATAGTCCCAAGGAATATTTTTGAGGGATTACTCCAAGTGGTTATTGATAATTTCAAAGTAGAGGTTGAAGGTGCCATTTATAAAACAAATGAGAAGATTATCCAATTAATCATTTTTGTGAAAAATAACATGATAACATAAACATGTTGAATGTAGAATTTAAGGCTTCAATGATTATTCATGAGAAACTGGTGGCTAAGCTACCATTTCTATTCAAAATATCTATAATTGGTTATGAAATAATCAAGATTAATTTTTAATTAAGGCATACTTTATACATATAGTTGGAAACATTAAAATAGAAATAACCTTTTATAGGTACATATTTTATATCTTATCCACCTCAAAGTATACAGCTTTAGTTTTTGGGTTATACTATTGTGTAGACATCAAATGGGCCCACTTTTATAACATTTTAAGTTATAATTCCATAAGTGCCTCAGTCAACTTTAGTTAAAAATCTAGTTATAACTATATCTATAGTGGCCAATATTATAATCATGAGGCTCCATCACTGAGTGGTGCCACATTAACACCTTGATTATGTATGAATTTTATTTCATGTCTTTGATTATAATTGAGACTCAAGTATCAAATCTATTTTTGGTATGTATATATATTATATTTAACAATTATGGCTGAGGGATAATATTTATATGTATGCATGTATAATATACATGGATTCTAACATTCAGTTCTTAGAATAGAAGATGTAAATGTATACTTTTATTAAGGATGAGGTTTCCCCATCCCAATCTATATGTACTTGTGTCATCCACATTCTAAAATGAGGATAATTTTGTAATTGAGATGAATAATATATTCTATGGATTATTTTGTAAATTTTTCTTGATGTATTCTTCTTCTCCAAATCTTATGATTAATTAATTAAGTTCCATCATACTAATATTTTAGTCTTTGGATTATGTAGAAGTATTTTCAATACAGTTATTTAGATTGTGTTTTAGCTAATTTGAATACATTTTGTTGATTAATCATAACCCCCCTTTGAATATGTGAAAATTGTAATTGTAAATTGGTAGAAACTTTTAGTTATGAACATCCTATATTAATTTCCTTGGACTCCTAAATATGTTTTTTGTGTTTTGTGTGTTGATATCAACCTTAGCAATCATTATTTCTCAATCACTTATCCAAACCATAGTGTAAGGTCTAGTTTGGAAGGGTATACTCTATCTATAGTCCATAAAACCTTATTTTATACCCTACCTTCCCCTCTTTTTTATATTTTTTTGATCCAATCCACCTTAGGTTAGAATCCACCCAGCCATATCAAGTATACTTTTGTTTATTTTAGACTCCATACATATGAACCATCAGAGGTAAATAACCCTTTTCTCACTACTATTCCACCACTAGGATATTTACAAAACCAAATACCCCATAACTCATGCCTTAGAGTGAAGTTTCTTCATTGACCCTAAAATTCTAGAAGCTACCTCATAGGATTTTATGGTGTGCATAAAACCCACATCAATAGTAATTCATTTTTTTTAGTGCTAGAATGAGGTCCCTTTCATTTCTTAAGGAATATCACTTGAGTTGTGTTAGATATACTAAGAATATTAATAAGGTTGACTTATAACACTAGTCTACTAATCCCACCAATGGTATACTATTCCCACCCTTGCATATTCATAAAAGACATTGGTTAGATAGAGGCATCTTAATGTGACCTCTAACTCAATCTTATTCCCAAATTATAAGAGGTCATATTCCTCCACGTACGATGGAGCTAACTTGATTAGCTACTTCTTATATTGATGTACCCAGAGTTGTCCATGATTTTCCTAGAAACCTATAAAAGTTCCTTCCTTCCTTTTCTCCTTCAAGAGGTAGGACTGTAGAAGAACATATAAAGGCTTTCAAAAATACCTTAGAGATATTAAACATAGTCCCTAAATATGTGGCATGCTTATTATTTCCTTTTATATTTTAACATTATATTTATGACTATTTCATCATTATCCTAGAGGATTTAATTAATTATTTAGACAAATGTCAAAATACCTTTTTGTCACAATTTAGACAAGTCCCTATCCCAAGTATCATATACCATTATTTTTCAAGCAGGAGAAGAGAACCTAGTTATCCAATTAGAGACTTTAACACATATTTAAATATATTTATAGCTTAAGTAGATGCTAACTATAGGCCCAATGATATGTTATCCCTTAAGATGTACAAAAATTACTTAGACTCTATGAAAATAGTCAACCTATACAAAGCACTAAATATTACCTCATTGCCATTATCCTATACTAAAGCTATCAATATTAATAGATGGTTGAATCCTTAATTACAATATTTTTCTACTACCAATATTAGTCTTAATTTCCTATCCCTTAATATTATTCTAAATGTTAATCAGAACATTATAGATCACAATCAAAACTAGGTATATACACAATTACCTTTGTCCCATGCCCCACCTAACTATAACCTCAATTTTTTGAATAATATTGTGAGTATGGAAGCAAAAAAATTAGATTCAAGCCCTAATACTATTTAATGTTGTTACCACATAAGGTACTACTTCTAATTGTATAAAAGTGGAAATGGATGTTATTTAATGGATGACATAGAAGTTAATAAATGAATTCCTAATCATTCAAACACCTATGGGAAACACCATGGGATAAAATTCCAATCATAATTTTAAATTCGATTGGTAAAATATGCCTTTCAACAATTCTATAAATAAAATAAATTAGAATCAACCTAATAATATGCCTAAAATTAATATCTTGTAAATAACACTACCTAATTGGTGTCAATTTCAAAATACAACATAACATGATGAGTTATATTGAATAAATTTTTACGTTGATTTTTAAAAATTTCAAAGGGAAATGATAGGTATGAATCCTTTATAAATCAATCAAATCCATCTTCCTCCACTACTCTAAATCCTTCCATTACTATAATGATTTTTGAGGCATATGAATTCTCATTCCCCATCAATTATGAGAATGAGCCATAATATAATACAAATGAGATCCATGGTTTCTAGTAGTTCTAAAGGATTAATTAAAAGTTGATAACAAAAGTCCAATATCTTCTCATGACTTCCATACATCTAAATAATAGTGTAGTCATTCCTCTAGATCCAAAATATAATAATAATTGACCCTCTTTAAATGGAAATGATCAACAAAAAGTTTTTGATTCATATTATATAAGTGGATACAATATAGTTGAGGATATGAATGAATTAAGGTCAATATCAAATTAATGAACGAATAGAATTTTTATTGTAATAACTGACCATAAAGCCATCCATTGATAAGTCTTAAGATACACATACTAATGTGGTTTTACATTAAGAAAAACTTAAGGTACCACCTTTTCTATTAACTATTAGAATGTTTGGAAATAATGTGCATAAGTTTTTGGTATACTTAGTTGCTTCGACCAATTTCATGCCTACATTTGTTTGTAACAAGTTAAGATTGACTAAAAAAAGTGTTAGAGAGTTTTAAATGATGTATTTTGGATGTTATGAATGTGTCCAAGTGAATGTATGAAGTGTCTTGAAAGTCTATGTAACAATGATAAAGTGTGCAATGTGATTGTCCTAGTATGCTTGAAAGATGCTTAGTTTATCTTTAGTTTTAACACGGTTTGAGACGTTCAAGAATTAGTATGGTGATTTAAAGATGTGAAAGTGGTATTATAATATGTTTTATATGATTTTAAATCTTGTTTTCATGATTTTATTTCATCTATAATTCCATTTTTTTCATCTAGACATTTTGGGTCTAGTGGTAGAAAATCTGAGTAGGTAGTTTGTATACATCACCATTGCCATGTGTGGCTGAGTCAAGGGGAGTTGGTAATATGGTTATGATCACATTAGTACCTATTTTATATTAAAAATTTTAAATTATATTGATTAATCATGAAAAAATATATGCAATTGCAAATTTGGGCTCTCAGGCATTTTGATAGTGTATTCCCATACTTAGCCAAATTTATAATGTGGTAAGAAAAGTTGAGTAGGCATTTTAATGGTGGAATATATCACACATGTGGATATTTAAAGATAAGGTGATCATATGGGTTTTTTTAGTTTTTTCCCAATTTTATTTTCACTAAATCTTAGGTCAATTTCTAAATCACGACATAAGCCATGCATGTGCAAAGTTGGTCTTTCCAAACAGTTTTTGACATAGTTGGCTCTGTGAATAGATAAATTTGAGGAGGCATTTTAATGTCATTATATCTCACACATGTGATGTTTATAGGATCATATTTACACATATTTTTATTATAATATGTTAGTATATCATATTTTCCAAATTTTAGTACATGCGCTTGAGTGAAGCAAAAGATATGGAGGTGCAAAGTTGACCTTACAAACAGATTTCAATGGTCCCCATACTTAGTCTATTTTTTTAGAAAGATAAAGATCAAGACCAAAATAATATATAATGGATCATGGGTGATATTATAATGAATATATATTTTTAGAATAAATTCAAAGAGGTAAAAAAAAATATTGAATAATAGAGATAACTATCAAGCTTCTTTTAGGATCTAACAATATGCATGCGACCATATAATTTTAATCTAACAATGTGTGCTAAGAGAGATGGTAAAAAGTGCATGATATTTAATAATATAATTATTTAGAAGGAATATTATGGTTACAATTTTCATGATCATATGGGTTTTTATCAATATCTAATGGTGAGCGCTATAAGATAAAGACCTAATTGATATGTAGAGATTTGGTGTGAAATGAGTTAATATTGCAAGATTACATGAGATGAGATCAATAGTTCAAGGTTTAATTTTGGAAATGGTGAACTATAAGCTAAATTTAAAGATTCATATAATAATATCAATGTTTTATGATTTATCTAAATCATTACGGACATGATATACGAGCATGGTATTTGAATTTTAACTATGACTGTTTGAATTCAAATATTTGAATTTAACAAAGGAAAGACCAATGTTTGGTTTTTGAGACATAAATTTTGATCTATGACAAATTTTATGATGAAGTAAAAATAAAATTTGTATAAGACTTAAAGTTTCATCTATAAAAATGAATTTTAAGGTTTATTTTTTATTACAATCAAAGGTATTGAGATTAAAATTTGACTATGTTTTCTTATATGTCCTACAAGTGACTTGAGAAGATTGTTCAAGCTTGTTTTGATGTTATTTTGATATTTATTGATTAATTATCTATTGGGAAGTTTTTTAGACTCTACAAAGACCATATATTTTCATTATGAAGTTTTGAGAATTTGTGTATAGTATGAACAAATATTAATAAGTTGATTGTGTATTCGTTCATGATGTTCCTATGCACCAGGTCAATGGTTAAAATGTTTGAGCATACAAAAAGGTGATCAGAGTTGACTATGATCATTTTAAGATGTCTAAGGTGACATAAGTATTTTATCCATGTAATTAAAATGGTCTTATGTTCTTTTTTTTATTGATGAAGTGCTAAATGGGCTAATAGGTCTCCATGAGACCTATAAGGGATACAAAGGCATATTTGATAGGTGTAACTACTTAAGGGTGACCCATGAGTGATATGGCCAACCTATGTGGATGGTATTGAGCTATGTATATATTAGATATATGACTTAAGGGTTAAGGCATGCCTTTTATTTGACCAAGATGGTGATAATCATGAATGTTCTATATTTAGTGAAATCAAAGATCATGATTTATAGAATTGTGATAGACTTATGTGTGGAATGTGCATTTGAGAGCATAGTGTTATGAAGAAAAGGAAAGGGTGGGTTCTCAGTGGATTATTTGAAGAGAATAATATATTTATAACTATTTGTATGACTTTTAGATCATAATTCTGTTGATAAATTAGTGGTCTTATAGATTGAGGGTGAGTGAAGATGAAGAGTGATGAGCAGACGTCCATCATCAAGTGTTGTAAAAATCAATCTAAAGGTGGATATATTCTTAGGTTTTGTTATGTAATCTCAACATCTAGGGGGTTGCAACCTCCTTGCAAGGTGAAACTTGTTAAAGGTGTAATTATTATGGTAGCTCAGCTAGACAGGTGTAGAAGCTCCATATGGGATTGTAGTCTCACTAAAATAATGAATGGTAGTTCTTGGATCAGTTACAACTGGTATAAATTCATTATTTTTATTATAGGATAGTATTATAATTATAGGTTCTAATGGGGTTTTTCCCCCAAGAGGGTTTCTCAAATATGTCATGTGTTATGTGCTTGATCTTGTATTGTCTTTCTTGTTCATTTATATGAATGATGTGTATGCTTCATGAATGATTTTGGTTATTGATTAAGAGTTTTGAAAGGTTTTTAATTGTATTTGGATTATCTGGGCTCATTGATTCACCCCTCCCCTCTCAGTGATTATACCTCTAACAATTGGTATCATAGTAGGTCCTTCTTGAAATGTTTAACCACTTAAAGGTGATCAAAGGTATAATGGTTGACAAAGAGGTTATGGCTTGTCTTCAAGACAATATAAATTATTCTTTTTCATAATTTAATACAATCATGGATGATATGAAGACACAAATAAAAAATATAGAGGCAATATTCATGATTTTTTAGGTCATGATGAATAAATATCTCAATCAAATAATGGAAAAATTGGAAAGTAAAGGCATGACTTACTCAGATGTACTCTTATCCAAGGAGAAAAGGGATTTCATCTCCATAAAAAGGACCAAGAATTAAAATTCATGGATCAATAATGATCAATAAAAAATGAGGTCAAATATGAATAATGTCTTCAATGGGTGCTTCTCCTACAATCATTTTAGTCATAGATATAGGGACTGCACTCTCTCTCTCCAGAGATAAAAAAAGATATCATATGATATAATTGTAACCAATGAGGTCATATAGCTAAAAACTACAAAAGAGAATTTTGGAAAAAGGATATACAAATCATTAACACTATCAAATGGTTCAAGGAAACTAAGTCTAAATAAAAAAAGAAGAAAAATCCAAGAAGATCACTGAAGGAAGAGTCAATTTTTGTTCAAGAAGCCTTACATACTCAAGAAGATGAGAAAAATAGATGTTTAATAGATAATGGATGATCAAATCATATGATATGAGACAAGAATAAGTTTATCTCTCTCAAAAAGACCAACCTAGGTGTAGTTAGATTTGGTAACAACTCTACTAACATAATTGGTAAAGGTACTGTAAGTTTGGACAATGGTCATACTAGGACTAAGAATGTCTTATATGTAAAAGGTTGAAAACTAATCCTTTAAGTGTAAGCTAAATGTGTACCAAAGGAAATGTTGTAACTTTTCATGATGATTTATGTGAAATAAGAAAGGCAAAATCTAGAAGATTAATTGTAAATGTTCATAAAATAGATAACAACATGTATGTATTTCATGAATCCAAGAAGGAAGAATTCTTCATAATTCAATTAGAAAAAAGTTAGATTTGGCATAGAAGGCTTGTACATATAAATTTTGATAATATGGTAAAAATAAATTCAAAGGGGTTGGTAAGGCATATGCCTAAGATTTATAAGATTCCTAATTCTCTTTTCAAGGCATGTATTCATGGGAAACAAACCAAGAGAAGATACAAAACCAAAGAATTATCCACTACAAAGCCATTGGAGTTGATCCACATTTATCTATGTGGACCTATGAGAATTCAAAGTATTTAAGGTAATAGATACTTCATGCTTCTCATTGACGATTTTACCAGGATGACTTGGACATTTTTTCTTAAAGAAAAATTAGAAGCTTTTGCAATATTTGTGGCATTAAAATATCTTGTATAAAATGATAAAGGCTCAAATATCAAGTTTTTGAGATCATACAGATGAAATGAGTTTTGGTCTCATAAGTTCAATGATTTTTTTGAAGAACAAGGGATAAGAAGATAATATTTTGCTACTAGAACACCACAACATAATGGTGTGGATGAAAGGAAGAATAGGACTTTTGTAAACATGAGTAAAACCATGATTAAAGATGCAAAATCATTAGATGGTTATTGCGAAGAAGCATCCAACACTTCAATTTACATCTTCAACAAGTGTCAAATCAGATTAAATGGTAATAAGACTCCTTATGAGTTATGAAAGAAAAGAGTTGCTAATGTCAAACATTTTAGAGTGTTTGGGAGTAGGTGCTTCATCAAAAGAGATGAAGGGAATCTTAGTAAATTTTATTCAAAATTTAATGATGGTATATTCTTAGGTTATTCTTCTATCAGTACTGCCTATAGGTGCTTCAACAAGAAACTTCACAAGATAATTTAAAGTTCAAATCTAAGGATATATGAGACAAGTAGAGTCAAAAATCCAAAATTATAGGTAAGTGATTCAATTCATAATTCTATTGAGAAAAATTATGAATTAATCATTCAAATAGATGATGAATATGAAGAGGAGGAAGAAAGACAAGACTTTAGAGCTCCATCTAAAAGAATTTAGAAATATCATCCAATCTCTCAAGCTATTGTAAATGTTAACACAAGGTTATAGACTAGAAGGAGAATGTTGATCAATCGAAATCAACAAGACTCAACTTTTTTATCCATGATTAAACCCAAAAAATTTATGGAAGCTAGTAAATATGAAAGTTGGAATGATTCAATGGATGAAGAAATAGATCAAATAGAAAAGAATAAAACATGGGACTTGGTTCCTAGGCCAAAAGATAAAAATGTGATAGGTACCAATTGGATTTTCAAAAACAAGATGAATGAGAAAGGATAAGTCATAAGGAACAATGTTATATTGGTGTGTAAAGGATATGCTCAGGTTTAAGGAATAGATTTTGATGAGACTTTTACTCTTTGTGGCAAGAATGGAAGCAATTAGGCTCTTTTGGCATAGGCAAGTTTTAAAGTTTTTAAAGTATATCAAATGGATGTGAAATCTACATTATTGAATGGAAACTTAGAAGAAGAAGTCTACATTGAGTTACCTAAAGGATACTTCATGTCAAGTAATCAAGATTTTGTGTGTAAATTGAAAAAGGCTTTGTATGGTCTTAAACAAACTCCTATAGGTTGGTATGACAGGATAGATAAGTATCTTTTGAGTCAAGGTTTTAAAATGGGGGTAGTTTATAGTAATTTTTACATTAAGATAGAAGGCAATCATCAATTGATAATTGTTTTATATGTTGATGACATAGTTTTTAGATCTAACAATGATAAAAATGAGTAGAGAATTTATAGATACTATGAAGACTAAATTTGAAATGTCAATGTTGGGAGAACTATATTTCTTCTTAGAATTATAGATTAATCAAATTGATGTAGGGATATTAATTTTACAAGCTAAGTACATCAAGGATATGCTAAGGAAGTTTGACATGGTGGATTAAAAGCCAACATGCACTCCAATAATCACTAGATGTAAGTTAATTAAACTAGATGACTGACCAAAAGTTGATCAAACTTTGTATAAATCCATGATTCAAAGTCTTTTGTACTCTACTACTTCTAGGCCTAACATCATGCAAGTAGTAGGTCTTGTAGCAAGGTTTTAATTTGACCCTAGAGAATCTCACTTGAAATTAGTCAAAAGGATTTTGAGATATCTCAAAGAAACCATAGAGTATGGTTTATGGTATCCTAGGAGCAAATAAATCTCTTTTAAATCATATACTGATGCAAATTGGGCAGGATATGTGGATGATAGGAGTACCACCAGTGGTTGGGTCTTCTTCATGGATGAATGCTTGGTGTCTTGGCTAAGCAAGAATCAAGCCTCAATGTCTCTATCAACTTTAGAAGCTGAGTATATATTAGCTTCCTCTTTTTTCACTCAAGTCATGTGGATGAAACAAAATTTGGAGGATAATAAGGTAAAATAAAATAAACCTTGTCTTATTTATTGTGACAATACTAGTGTAATTAGTATCTCAAAGAATCATGTTATGCACTCAAAAAATAAACACATTCCTATTAGATGTCATTTATTAAGAGAACAAGTTATTAATCTATGTGTTAAGTTGGAGCATGTGCCTACAAAAGAGCAACTTATAGATATTATGACCAAACCTTTGTTAAAATCTACATTTGAGTATCTAAGACAAAGTTTGGGTGTCATTTATTTCTCTATGAATCAATAAAAGGTATTTGGTTAAGGGGGAGAAATAATTTCATGAACTTTCTCCAAATGTTTGTGAAGGAGCTATATTATAGGATCAGAATGGGTTTTTCCATATGGCTTAATAAGATTGAAGTGGCATAAAGTTTTATTGGTGATCCTTGAGGTGATTTGAGAGAGAAGGCTAGTAAGCCTATATGGTGGTTCTTCATGGTGTATAGAGATCTAAATATGCTTAAGACATTCAATGGCTTAGATATATTGGGGGGAGTCCCTCTTAGATATTTCTTGGTGTGTTCATCAGATATCAATGTTTTTGTGTGTTATTTCTTCATTGGTTGTAGTGTTCGGTTGAAGTGAGTGTTGGCATGGAGAAAGAAGAGGTTATCAAGGCATGAAGAGGTAGGCTCAAGGTAGGGGGGAGTTTTTATCATATTTATATAGTGGTCTTCTCTTGTTTTTAGTATTTTTAAGTCCTCAAGATTTGTTGGTGCCCAATTTATCATTATGTCAAAGGGGGAGAAAATTCCTATTGTGAGAATGATTGAAGAGAGAGAAGGAAGGTGAGTTGTATGATGTATGTTGACATCAATGATAAAGGGGGATATTGTTGTATATTTTTCAATGATTTTATGCTGATGCCATGAATGTGTCCATGTGAATGAATTAATTGCCTTGATAGTATATGTGATAATGACAAAGTGTGCAATGTGTTTGTTCTAATATGCTTGAAAGATGCTTGGTTAATCATTAGTTTTGGCTTGGTTAGAGATGTTAAAGAATGAATATGGTGATTTTAAGATTTTAAAAGGGTCCTATAATATGTTTTATATACTTTGAGTGCTTATGTGTATGATTTTATTTCATATGGTATTCCATTATTTTCATCTAGACATTTTGGGTCTAGTGGTAGAAAATATAAGTGGGCAATTTGCTAACATCACCATTGCCACATGTGGATGAGTCAGGGGGATTTGGTCATATGGTTGTGATAAAATTAGTACCTATTTTATATACACAAATTCATAATTCTAGATATAAAGTGAGATAAAATATATGCAAGTGCAAATTTGGGATCTCAAGAATTTTTACAAAGTTTTCCCATACTTAGCCAAATTTACAATGTGGAAAGAAAAGTTGAGTAGGCATTTTGATGGTAGCATATATCACAAATGTAGAAATTTAAATAGAAAATGATCATATGGATTTATTTATTTATATGCCTAATTTATTTTCACTAAATTTTAGGTCAATATTTGAAGTGTGACAAAAGTTATGCATGTGCAAAGTTGGTCTTTCCAGACAGTTCTTGACATAGTTGGCTTTGTGAATAGATAAATTTGAGGAGGCCTTTTAATGTAGTTATATATCACACATGTGAGATTTATAAGATAATATTGACACATATTTATAATCTCATATATTATGATATCATATGGTATAAATTTAAAAATATGCGCTTGAGCGAAGCAAAAGATATGGAGGTGCAAAGTGGACCTTATATATAGATTTCAATGGTCCCCATAGTCTATTTTACATGAAGATAAAGATCAGGACCAAATGAAGATATAATGGATCATAGGACATAATAAAATTAATATATAATTTTAATATCAATTTAAATATTTCAAATTTTTTTTTGGTTAATAGATATAAATATCAAGCTTCTTCTAAGATCCAACGATGCGCAGGCAATTGTACAATTTTGATCTAATGGTGCATGTTGAGCAAGATGGTAAGAAGTGCATGACATTTAATAGTATAAATAATAAAAAAGAATTTAAGGGTTCCAAATTTTATGATCATGGTGGTTCTGAGTAAGATAAAATAGTGAGTGATATAATATAAAGACTTAACTAATCCATAGAGATTAATGATACACGATGAGTCAATATTGCAAGATTACACGAGATGAGATCAACTATTTAAGGTTTAATGTTTGGTAGTGGTTCACTATGAGTTAAATTTAAAGATTAATAAAATAATATTTATGGTGTGTTATTGATCTAAATTAGTGAGGACATGATATTAAAACAAGTTGTTCAAATTTTAACTATGACCGTTTGAATTCAAATAGTTGAATTTAACAAAAGAAAGACTAGTGCCTAGTTTTTGAGTCATAACTTTTGATCTATGTATAATTTTACCATGAATTAAAATGAAAATTTGTATTCAAATTAAAGTCAAATATTTAAATATAAAATTTAAATTTTAATTTCTATTAAAATAAAAGTTATTAAGCCTCAAATTTTATTGTGTTTTCATATATTTCCTGCAAGTGACCTAATAAGATTACTTGAGCTTGTTTTAATGTTGTATTGATATATCTTCATGAATTAGATATTGGGGAGTGTTTTATAATTTGTGAGGAATATTTTTATGAATTATTAAGGTTTGACCATTTTCATACAATATGAAAAAAAATTAATAAGTTGATTATGTATTCATTCATAATGTTCATATTGACCAAGTCAGTGTTTGAGTTATTTGAGCATATGTAGAGGTGAGAAGATTTGAACTGATCATTTTATGATGTTGAAGGGGACATAAATATTAGACCCATTTTTTTAAGTGCTATTATGTTCTTTTTTTTCATGATAAAGTTTTAAATGGGTGAATAATTCTCTATGAGACTTATAAGGGCTACAAGGGCCTGTTTGATAGGTGTAGCTACTAAAGGGTGACCCATGGGTGTTATGGCCGACCTATGTGGATGGTATTGAGTTTTGAATAAATGAGATAGAATATTTAAGGGTTAATTCATGCCTTTTTTCTAACTAGGATGGTGATAATCATGAATGCTCTATATATAGTGAAATCAAAGATGATGATTTATGGACTTGTAAGAGACTTATGTGTGGAATGTGCATTTGAGAGTATAGTGTTGTGAATAAAAGGAAAGGGTGGGTACCTAGTGGATGAGTTGAATATAAAAATAGATTAAGAATTATTTGTATGACCTATAGGTCATAATTTTGTTGGCAGACTAGTGCTCTTGCATATTAAGTGTGAGCGAAAGTAAAAAGTGATAAGTAGAGGTCCATCATCAGGTGTTGTAGACATCAGTCCAAAGGTGGATGTGTTCTTAGGTGTTATTTTGGAATCTCAAAATCTATGGGGTTGTATCGTCATTTTAATTTAAAACTTGTTAAAGGTCTAGGTGTTATGGCAGCTTAGCTAGATATGTGTAAAAGCTCCTTGTGGGATTATAGTCTCACTAAAATAAGGGATGGTAGTTCCTTCATTAGTTGTAACTAGTTTAAATTGTTTATTTTTATTATAATATATTAGTCTAATTATAGGTTCCGTGGGTTTTCTCCCCCAATAGGGTTTCCCATATATGTCATGTGTTGTGTGCTTGATCTTGCATTATATTTCTTGTTCATTTCTATGAATGATGTGTATGCTTCATGAATGCATGTGGTAACTAATTAAGAGTTTTGAAAGGTTTTTAATTGTATTTGGATTATCTAGGCTCACTGATTCAACCCCCCACCCCACCTCACACCCCTGCTCTCAATGATTATGCCTCTAACAACAAGTCCAAGAGGGTAGTTTTACATCTACAAAATACTTTAATCCTAGTTATATTGGAGTTAATGGGTGTTCACATGTAGCTATCTTAAGGGCCACATGTATGTATGTATGTGTGTGTATATATATATATATATATATACATATACATACATACATATATATATATACATATATATATATACATATATATATATATATGTATATATGTATATATATATATATATATGTATGTATATGTATATATATATATGTATGTATGTATATATATATGTATGTATGTATATATATATATATATATATATATATTCTAATTATTGGCATTCTTAAGTTTGGTGAATTACTATTGAGTCATGATTAGTTAAAGACATTGAATGGATACATGGAAATGTATTTCTCACACATGTGGATACACTATAAATGAGTATCCAATCATATTCAAGTTAATGAAAAATTAAAGATAAAATACCTAATTATAGAATATAATGTCAAAAATGAGAGGGTCAAATTTGTGTCCTCACATGCAAATGTTTATACATTTACTGTAAAACATGAATCTCATGAAGAATAGTTTGAAGGTCCTTCACTATTTTGGACTCTTCATTTTGATGGAGATATATAGAAGAAATGCTATCATGTTATCATAACTTTGATCAAACCAAATGGGAAACAAAATATGATTGCATACAATTTAAAATTCCCTTGAACCAATAATTGTGCTAAGTATGAAGATCTAATTTTTGGCTTACAATTTATGCTAAAACACAACACCAAGTAGCTATTTATATTTGGTGATTTATATTTATTTTTCAACTAGACCATAATTAAATATTAGTGAAAAAATTAATAATTGAAAAATTAGAAGCATAGGGCTTGGGATATGATTAAGTCATTTGAGGCATTTAACATCAATTTTATTCCAAGGGAAGAAAACTAGACTATAGTTTCATTGTCCACTTCAGCTACCAATCTAACATCACTCTTAGAATATAAAATGCATAATTGTTTTGTAGATTTTGTTATTTTCCCCTCAATCCTAGATAATGTGGATAAATTTTAGATGTTTGATGAAGATCAACATATTATATAATTTAAGAATAGTTTTGGATCTTTTGAATCTCAAATAATATATGAAAGGGGTTTTGAGCACATGAACATAGAAGACATAAGATATGATGGTATCTTTAAACTCAAAAATAATAAAATGCCTATGGTAATGGTATCATTATAAATAGATTTTGACATGGATCAACAGACTAAAAATAGAAACAACCAAAAATAAGTAATTCTGATTTCATCAAAGAAAATATGGGAAATGATGAACATCCTCAGTATGTAAACATTGGCTTGGGTTAGTAAGAGTGAAAAATAAATAATAAATAACTTATTAACATAATGTAAATATGTGATTTCTTGGACCTACAAATATTTTAAAATATAAAATTCCAAAGTGATTTCACACCCTGTTCCTCTGAATCAAGGAAGTAAACCCTTCAAGCAGTGACAAAGGCTAGTGATCACAATTTTAGATCCCCTAATTTAGACATAAGTTTAGAAGATATTGGATGCAAATATTTTTTCCCAATTAGGCATTCCACTTGGTTTTCCAACTTAGTGCTTTTCATAAAAAATAATGGTGAAATCAAGTTTTGCACTGACTTTAGGAACCTGAATAGAGCATAAGAAAAGGATAACTATCCTTTGCCCTTCTTGGATGAAGTAATTCAAATGGTCAATGGATCTGAAATGATGTCCTTTTATGTGGTTTCTTAGGCTAAAATCATGTATTAGTAGAATTAGAGGATCAAATGAAGATTAATTTTACCACCATATGGGTAACTTTCACATATAAAAGGATGTTTTATATCCTAACCAATGCAAGAGAAAATTTTTAGTGTGTCAAGGACTTCACCTTTCAAGGACTCATTGTAAAAAGTATAATAATCTATATGGATTATCTTATTATGTTTTCAAAAAATAGAGATAATCATGTGTCTCACTTAAATAAAGTATTTGATAAGTGAAAAAGATATGGAGTGTCATTAAATATGAAGAATTGCATCTTTTGAAATTACATAATACACATTGTTAGGTCATGTGATTACCAAATATGGGATTTACACTGATCTAGAATTAATCTAATCCATTTCAAAGGTAACACCCCCCAATAGTATAAAATAATTCAAGTCTTTATTTAACAATATAAACTTTGTATAAAAAATCATTTTTGGATTTGTAGAGATTGTCAAGCCATTATATGCCATGCTGAAACAAGATGCTATAATAAAATGGGCAACTAAATCCTAGAAATAATTTCAATATATTAAGCCTGCTATTACTCAAATTATAGTTTTTATTAGGACTAATTTTACTAAATATTCTTTATGTATTCATTTTATTTAGAACACATTATAATAGCGGTACTCACATAAAAGGTAGATGATAGTGAACATCCAATTTCCTTCACGATCACTAATATGAAGGATGTAGAAATAAAATATTCAATGATAGACAATAAAATTTATGTCTTGATCAAAGTAGTAAAGAAATTTAGTAGCTATATTATCTAAAAAAAGACATACACCATCATTCTAGACCCAATTGTCAAACTCACACTTGGCCAAAATGAATTGGGTAAAAGAAGAGGAAAATGGATGGCATAATTAAAAGAGTTTAATATTGAAATGAGACCTACCAAGATGGTATAATGACAATGAATCATATAGATCATGACTGAAACATATACATGTATTTACATTAAATAGAATAATAAAACATTGGTAGATATAGTTGATAGGTTTGTCCATATTATCCACTACCTACTTATAGGTACATGTCCATTGAGTTGAAAAAAGAATAAAGGTGATCCCTCAAGATCAAATCATCCCATTACATGATTAAAAATGGAGTTTTGTATAGGATGAATTATAAGGGAATATATTTGAGGTGTGTCTCTAGAGAAGAATCCATAGACATCCTATATAGTTTACATCAGAATATAGGTAGTGGATATCCTTTTAGAAACACTTAAACTCACAAGATCTTGAGGATAGGATACTATTGACCTAATACTTTCAATGATTTTCATAATCATGTCATAACATGATAAAAATGTCAAGTATTAATAAAGAGGGAATTAAATACAGCCATGCCACTACATCTTGTGATCAAATGACTTATTTTTTCTCAATGGGGTCTCAATTTCATTTGAATAATCAATATAAATTCTTTAGCAAGACACAAGTTTGTTTTAATAGCTACTAATTATTTCACTAGGTGGACAAAGGTTGTGCTTATTAATAATTCCAAATCTCAATATATGATTAAATTTATAGAAGAGAACATAACAACTAGATTTTGGACACCAATTAATTTGGTGTGTGATAATGGTGTAGCCTTTCAATCTATAAAGTTCACTAAATGGGCCTATAATAATTAGATTACCATCAAGTTTTCTTTGAATTACTATCCACAAGGGAATGGAGTTGTTGAGTCAACTAATAAGAATTTGATTGATGCCATCAATAATTAGCACAAGAGAAACCAAGATAATGGAACATACTATTAAAGTATGCACAACGGGTAGATAGAGCAAGGTATAATCAATCCCTCAATGCATCACCTTAACTGTTAATGTGTGGAAAGTAACTAGTTTTTCCTATTACCTTCAAGTTATGGATGTATAAATTCATGAAATAGTATATGGGAGAATATGAAAGGATCCATTTTAGGTTGGTATACATATTTTCAATGGAGGATACATGAATAGAATTACTTCATAGCTTTAATAAGCACCAAGATATTATCAAGAGGTGATTCGATAAAGGATCCAAAATCAAAGTTTTTAGGGTCTTAGACTTGGTAATTTTATGGGATAATACACATGGAAAGAAAAGACAATATGACAAGTTCACTCCTTTATGGATTGGACCTTATCAAATCTCTAAGATTATGGGTAACAATTATTTTCACCTAAGAGACCTCCAAGGTAGTGATCTTGATTTTATCATGAATGGACAATTATTGAAACATTATTTCATGGCTACTCTAACTATAAATGCTTATAAGTTATTATGATTTCTACCTTAGTGATAGGAGTAGATTATGTTTATAGCTTGCCTAGATTATATTTCTAGTTTTCATAGATTGGATTCCATGCTTTCTATATTAATTTTTGGCTTTCTTAAGATATAGTTCCTGCTTTCTAGAGTAGCTTTTTTACTTTCATAGACTAGCTTATTTAATTTCATAATAATCAAATTCTCTTATTATTTCATCAAGATTATCCTCACAAGGGGAAAAATAATTGTCAATGGTATTTATGTATAATATCCTCAGTGTATTTGGAGTTCTTAAATCAAGGTATGTGTTATATTGATTATAAAATTATCTAAATTGAATAAGTTTCATAGACTATTGAAATTTTCTCTGATGTTTTCATGAAATTTTTATTAAGGCTTCTTATTATGAAAGATTACATACATATTTACATATATAAGACTTATTTCATAGATGCTACACTTTGAGTGAGGTTAAAGAGTGAAGAAATATATGATTAAAGATGAATTCCATTTTGATAAACCCATCCAATGTTGGTTTTTAACCCTTCTTCCTAGAAATGTTCAAAATCAAATAAATAATAAAACTCATGGAAGAGGAGTGATTCAAGTATCTTTATTGGGGCTATGGATGAATGGATGGAAGTATAGAAATTCTTAGATTGTAATCAAAGGTATTTCTATCAAGGATATGGATTCCTAGATGGCATTAGAGCAATGATTGGCTTCCCTTATTTTAGTCCTTAAAAGACAAATACTTTGGGAAAATAATATCAATACAATCTTCAAATTTTCCTAACTTTTTGCTAAAACTCTTATAACAAGGGGGAATAAATCTCCATAGAATCACATAGATTCTAAATATTGAGAAGGGTTAGTATGTTGCATGATTGGGATTGGAGTATATTTTAATTTTCTAGTTTATTTATTTCTTTCTGGTAGAGTTTGAAGTTTTGTATGATCAAAAAATATTATGGGTTCTTAAATACTATGGATTATTTCCCCACTTAGTCACTATTTATTGTGACCAACAAACCCCAAATTCAAAATTTTCAGGATCATTTTATGTATTGCATGTTCAGGTCTAGCTCACATGAAAATGGATTTAAATTCTCAAATAAATATTTAGTTTTATTACAATATTTATAGTCAAGACTCTATTTCAATGATAAGGTTTTCAAGGTCAATTATGTCTTTTGTATCATGTTGAATTTGGGATATAAGATGTTTTGTACTGATATCTTGGACCTCAACTTTCAAAATTTTAAAATGTGACCATTGAATTCCTAAATGTGTTTTAATCAAGATATTTCACAAATATTTTATACCTTTTAATGTCAATATGATCATAGTGGGATATTATTATGATTTATTTGACTAATTGACTCATCTAGTGTATTGTCTAATGTTTTTTTCTTATCCCTAAGTGTGTAGGCTATCCCTAACATCATGAGATATTAAGACGTATATTCATCCAACTTATTCACATGTGATTTTCAAAGTTATAATCCTACTATTCACATAAGCAAGTGAGATTAATCCATGCATTATAATCTTTATTATCTTTAGTCTACAAGTCCAAGATATAGTCTACAAAACCATTTGAGCACCTATGCTAGAAAGATCACTCCACATGTATTCATCACATTCAGCCACAAATTCTTTGATAATTGTACATGTTTTAGATCTTGGAAATCATACACATTAATTTATGTTATCCATGTATTATCATCTCATAGATTTGTAGAACGCATGACCAAAGTACATAGTCAAAAATTGAATATCATCTATGTGTCATCATCTAAATAACCTACAACCTACTAAAACATATTAAAGAGGTTATATCTTTAGAAATAAATATCCATCCATATTTCACCATCCTAGGAGCTCATATTCTTACATGCCTAGGTACATAGTTGTAGTCGTATTAACCTATGGTTTACATAATGCACAATAAATAATTTCACACTCCTATAAAGTGAATCCATGATATTTGTGAAATTTTCATCATCCTAAGGACCAATGATTGATGAATCAAAATATAAAAGGTAGGGTCGATCACCCAATGGATAAGCAATATGTTTCCTCATGTCTTCGACTAGGTCAAGTAATTCAAAACATGAAAATAAGGTATTAAAGACTAAAAGGAATACATATATAATGCTAATATGATGAGGCACCCAAAAATAGGAAATATATGCCATGTGTCAATAAAAAAATCTACCTAATTTTGATAATGTAAAATCAAAATTCAAATGAAAAATGATTAAGTAGGTAAAAAAGTAAAAGATGTTATTTGTAATTAATTTGCATGAATTGTAAATTCAATGCATTTAGTTCTCAAATCCAATAAATATAAGTGATATATTTCATTTTAAAAGCATGATTTGATTGCATTTCCCTTTTTTTATCTTATGTATTCTATGAATTTTATCTCCTTAACAATTAAAGAAATCAATATTTTTAGAGAACTTAGAATACTTGCACTCTACAAATGGACTCATAATCTCATATTCCTCCTCCCTTTTCATATTTAATTACTAGCATGACTAAATTCATGGAGACAATATCTAATTTAGTAGCATTGGATCACCAATTTAAACATTATTTGGCTATATGGTTAGTAGTAGATGATATAGAGCCATATAAAACAAGGGACCAATTATTTGCCTTCACACAGCGATACAAAGATGACATTTTGGTTATTTAGGTAGTATTCCTACATAATGTTATAGTAAAACCAAATGTAATACCTTATATCCACTTATTTTATGATTTATTTTTAAATGGACAATTTTTTGGGAAAGTTTTTCACTACGAATGTAGTACTATCCATGTGGCCTGCATTAGTGGAAATGCATTTGAGACATACTATAGGCTCCATGTTCCCAAGATAAATTAAATCCAAGCTATGGTAAATTAATGATTGCTTATAAATTCAATCTAAGATAAATTATATTAATGGCTCACCAACCCAATAAATTTTATGATCAAAGGCCCAATTTCCTCTATTCCCATAGTCATTTTCAAGCCAGGGGTGAAGATTGTCATGGCTTTGAAAAATTTATTGTAAGGCTTCCCAAGTTTTCTAATGTTCATGAGATATGGGTCTTATTATTTGACATAATATTAAGTTCAAATAAAATTATTACCTTAAGAGAAATTATTAGATCCAATTTGATATACTAAATCAATAACCTAAAAAACTACTAGATGACAACTTCTATACGGTGTCATATTTGGTAGATTTTATAAGTGCTACAGTGCATCCATCCTATGTAGAACCTTGGGATCCATCTACAACATATTAAAAAAATAGGTTTTGTGATGAATTCAATATTATTCACATATAAAAATTTAGGAAGAAAACTCATTAGATCATAAAAACACTTTATCATATGGTGTATAAGGCCATCTATGGGTAGAACATAATTAGATTTTCAAAATATATTAATAGAATCATTATTAAAATGGGTTATTATTGGTATTACCATGATTTTACTCTAATCAAAGTTTAAGTTACTAAGGCACTACGTTTATATTTACTAAATATTAGTCCAAACAAAGTGGCTGAATAGGATATTGTTGCATAGCTATATGGAAATATGGAAATTGAACTAAGGGGCGTTAAATAAGGAAGCCTCCATCTAACCCCTCATAGTATTAGTCACATACATTATACTAAATAGGATCACCTTAGCTCTATGGTTAAAATTATAATGCAGTATGAATTTAAAAAGGCACCATTTAGGTATTGGGATTCTAGAAAGAAGGTTAGGGAACACCTTAAAAAATATGAAATTAAAATTAAAATCTCCTATGGGCATTAATGATAAAATCTTGATACTATATTTTTGAAATACTTAAGATGATATTCAGGTTGCTATAAATATGTGCAAGGTTGTAATGTCAATGATTATATCCCAAAGGATATAGTGTGATCCTACCAATACATAGGAATATAAAAAGAGAATAGACAGTGAAGAATGTACCTCAACACTGGTTCACGGGCCTCCTTAACCAAAATTAGAATTGGGAACAAAAATTATTGTAGAAGAATGTGCATCTAAGGAGAAAGACCCAAAATTCATATCCAATATATCTATAGGTCTCCCCACACCTCCAAGTGTTATTGTTTATCAACCCATAGTAGGTGTAGAGTAATCTAAAATTCCTATCATACTAGAGGGATCACATTCTTTTTCACCCATGCCTTATTTAAAAATAGTACACCAAGTAAATCTTCCTTCTTTCATTTCATAGGTTCATGTTATTTTTACTCCCTTATCACCAATTCTATCATATCTCCACCAAGACTCAGTACCATTCCCACTCCACTTCCTCTTCTTTCCACCATTTTAACCCCTTTCATTTCCCACTCTGCCCACTTTAGTTCTAGCTCATATTTCTAATATGCCACCATTGGTGACATATCAAAATAAGCCTAAGACTCCTCATGTGTCTCCCCAAGTTATATAATAAGAAATGCCTATTGAAGGTATATTTACCAAAGGGATCCCTCTTTATGTATAATCATAGGATGAGAAAGAGGAACTAGATCCAATAGAAGAGAAAGAGTAAACTGAGTCAGAAGGAACAAAAATAAATGAAGAATCAAAAGTAAAATAAGAGAAAGTTGACTCGGTTGAGACCAAATTAATATCAGAATAAGAAAAAAAATAAAAAAAAGATATGGATTCATAGTAATAATCTAAACAAGAAGTTCCAACCTAAGAACTTACATCATTGGATACACCTCCAAACTCTCCACCTCATACTATAGAGTAATAATAGAGAAGATGGTAGAGATCACACCAATGTCTACTCAAAAGTAAACTAGAGATTTATGTCCCAAAAAGACCTTGTTCATTGGTATTATGGATATATGAGTTGAAACAAGTCCCATAGGTGGACTTAACGTAAAGGTCTCAATTTCATAACTTTCATTGCCACTAATACTTAGGATGATTTCCAACCATCTAATGCGTTAGTTTGTATAACAAGTAGAAATTGCCATTATGTACTATAAAATGAAATAACTAAAAGATATATCCATATTAAACATGATTTAAAAATTGAAATTGAAAAATATACATATTTTGAAAATCAACAATCAGAATGTGTAGGAAAAAAGAGAATCCCCTAGATCAATATCTAGGGTTTTGGGGATGAAAGGTTAGGTTCACCAAATGTTTAACCCTAAATTGATATGTCTCAATATAGTATAGGGTTAAGGATATATAAATAAATAATCATAAGAGTGATAAATATATCTATAAAATTCTAATTAATTATAAAATTAGATAAACATTATCCTAAGTTTTTAATACTGAGATATGCTAAAAATATAAAGTATAGTTTTTAATTGATATTAAAATAGAAAAAAATAAGAGTGTTTATCTAGTTTACTTTGTGCATGTAGATATAATATGAAATAAGATGAAAATAGGCTGGATCTATACTCTGTAAGAGTCATCATATTCTATAAAATTCTACTCTATAAACCTAGATACTTGCATCAAATCTAGATAATTGCATTGATGGTTGTATCTAGGTTGAATGTAGGTTTACAGTATATAACATTATCTAGATTATGCTAGTATCTAAGTTGGATATGGGTTTATAGTATATAATATTGGGTGGATCTAAATGCTACAACTTATAACCTTATAGCTTTTTTGTCTCCTTTTCTCTAGTGTGTTCAACTCTCACACATGGCTGACATTCTTTGTCAAATGATCAAACCCTAGCTTCCTCACCCTTAGAGTGACTATGGGAAAAATGGGTTAGTGGGTACATAGTGTTGATATGACACAAGGACCCAACTATCAATGGGTGTTTATTATATAGACAATACTTTGAAGAGGACCTCATATTTATGTATTTATCCCCTACATGTTGGTTTGTGTGCATAAGGATGCAATGTGTGATAATAAATTCATAGAGTGACCTACCTTGTAACTTAGAAAATATGGCTCATATAATGCTCATTTAGTCCTTTATACTTTTATATGGGTTGTCCCTATGATTGATATTTAAATAAGAAATAATAGGGAAGGTTTTCTCACTTTAATTCTTGATTGAATTCCTTTGGTAAGTTACATTATGAGTTTATAGGTCTATGTTAGGTAAAGAATTAATGAGGGTTGATATTGTATATATACCAATAAATTTTTGAAATTTATCTCATTAAAACACTTAGATTGACCATAAGGATACATTTCATTTGTAAATTTTATGACTTTAGGTCACTAGACACTTATTTTGGCACAAGACACTAGCATCAACATAGGCATCTAGTTTGGATGCAAGTGTCTAGGAAGTTTGAAAATAAGTATAGGTATAAAACCTATAGAGGGTGATAATAAGCAAGTTTATATAATTTTAAGTAGTGTAGAAGGCCTGTTCAATAGAATAACACATGGTTAAACTAAGATATGCATAATAGGAATAAGAGATAGTGCATGCAAGATTTTTAGTAGTGGGAATGTCCTAAGAAATAAAGGGTGAAGCCATGAGAAGTGATTCCCAAGTATACAAGACTGAGGTACTATATAGTTCATATTTAATGTCTACACCTACTTATAAGGGATTAGTTCTAAATCTATCATCAAAGGCCTAATTATTTAAAAATTAAGTCTCATTAACCATCACTTTCCTATTTTTAGGTCCATCCCATATGAATATATCTCCATCTCCTTCAAAATTTAAAGGGTAGTAGGTGAGAAGAAGGAATAACTTATTTTTTCTCTCTTCAGGCCTCTAATTAGTCCAATTTATGTCCTTATATATACATCTTCCTCTTAGAGATTTAGTTTTGCACTCAATATCCCCATTGCTAACATGAAATAGGTTGGAGCAATGTAAACTCTTCAATCTAATCCAAGAGTTTATATTTGATCCACATTTCTTCCCAAACCTTTTTTCAATTGAACACTTTCCATCTAAGCTTTTGCATAATGAAATCATTACATGTTTCTATAAAGTTTAAAATTGTAGATACTCTAGGAAATATATCTTAGGTAAAGAGCCTATTGTTATCTTGGGAATCAATATATTTTTCCCAAAAACTCTAGCTCCACAATCTCTCGCTTTATTCATAAATTTTCCATACTAATTTGCAACCTTAAAAAATCATAATTTTGTAATATCTTAACCCCAAACCTCTTGTAATTTTATGTAAGAATATTCTATTCCATGTAACCAAATTTATTCTCATATGCTCATATATTCATTCTACATGAAATCACTCTACATAACATTCATTTCATTAGCCACAGATGTATTTATTTTACATATTAACATTATATATGTTTTCATGGCCTAAAGGGGAGATTTGATGAGCTGGACTCTCCTTATTAGGGTTAACCACTTATTTTTCTCAATGGACTATTTTATTTTATTTTATTAAAGAATAATTTCAATGTCTCATGTCTATATTTTCCTTTTTGGTCACTAAAATTTGGTCATGAATACTTGATAATGTCATTTTGGCCCCATTTCACTATAATTAAATTGAACACTTAATCTTGACCTATTTTTCCATCTCATTATATCCTAATCATATATATCAACCTATTTATTTTTAAATTGTTATTTGATGTCTATAAAAAAAACTTAATTGTTATAACTACCTATAATCATTTGTATGGACACTCTTGGACCTAAAAGTCACATGTTCCCCTTAAGGACCAAAACTTAGAGTATGGGAAATAATTGAAAAATATTCTTGTCCCTTAAATGATGTTCTTTTCCTTGTCTATTTTAATGGTGATTTTTCATATTTGAACCCTTTTAAAGTTTGGTCTGTACTTTTCAAATAGACAACATAAGGTTTTCCTATTTTGGATTTATATAAGGCACAATTGAGTCACCTATTCTACCACTTTTAAATTTCAATACAAAGGCATAGTTACACTATTGCATATTAAACAAAGCTTCCCCATTCTTCCCTATTCTAATTGTAATAATTTTAATTAATCCTCTACCAAGTCCAAATCATGTTTTATTTAACCTAAGGCAAAACATGATAAAGTATTCGAGAAACCTCTTGATGCTTTCATATAGTCATAGAAATATAATTGCAAAAATCATTCTAAGTGTGATAACTATGTGGGATTAATTTACCTCATCAAATTATTGGATACATATGTAGTGATCATTCATTTTGGGAGTAATTTGGGTTATCTTATCCCATTACACTCCACTCTTTTTCTACTTGTATGTTTTCAATCATTACAAGCCCTTTTAGGGTTTCAACTTTGACTAAGATATTTATAGGTCTTACACACACATCTAAAAGTCAAATTTACACACACAAGCCTAATTTTAGTTATTTCAAATGATCATGACCTGATTTCCTTATTTTCAATAAAGGACAAGATCGACCAACTTAAGAATATAGTGGCAATTAATCATGTCCTTCATCATTTTTAGTCTTAGTCTCTTTGTAATTATAATAATGTTTATGTTTATCAATTTTATTTATCTATCAACTTCAAACAATCATATCGTAGATAAAAATAGCTAATTTTTCATTTCATTCATATTTATTGTTTCATTAAATTTCACTTTACTGATTTCAATATTTTTATTTCATTATGCTTATCACAAGTTGATTTCTAGCATTATGTTATATTCCTTTAAATTTATTTTAAATAGGGTTAATTCACATATTATTTCAAATTTCAACAAAACATATTAGTGAAGCCACATTTTTTTCAAGCATTGATTCAAAAAATTTATCTTTGGATTTAGATAAATTCATGAACATTCAACATAAAAATAATTATCTTTTGATTTGGATCTACATTTGACACTGAAAGACTTTTTTCAACCTTAGATCTAATCACTGACACTAAAATCATTTTATTTTGACCTCAGATAGGATATATAACATTGACGGCATTTTATTTTGACCTTATATTTTATGAAAATCTATTAGTCTTCATATATGAAAGTTTTACTTTTGTAGGATCTACATTTCAGTTTTCTATTACTCTCATTTTCAAACAATTTTATGGCTATATTGAATAGCTATATTATTGTCAAGCATCCTTATTTTTAATTAAATGTAGGATTCCAATCATAATGAAAATCATTGACACTCCTTTACTAAAATGAATCAAATAATAAGATAGTACACATACACTATTAATTAGAAAATTTGTAAATTTAAGCATGATATATGAATATGAGTGGTTATGCATTAAAGATATTATAAGGCTTATTTTACATCCTCTTGAAGGAATTATTATGGCCACAAAAAGTGATAATATACATGAATGTAATTTGGCTAATAAAAATAGATTTAAACATATCGATTCTAAATAATTTAGTGAATTCCTTCTAATTGCCTAGAGGAAATTGACTCTTTGTTATTCATATCTAGACAAGAACAAACTAAACATGATAATAATAGTACATCTAAGGAATAAAATTATTTTGTTAAATAACCTATTTTTAATCCAATAATGGGTTTTTATACTCTTACTATTAACATTTATATTACATCTACACCTTTATATTTATATGCCTCTAAATAACCAAGTGACTCATAAAGTACCTTTGATAGATACACATCTTATATCACCTGCCTTTCCTAATAAAAACACCTTATGTAACCAATTTATCTTTTGCATTATAATATGATACAATTAGATCAAGGTATATCAAAAGCTATCCAATCATCAAATTCATAATATTTGCTTCATAATTTTTTAGCACCTAATATAGCATCATATCATTTAACTACAGGATTTGTAGCTCCTAAAATTTCATTGTATGAGGGTAAAGGAGAATCAAAACAACAAATTAGATATTTTTGTGAGACATGTTTGGATTATGATTTTAATGAAAAAAATATAACCAAGTTGTTTCCAAAATACTTAAAATATTACACCTTGCATTAGTTTTATGATTTACCTCTTCGATCAATTGAATAATTCAATCCACTATCAAATCAAATTCTTAAGCATTTTTATATCAATTATGATGAAAAAATTTCATAGTCACAAAATTATAAACTTAACTAAGGAACTAATGATCCTATTAGTGATTATATATTTTTTTATAAGAGTGTGTTTTCCAAAATGACTAACACATTCATAGATAATGAATTATAATATATTCTCAAATAAATTTTTCTTAAACCTTTGTATGAGTCAATTATTTTAAACAAATTTAGATCATTTGAGTAACTTTTTCATATAACAAGAGAAATATAATTCAAACTTATTGCTTTGAACAAGATCAAGTATGGACCTTCATATACTTAAACTTCCACAATGATTTTTTAAAGAAAAATATGAAAAATCTAAAACAAAATAAAAATAAGATGCAAAGATTATATTTAATGTCTCAACCTAATAAAAAGATTTTTTTCTATCAGATCAAACATGCACAAAATTCTCTAAATTACCACAAAAACCTAATAATTTGGTACAAAATTTACTTAAGTGCATTATTATTACTCTACCTCCACCATTCGAGGTTAAAATGTGTAAACCTCAATGTAAATATATTAATAACAATACATATTATGACTATCGTAGATACAATAGTAATTCTAAAAATAGATGTTTCAAGCTCAAGAACATTATTCAAGATCTTATTGACAACAATGTCATTGAGCAATGAAATCCTATAGACAAAATTAAACCTCCAATGAATTAAAATGCTAAGTTGAATATTTTCAATGAGCCATTTCCAAATCATAATACAATCAAGGACAATTCAATAGTGTATCATATGACAATTTATCAATGCATCATACTTATAATGATCCACCACTTGAATATTATTATCATACATTAGATAGAATTATTGGTTAAAATGTTCAAGCCACTCAATCACATCCTATTATTTCTTTTGATTATAGTGAGATAGTGGATAATGATTCTAATTTTCATCCCTTATGTATATAAGCTTATATTGATTAACAGCCCAATCATTGTGTGTTATTTGATAATGGATCAAGTGAAAATGCATACATAATGATGTTAATTAATTAATTAAGTAGGTTACACATAACATGACATAAAATTAACATATATAAGTTTTAGTACATTTAATGGGAAATAACAAACTACTTTAGAACACATTGTGTTGCCTCTTCAAGTTAGCCCCACTATATTATCTACTCCTTTTCTAGTTTTAACACAAAATGGGGTCTTTGAAATTAGATTATGATGATTTTAAAAAGTGTTTATATGTTTTTTAATTTGATTTACCAATGAAATGCAATAAAAAATTAAACAATTTAATACTAATTTAGACCTACATAATATACATAATCTAAATGTAAAATAAAGAATTTAAAATCAGCTATAAATGGTAGTAAATAATGAAAAACACAAACCTATATTGGATATAAATTTATGTTGACTATGTAAGTAGATATATGATGTCAAACTAGCTAAAAAGTCCTATGAACTATGTCACATCTAAAAATAGAATTACATGATGAACTAGGACAAGGTTGCACTAGGTGGACATGGCACACTACAACCTTATTTATTGACTATGGCTACATCTTGATTAATTATATGATTTTTTTTTCTTCATGAGCACTTGTATCTATCAAGAGGATTATTTTATGACCTTTGGGTGTAGTTTTGATGCATAAAATACCTATAAAAGTAAAGCCCTATCTCCTACACAATAAACTGAATGGAGATAAAATACAAAGGGGGAATCAAGTAAGAAGAATCATCGAGATATCCTTATAAAACCCCTCATAATCTTATTGATACTAACATATCCTAAAATACCCTTAGGATGAAGTATTTCTCCCTCTTAGAATGAGTATGTGGATCTTGATATTTTATATATGAATGCAAATAGATATATTGATTAGGATGCTTAACAAAGAGTGACCTATAATAAAACCACTTCAAAATTGTCATATGATTATTATAATAATTCATAATTTGAATTACAAATATCAGTGCCCTTTTTCTTAATGTGTACTATAATTTCCAAGCAATTGTTAGATGTCTTTTGAATGATCTTGATGTGATTGTATAGAGGAATATTTGAAATATTTACATTAACTAACCTTTTCAAAATCATGAGAGAGTTAATATGAAACATATAAATTAAATTAAATTTATAGATGGGGTATGTGGGATAAGGACACAATAGTGGATAAGGCCAAGTTGTAGCCCTATATATGTAATTTGACCTTATCTCAAAAGCACATAGACTATTGGTATTTGGCTGACATGAACTTATAAGTATAATAGGCATGCTTGAATGATGTTTTTAATGATTTTAAGGTAGTAACTATAATAGTGGATTCCCTCATAGAGATTGAAATTTAACATAATGGCTAATAGGCCTATCAGAGTAAGGATGCCAATATTAAACATTAAAATCATTTAATGGTTAAATTTGAGTGTAAAAATTTTCCTTCCCCCCTCCACTTTTATTCTATTGATGCAATGAATTTAAATTATTAAAGGATATGTGAACCTAAGTGTGTATACACATTTTATCTTTTGATGTGAAGCTTGATCATGTAAGATGTCTTAATACAAAACCTACAAGAATGCCACTAAAATTAGTTATTGTTCATATTTGAAAATTGAAAATTTTAAACTTTAAATTTTAATTTTGAAAAGAGAAAAAGGAAATAATACACAAAAAATAATATGTAATTCAATTACTCTACAACTTTAAAATGGAGAAGTTTTTCCCCCTTATTGAGGCATTTATAGAAATGTCAAACCTATGGTTAATTGAGAGTGATCAAGTCCCAAATCAGAAACCTTTGAAATCCCTTGAGTTGAGAATATTATATGATCCAACTATCATAGATTACTATTGTATAATAATTAGATGGGTTGAACCATAAAATTTATCTCAATACATTATGTATACAAAAGAAAATGCAGCTAACCTATTAATCAATCCTAACTCAGATAAGATAAATCCTATTACACTTCCATTTGTTGATACATTATATATTTGGGTTCATGACCAAGATGGATATGCTAAACCTAACCAAGGGATCTCTTACCATAATAACATCACTATAAATCATTCTAGATCCTCTAGTTAAACAACACCATGCAATAACCCTAGCTAGGTCCTATTTTTTCATATTCACTAAGTAAATGCAAAGTAAAGTAAAATATAATCTAGTTCTCACTAAATCTTAGGGCCTAAGGTGGGGGTAATAAAAATAAAAATTAAACATGCATAAAATATCTATACTCAAGTCAATGTATAAGAAATCCTAATACATGTGAGATAAGTATAAATGATAATCTATCTACTCTTTAAAAATAGGAACAAAGTTAGGAATACTTACCTTTGAAAATAAATCCATCAAACCTCAATCTCTCCCTTGCCCAAGGTGCTTCATAAGAGGTTCTCGTGGTATGTAAGGATAACAAAGATAAGAAATATCTAGGCCACATAACTTCTCTATGCATCTAAAAGACTTTTCCATAAGATAATATTGAAACCCTAAGCAATGTTCCTCAAGTAGAATGATGGATAAGCAATTATGAAATATAATATTCTTCTTATTCTCTTTATTAAATGATGGAAATGGATGTGTATATATAGTTTAATCTAACCCTAAACCTTTCCAAACATTTAACCATAGGGTCAGCCTAATTCAACTTCATATCAATATTTGATAAAAATAAGTTAGGTCCTAGTCTAGGTCAGCCAAAGCCAACCTTGACCCATAACATGAAAATATCAATAATAATACAAGGTCAACCTAGGTTGAAAGTGTATAGGAAAAATCAAAAAAGGCTTTTAGGCTTAGGTAGGGGCAAAGTAAGGTGTTGAATTACTTAGAGGAGTGTGTAAGAGAGGAGGCAAGGCTTAGGTAAGTGTATAGGGGAAGGTTGTGTTGATAGTAAGTGGTGGTATATGGAATAACAATCATAATAAGCATGAATGGTATACCCACCCATTTACCAATGCACCCTTTAATGTATGCACTCAGATAGATTGAGACTCAATGGATTCCTTTAAGAGAGAAAGCATCATTAATTGATAAAGTTTGAAAATATTATGTATATACATATTCACCACTTGAATCTCATCACATGTCATGTAGGTGAAACATGGGATGTTGCTTTAATAAAATAACATAGAAACACATAACATTGAAGCTAAATAAATTATAGTAAGAAGAAAGTAAGACATGAAAAGACATAATTGAAAAACATGTACCTTTACTTACCTTAGTGTTGTAGATAAGGAATGAATTGAAAGAAATGTGAAGGTGTCTAATGTAGGGAACATAAGGTAAACCTATAGATATTAGCAAAAAAAAGTAAAAAATTGAAAAAATTGAAAAAAATACATGTAATATGTGAAAATATTCTCTATAATGTCAGGATTCTAAAACATCTTTTGGTTCAAAAATAGAGCTAGTATAAATAAACATATGATCAAAAAATAGAATCTGGTTATAAATATTTGACAGGTAAATAATTTTAAATATTAAATATAAATAGGATGAAAAATAATTCATTTTTTATTTTTACTATTTTGAGAAAACATTACTCTAAGAGTCCCAATTTAAGCCTAGAGAGTGACCATGGTGAGGAGATGACAACTACAACATGGACGAAACATAGCGGTCACAGCTAGTATAACACAAGTAAGAAAACATGAATTTTAAAATTTTGAGAAACTTTATTTCAAATTAAGATAGATATAAAAAATTGACTAGTAGGTAAAAAAATAGAGACTAAAACTTACCCTAAGAAATTTTTAGGTAAACTAGGGGTAGAACAAGGTATTGGGTAAGAAAATATCAGACTAATAAATACCTAAAGCATTTGTGGTAAATGGTCAAAATTTCACCACAAATAAAGAATAGATTTGACCTTATTGACTCAATTTGTAAGGTGAGAAAGAAATAGGGATGACTATGTAGCAATGGGAAATATAGTATTGTTAAATGTGGTTAACTATATACCAGTAAGATGACATCATTTGGAATGGAAAGATGGCCAACATAGTACCTTCTAGCCAATGTATTGGGTAATATGTGGAAAATATAGTTTACTAAATGGGGTTTACTACATACCATAGGGATAATGTAGTATGCTAAATTTGGGAAAAGGTTGATTTAGTATCAAATAGGTTGATACAATATAAAATAAAATGATTGACTATATAATAGTAGGCCAATACAGTATAACAATATTGTAATAGGGTTGATTTATTATCAAATGGGTTGATGGTGTAGAAAAGTAAGAAAACATAAGAAAATAGATCAAATAAGCTGATGAAGTAGTTAATTTTTAAATTTCTAAGAATGTATTTTAATTTTTATGACATCAAGATTTGATACATCTTCTATTGTTTGATATTTTATAGATATACTAGCGATTTTAGTGCTTAGTGGCTACATCATGGCTATCAGATATATTGAATTGATTAACTGATGTGGATAAGGCTCAATTGGTTGCCTTAGGCTTCAATGGCATTATGGAGATGAGATAGATCCCTCTAAGTGTTGATATCATTATCATGTTCCTAAAAGCATGGGAATAATTGACCACACTTTTTGGTGGGATGTGGAATGGGACACCATCGAGGTGGATACCACTTTGGAGGATGTCCATGCATTGCTTGGAATTTTGATAGGTATGACACTGATGATCACTAATACACCATAGCAAAAGAATGAGAGATGAACCTTATCTCAATGGGCTAAAGTATCAGATAGGATCTACCTCAGATTATAGGTGATCTTATCCGATGTTTATCTTATGGCCATTCTAAACATCTAAAAGGCTATGATAAGACTTATGATAACATGAGTGTTGTGTCATAATTTATATGGAAAGGTACCATTGTATGTAATAGCCTTGTGTGACTCAATTTTAGATCAAAGAGATTTTTATGATTTTAGTTATATCATCTAGGTTTATTTCATGCATGACATGCATGGGATGCTCTCTAAGTGATAAAAGATTATGGGACTAGTTATACTCTTGAGTGTATGGATATATGAGTGGTTCTTTATGTATTATCTAGGTAGGTTACCCCATATAACCAATGATAGGTTTCCTTAGGTCATGAAATGAAGGTAGGACCATGGGTAGATAGTATGGCAGCCATACACTCCCATAGTTTCCATATGGCATAGTTAGTCTACCAATGATACAATTTTAGCACATGTGTGGATCATGAGCCGCTATGCTTCATGGGTGGAGCCTCATCCAGTGGACTACATACTTGGATATTTTATATTTCTCCATCTAATGGTTTCTCTAGTAGTGCTTGCTTATTGGGCATGGCATGCTAAGGAGTCAAGAGGGTGAGGAGGTGGAGGGGAATTTATCATGATACTAATGATCAGGCCTTAGTAGGATAGACCATGTGTTGTTCAAACATGATAGTAGTAGGTAATAGGGCTAGGAAGAAACACTATGTATGTGTATTTATGGGATGAGGGAGCATATTAGGCACCATAGTAGAGGCAATAGTGAGCAATATAGACTCATTAGTGATAGAGACACCATTGATGCAAGGAGATATAGGTGCTACACATTGCATAAGGGGATTATATAGTATATAAATGATCAAGTTTATCTATAGATAGACTTCTAAGGAGAGGACCATAGTGAACTTAGGTGGTGACTCCTAGATTTTCCTTGGTGCGAAAGCAAGTGATGAAGGAGGTGCTTAACAAGAAAGCATATGGTGAGATTATGATTGATGATACCAACACTGGTGAGAAATGTTTTAATTTGATTTATGTTTTTAATATAGAATACTAGTTTAATTATTGATTATGATATATATAAGATTTGAGATATATATATATATATATATATATATATATATATATATATTCAATTTGATGCCTATCTAGTTTTTGGTTTTGCAGATCCAATGACAGAGGAGGTCAGATGGGAAGCCCTAGTTATGGCCACACATCATGACATTTAGATGGGGTGTTATCACCATACAACCATACCACTTTAGATAGTCTTGTGGTTTTGTATGCCCTAGCTTAGGCAGGTTGATTTATACTAGTGGGAGAGGTTGTAAGATAGGTGTAGGCATGTTGTCATGTATTATAGCCATTGATAGGGTTGGAACTAGAAAATCATAGTCCTAACAAACCTTAGCATAGGAGTAGTCCATGCACATGGAAAATACCATCCAGCTCAGGTAGGTGTAGGCCTAGATAGCCAATCTAAAGGGATAGGTTGTTAGTTTGAGATCCTTGACTACCTATTTACAATGTACCATTCAAATGGGCCAATTATAGGCATCCATGGGTAGCGTTGTTAGGCCATATGATATGCATGATGGATCATAACCCTAGAGATTTATTTATTATATTTTATACTTTGTATTATATAAAACACATGATATATATTTATTTATACATTTTCATTGATCTCATGAGTTTTACTTGTATTTGGATGTGGATGCATGGATATGTTTCCTTTCTATCACATGTATTTAGATTTTGTTATATATGATATGGGAAATATGGGATGTGTGTTTACTTTTCTATCATTATGTGATACACATGAATGGTTTAACAAGAAAAAGGAAACAATATTTGGAAAATTATAATTAATCAAAACAAATGTAATACACACTATATCATGATGGGAAATGTGTAAAAATAAAAAATAAATAAATATAGTAAACCAAAGATGGTAAAAAGGATAATAAATGTTTTTAAACCATGTAAATATTTGTACCAAATCAAAATTTATAAAATCAAACTATATCATGTTGGAAAGTATGAAAATATTTTAATAAAATGGAAGACACATGAAAAACTAATGGTATAAAAATAAAAACAATTAAGTCAATCAATCATATTAAACCAATATAGGAAGTATAAAAATAAAGACAAAATACAAAAGGAAATTAAATTAATCACACTAATTTAAGCTGGGAAGTATGAAAATTTTCATAAAATGGTTGTAAGCATACATGAAATCATAAAATAAGAAGATAAAAGTGAAAGACTTATGAATTAAGCATAAAATATACTAAATAAAGCTTAGAAGTATGTCAATTATTTGTAAATCATAATCAAACATTACTTATCTCAAATTTTAAAGAAAATTAAAATGGACCTACCTTCCCAAAACATGTTCCATGTTCCTTAGGATATTTTAAAGAGTTGTCAGTCTACATCAAAGATTGGGTACTTGTGTAAGAAAGTAGGTAGCATTAAAATATTTTTTAATTTTCCTTTCCCAATATAATGGCCTACCACACCCCAATGGACCTCAACTTTATCATGAGGCCAACTATGGAGTTTGATCTTCAATTATAAATATAATATGTGCTATGAATCATATATTTTGGTGTGATTTGACATTTGAAACTACATGTTGCCTTTTGTATCATTACCTTTTGTTTAAATGATTTGAATTTTAATTTTTTTATGGATTTTATGATTCCTCCTTAATACATATTTAGAATAGACAATATCATTGATAGAAGTGAGACACATAAATGAGATTTAGACTTTGGTTAAAATAAATCTAAGTATCCAAAGATATGACTGACTAAACACTTAGGCTTACTTATGAACTAGTATGTAATCTCAAGTTTCAACTATATGTAGGCTTAGTATGTGAAAGGAATATAAGGGAATAAATGAAGATCCAAAGTACATTACTAAATCCAATTATAATGAGATGTCTTGTTTTATAACTGATCATATGGTAAAGAAAGATTACTAGGGGATAAAGGATTATATAACCAAGTCACAATAATAATTATATGAGTTTTAATAGAGATAAGATATCAAACAATCATTGTAAATGAAAAATAATACATGAAAGAAAATAACTCATAAATATAAAGGTGTCATCATATAAATAATGATGAAAATCCATAAGAAAAGATGAAAGTAAATGAAACCAGATAAAACATATAAAGCATACTATAAATATTCATGGGAAATAGATAGGTGAAACCAAATTTGACAAATAGTCAAGTGTATAAGATATATAAAAGTGGATCACAAATTCAATCTAAAATCATAAATAATATTAATGTGAAATAACACCATGTCATGTTCAAAAATATAAGTAAATTTGCCCACAAATATTATGCATGATATCTAAAACATCTCTATGAAGTTGTATCATAATGGTAGCTAGAGTCTCATCAATCCTCATGGAAAGCTATACAAAAAATTCTCTATGAATCTCCTCAATAGAAAATGTAGGTGTATTTGAAGTATCATGCTCATGAGGAGTATCATGTGTATAATACTCAAGGAGAAGAATAGGTGCCATAATAGGAATGGTATTTATGAGATGAGAAGGAGGCACCACTGGTGGAGAAAGAAGAGCCATAGGTGGAGAAGGAGGTACCACTAGAGAAGATGGGGGAGCCTTATTTTGTGGGAGACATATGGAAGGATGAATAGATGATATAGTTATCAACTAAAGGTGATCATGAGGGTGTTGTTGAAGAATATGAAAATGATTGGAATGATGGGTACTGAACTAGTTTTAAAGATAGTATACTTACCCATATTTAGGGATATTCTTAGGTTACAACTTATGAGGAGGTATAGCCTTATCTTTGGTATGAGAAATGGTGGGATTAAATGTGTCAATATATTACTAATTTTTTTGATAATGAGAAAAGAAATGATTATTTGTCCCATGAAATCCACATATACACTTTTTATTAGACTTTAGGGGCCTAATAATGGAAGAGAGAAAGAGAATATAGGGGAAGCTAATATAACTATCAGTCTCTAGTCCAATGACCATAGACTTTGTGGATATCACAATAAGGTTGATCAACCCATTGGGTAGGCATGGAAGCAAGTTATGATAAAGGAATAAGGCCATAAGGAGGCAGTATCTGAAGGTAAATGAGGCTCAACTGAAGATAGAGCAGGAGTAGAAATCAGACTAGGCTCAACTAAAGGTGAGGTTAGACATGTATAAGGATTAAGATCAATAGCTAGCATCTTTGGGGGAAGAAAATTAAAAGGATCCTAGTATCTAGCAAAATGGTAAGCAGTAGTCATGGCATGATCCATGAGCATGCTTATAAGAGGATCTATTAAAATTGGAGATGTAAAATGTGACCACTCCATCTCTACCCTACAAAAAATAGGGATAAGACTAGATTAGGCACTATGAAAGAATTAATTTTAAAATAAAAATAAAAATAAAGAAATAAATAAGTATAATATCAAGGAATCTTGCCATTTCTAGCTTGGATAAGTCCAAATAAAATGGGTCATCTAAATCATATCCATCATCATAATAAGGTGTATGAAAGTTGATGGTACATATAGGAATGACCTTATCATCATAAGTAACAAAATGGATATAATGTTTAGTCTTAGTTAAGACCCTAAGATAATAGGCCTATGCATCTACGGTAGACATTTTTTTCTGAACTTGAGAAGGTTAGAGAATTGAATGAAGGTTTGAGAGATAGAGATGTCTAAGGAAGGATTTAGAGGACATATCAAAAGTATCTAAGGTAGTATAAGCCTCAGATGAGGTAAGGCATTTTCTAAACTGATCTTCTAAGTCTACATAAGGAGGAATGTCAAGAAACCCTAAGCCTGATTGTGTTGTCTTATGCAAGAGAAAAATTGATAAAAGGTTTAGCCTAAGGGTGTGATAAACCTTGGAAGTATGTTATAGAATTATTAAACTCTATAATATCTATAATGAATAAATAATATCACTCAGGCATCCCAAGTAGTATCAAGACACTCAGACTTCATAGTCCCAGTACTGTTACCTATAGGCAGTCATGGGATAGTATAAGTAGAGTCAGAGTTTGAATGATTTAAGGTAGTTAAATGAGGTTTAATATAGGGGGAACAATGTTATATTATTATTTTTGATCCCTCCATGTCACCAAATGTCACTTGGACCTCCAAAACTTAGTAAAGGCCAATTAGGCCTAAAACCCATTCTAAAGCCTAGAGATCCCACAACACCATGAAATGTGCTCAGACCTTATCCAAGAAAATACAAGACCAAGGGAAGACATAATAGGTGTTTATAGGTCCTACCATAGTGTATTTAAGAAAAAAAATGTAGAAAAGGGGCTAATTTAGTTTAAAGAATCACCTCAAATTACTCATTCACAAAGAGCCAATATGAGTTGTACCTTCTAACACTCATATATTTCATCACAAGAGCAGTTAGGGAAAATTATCCTAGGATAATTTGGTCACCCTTATGGAATCAACATCCATGGAGGAGTGAGTTGGACTTAGGGGCACACCTTTATGAATGAACACTAAGACTATAACCCCATCCAAATTGCCTATATAAGACCACAAGCCTACTTGTCTATATTCATATCTTGACACACTCTTTGCATTGGAACCTAATATTATAAAGAAATTTAAAGGGGACTATGGAATACATATCCATGTCAAGAATATTTGGTTTTGAGTTCCATACTTTATGAACCATTGTTAAGATGGTGGACATCCAAAACCCTCCTTAAACCCTACTACAAACCAGTTTTTGAAAATGTGAATTTTTTGACACCTAAAAACTCTAGAATGGTTTGATAAACAATTTAACCATAAATATCACTCAAATGATACCTTGTATGTGATACTTGATTATATAGACACTATACACATTAGGCACAAAACTATACTTTTTTAATAAATTGAGCAAAAGATAAGCTACAAGATAGTTTAGGATGATTCCAATAATTATAGATAGAATTTTAATAAATTTTTAACCTTCTCAAGTCATAAAATTTCTAATAATCCACCTATATATACCTCTAAAACTCACCTAAAAATAGATAGTCTACATGCATGAGAGAGATAGTGACCTACTTGTCTAGATGAAGTAGGGTTATAGGTGTGAAATGTTTTGAAGGATTGAATCATGGATTGAAACACTTTTTTTATATTATTACATGCATATACATATGTTTAAAAGGTTTCTTATATGTTTCATGGAAACCAAGCACCAGCAATCAAATAATTAGGCCTAATAAGCCTAATTGGCTTACTTGGTCAACAAGAAAAGTTAAAAAATGGCACTAAGGGACTGGTAGGAGGGTCAACACACATTAATTACACCATGTAACTTATGATAATCAATATATACACTCTTCATGGCCACTATAGGATATGGGATCATCTTATCAAGGTCATTCAATATGTATGAGAGGGATAGTGGGCTACTCAATGCCTCATAGAGGCTATTTGCACTTTAATTCCACCTTATAACTATAATTGGAGGAGTAATGGAACATTTTGGGTGTATTAAAGTAACTAAAGCTAACTCACCCTCCATTATCTCATCTCAAGAAGAGCTATGAATGGAGAAAGTTGTAATAAGGACTATTGTAACTAATGTAATTATAGGTTGAGTTGACTATGGTAATTAATAAAATATCATCTTTAATTACATTCCACACTTTCCCTCTTTTTCTCTCCTCATTTGTTATATATTCAGGCATTATGTCCTTGAGTTTATCCCTCTCTTGGGCAAGAGGAAACTCTACCTAGTTTGTACTCTATGAACCTCTTAGACTGTTAATGAATTCCTCCATCTTCTCTATGATTACCTTCTAGTGTGTGTATGATATTTTTATGTTCATAAATGGTGTAATTTCCATTTTACAAGAGCAATGACTTTACCAATATGGTAGCAAGTGTTCCATGTAGGTTATGTAGTGTGTTAGAATGTTGATGGTTGAGTTTAAGAGTGGATATTTGATTATAAGAGCCTTGAACTAGGCCTTTCTCTCATTTCCCTCATTATTTATTAGTCAAGATCAACCTCTAAATGAAACATTTTTTCCTAGAGATTATTAGAGATAGTGATTCAATCCTATGCATTATCCATTGGTGTTGTTTGAGTTCAGTTTGAGTGGATGAACTATCATGTTGGTGCATCACCACCCCTTAGAGTAGATTTATTTTATGAAATATCCTTTCCCTTTTCATCCTAATAGAATTAGGTATTAGAAAGAGATTCAAGTTGATAAATTAGTGGAGGTAGCCCCATAATCTAGAGGTTTGGTCTAGACTACAAGTAACCCAAAACCTATAGGTCAATCCCATATTAGTCTAATTATGACATAGATTTGAATAGTCTACTTCAATAATGTACAATTTTGGTAGCTAACACTATGCTTATTCAATTTTAATCTCAATTTGTTTACAATTTATAAAGTGATCTAAGTTCTTCTTAGGAAGATCACTAGTTTGAAAGTATTGTACTAGTGAGTTTACCAAGTCTTCAAGGCTAGTGATAAAATGGGTTTTTAGTTGAGTTTACCAATATAAAACACCTCTTAAGATTTTTTTAGATAATATTTTGGTATTAAAAAAAGTATTAAGTTTTACCCAATCTTTATAAAGGTTACTGAATGTCTTTTAGTGTAATGTGGGATCGATGGACCCATTATAGGTGATGGTAGGTGTGATACCTCCTATATATATTAGTAATTTAAGGTAAAAGAGATTCATTTTGGAAATGTCTGATTGATTTATTAGTGAGGGGTGGTTTAGGAATAAGGTTACCATGGGAATCCCCAAGGGGGATGGGGGACATTTATATTTTACAATCCCCATGAAACCTATTGGGTTCAGTTTTAAAGGTTAATGAGACCATTTGCATCTATATCATTTTATTTGCATTATTGGTTTGAAAAGTATGGATTTTAAGTGTTTTTTAATAAAATTTCGTGAGTTTGGGCAGTATTTTAACTAGTGTATGTAGCATGTGATACATTGGTATTGGTATTATTGGATTGAGTTTTACTCTAAGTAGAAGCATGAGTTGCACTAGTGACATGAGAAGCATTGGTAGAAAAAGAAGCACTAGTAGAATGATTAGTATTGGTATAAAAATATGCACTAGTGGCAAGATTAGAATTTACATAAAAAAAACATTAGTAGTATGATTATCATTGGTATAAAAATATGAACTAGTTGCATGATTAAGGAGAAGGGTATTTGGAAGAGTCTCACTAGAAGTTAAACCTACCATGTTAGTAGAGATACTTGGTATAAAGGTTGAAGAAGTCATAAAAGAAGATGCCATGGTGTGTGAAGGATAAAAAATAGAATAAAAAGGTTGAGAGGCAAATAAAGTGTTTCCCCAAATCTATTATAGAAATTAGGGGAGGGTGAAAGAGGTTCTTCTAATTGAGGACCTATCATAAGATTATAAATGGTTGAAGGATAATTTTCTCTATGTAAATGAAATTATTTAATAAAGTAGATAATTTCATTTATGTACTATAAATCACACTCAGATTCTAAGGATAAAAAATAATTATTAATTGAATAAGAATGAGGAGTCACATAATTGGTAGTGTGAGTGGAGATGTGAACAATGCTTTCATCTAAGGTGGGAGACACACGTGTTTTGGGAAACCTATTAGGATTGGTCAAAATTATCATGTTTGTTATATTTAAATCTATATTATCCTTAAATAATAGATTAATTATGAAGTAATGAGGTGAATAATTTGACATAAATAAGAATTGGTTGATAGGATACAAAATCAGACAAATAAACAATGTTCTTAAAATAGGCAACAAAATAGGGAATAAGAGAACACAAACATATGGGTTGAATGTGTAACATTAGATAGGAAATAAAATAATATGATAATATACATTGTCATACAATTTGACTGTATATTAATAAACATGAAATAGAATAAAATGATAAGATACATAATTGAGCATGGTGACTATGTAATGTAGACAAACAAGATGAAAAGTCTGTACGAGACTATGTTGACATGGATGAAAGTGTTTTAAAAATAGATTTAAAAAAAATTAAATATAATATATAAACAAATTAAATGAATTACATAAGCAATTGGATCAATGTGATTGATCTAATTAGAACACACAACACACACTAACATCAGCTAATGCAAGTTTTGAAATATAAAATATAATGATCAAAAAGCAACACCTCAAAATTAAATGATAACTAATTTGTCATTATTAAATTTTTTTAAGTTACGAGAACATTTTAAATTAATGTGATAGGGAGTTAGCTATAAGAAGTAAATAGAAAGCAAACTATGGATAGTTTCAAGTGGTTTAGGCTAAAAGGGATATGTATTGGCGATAGTACTAGCTTGGTATTGGGGCCCACCCTCTCATTTCATAATCCAATAATGATAATGGTGTTAGGTGATTTTTATAAATATACCATCAACCACATTTTTATACTTGGCTGGAAAAACAAGTTGGTTTCCTCTTTGATGATGAAATCCAAGTAGATAGGTCTTGGGAAGAAAAAAATTTAATGTTTTTTTTGTGTAAATTAATTTATAAGTGTGTACTAAAAAGAAAAATAGTGTGACTAAATTGATAAATTTAAAATCCACCTAATTAATCTATGTTTGTTACTCTAATAATGTAAGTAACTAAAATGAAAAATGAACTAATTACTGGCAAAAATAGGTTAATTTTATTGATTGTGAGAGTACAAAATCAATTCAAGTGACACTATATGCAAACAATATATAATGGAGTTGATAGGGTCACTAATATTCTATAAAAGCAAGATCTGGGAGAACATAACCAAATAGGTCAACTACGTCTTCTAGATATAAGACATGGAGAAATATGTTGAGCTATTTAACCTAGTTTGTTTTAAGGTTATAGTTTTATAGACTACAAACTTGTGAAAAATAGTATTGTAAATGAAAAATTCAAATGATATAGTGTAATAATGAACCTTGGTGGTTTTAAATATGATTGTTTTTCAAAAAATTATGTTGTGATGCTCAAATATTGATTAAATATTTTGTAAATAGATTTAACTAGCTCATTGGAGTTTAAAAACTTGTGTGTTGAAAAAGAATCTATGAATAGAGTCAATTGTCTTGACTATGTATGAAAACTTGTATGTTGAAAAAGAATATATGAAAAAATTCAACTAGTTCAACTATGTATGCAATACTTTAACTAAATAATAAGACTATGTCAATTTGATTGATCTAGTCACATGTATTTAGATGAGACCTACATAGATAGAATAAATTCATTTTGGAGTGACTATGTGTTAAACCTATGCATAGATTTTTAGAACTATACCAACATTTTTGATACAATACTAAAAAAATATAATATGATGATAAAATGAATGCATGAAAGAAAACCTACAAGGGTTTGATTCACATTGGGTTCACTAAAATGTATACAAGGGAAAATACAACTAACCTATTAATCAATCCTAACTCGGAGAAGCAAAATCCTACTTTAATTTCATTTGTTAATACATTATATATTTGGGGTCATGACTAATATGGTTTTGTTAGACATAACCAAGGGAACTATTACCATAATAACTTCACTAGAGAGAGTTTCAAAGCCTCTAGTTAGACAACACCATGTAATAACCCTAACTAGGCCCTATGTTTTCATATTTACTAAGTAAATGAAAATTAAATTAAAATCTAATCTAGTTCTCACCAAAGGTTATGGAACAAATCAGGGGTAATAAACATAAAAATTAAACATGCATATAATATCTATACTCAAATCAATGTATAGAAAATCTTAATGCATGGGAGATAAGTAAAAATGCTAATCTATCTACTATTACAAAGGAGGAACAAAGTTAGGGATAATTACCTTTGAATATGAATCTACCAAGCCTTAATCTCTCCCTTAGCCAATTTTCTTTGCAGGAAGTTTTTGTGGTATGTAAAGATAATAAGGATAAGTCAACTCTAGGATACACAACTTCTCTATGAACCCAAAAAACATCTCCACAAGATAATATTTATATCTCTAAAGATAGTATTAAAACCCTAATTAATGATCCTTAATTATAATGGTGGATAAGCACATGCACAATATAATATTCTACTTCTTCTCTTTCTTAAATGATGAAAATAGATGTGTATATATAGTTGAATCTAACCTTAAACTTTTCTAAAAGTTTAGCTGATAGGTTCAACCCAATTCTATTCTATATCATTATTTGATAAAAATAAGTTCAGTCTTAGTCTAGGTCATCCAAGGCTGACCTAGACCTTAACGTGCAAATATCAATAATAATATAAGCTCGACCAAGTTAACATTATAGGGTAAAAGTCAAAAAGGGGTTTTAAGCTTAGGTAGGGCCTAAGTAAGGTCATGAATTTTATAGAAGAGTGTGTAAGAGAGGATGAAATGCTTAGGGAAGTTTATAGGAGAATGTTGTGTTGATATCAAGTGGTGGTATAGGAAACAAAAATCCTACAAATCACCAATAGTATACCCACCCCTTTCTCAGTGCACCCTTTAAGGCATGCACTTAGAGATAATGAAACTTGATAGGTTTTTACAAGAGAGAAAGCATCAATAATTGATAAAGTTTTAAAATATTGTGTATACAAATTTCACCATATACATTGAGTGTTACTTGATACAAACATGGTAGAACAAGAGAGTGCAACCATAAAATGTGGATCACTAAAGTGTAACCATAGATGTTGAGTATCACTAAATTCTAATGTGGCCCACTCTCAAAATGAAATAAATCACACCATTGTAGATGGATATGGATTCCACATGAAACTTTTTTATTTTTGAAAATTTTCAACTTTGAAATTTAAATTTTCCATGTAGATACATGAACATGTATGAATATCATACCCATTGTATCTGTGCTAAATTGATATAGAATGTCAATTGATATTGTAACTATTTAAAATTTTTAACTTGAAATTAATTTTCATATGACCATGCATATACATCAATTATCATGTTGTATTATGTCATAAAATTAAAAAAAAATCTCATGAGGACTTTAATTACAAAGATAAACCCATTATGACTCATCCATTTTGAGATAAGAGATGTTCACACATGTCACTAATCTCAAAATAGGGTTAAATAATATGTGAAATATGTAATCATGTAGTATATTATGAAAATTTGAATTAAATTACATTATATTATTAAATATAACATTGATTTACATGTGAGACATGTGTTAGATAGTGTTTTTATACGATTTTCACTTTCAAATTCAAAGAAACTAAAATAAATGGTCTAAGGCTTGTATGTACCTATATGAATTCATGCGCACCATAATCCAAACATCATGAGATCTCCTCTTTGGTTGTGGAGGATGACACCTGTGGAAGAAAGAGACTAAAAAAAGAAGGTGTTAGATGAGGAGATGGTGGGCTGCCAAGCAAAAGTTTGATCCCAGAAGTACAATGACTTCCTTAAGGGATGTCAACCCACTGACTGATAAAAATAATGTCTGATAAAAGGCTGAATGATAAAAGACTGAAATGATTAAAGACTGAAAAGGAAATAAAAAGCAAATGCATACTTGATATGCAGCAATCTGCTTTGCACAGTCGCCGACGTCGGTGGTTCTGTCGGCGTCGGTCAAGGAAGGTCGCCGATGTCAGTTATGATACTGATGTCGGTAGGGGAAATGACCTGTGTCAGTTGGGGCAGCAATCTAGGGATGAGGTTTAGGTGAGTTTTGGACTGGGTTCAGGGTTGCACAGTGATTTAAAAGGGTCTAAGTCTGCTTTAATGGTCTATGTAGGAGTCTGGGCAGAGTTACAGGGACAATGAACAGACTATATGTTCGGATATGGGAAAACCTCTCAGCATTTCTGGGAGGAATTAAAATCTAGTCTATGGTCTGATAGTCTAAATCTGGGTGGTGATATCACTTAAAAGCAATAACCAAGAAATAAAATGAAAGCACAAAAAAATTGCTTACCTGTTGCCTGTTGAAGAGAGAGTAGGAGACATGGTTGCAGATTGATTTCTGATGGTGTGTTGCATACTGGTTGCAAATTTTTGATGTAGAAGACCTCCAATAAGGTGACTGAAGTAGAGTACCTAAGAGAGATAGACCTTTTTGGTGGACTCGCTGATTAAGTATTCACCAATTGTTCTTGACTAAGGTTCGATCCAAGAACATTTTGAAAGAAGATCCGATAACGGATTGGAAATGAATTGGAAAATGGATAATAGATAACGGATTGGGAAACAAACTAATGAATGCAATTTTAAGGTTAATCAACGTCAACAAAACTGCCGACGTCGGTCGAATAGTGACCAACGTCGATGGCTTCAAAATGGGAATAGAGGCTAATTTTAGCTTTCTGCCCATTCTTACATGCTGCCCAGGTCAAGGTTCATGGGAAAATGATCGAGAGGGGCTAAATAGGCATGGGAGAGGATGACCAAGGGAGTAGACATGATTTCGGTGTCTACATTTGCCCCCTTTTGTCTTGTTGGTTGTTCTGGATGAACTGCAAGACAAAAATAGGAGTTAGTTGCCCCAGGTGTGGGATAAGGTTGATTTCATCTTATTGGTTGTTTAAGTGAGATACAAGACAAAAATGAGAGGGTTGGTTGCCCCAGGTGTGGGATAAGGTATTCCCCCTCAAAGTAGGAGTCAAGGGAAGGGAACCTAGAATAATTGGATGAAAAATGGTGAGTGTGAACGCTGTAATAATTGTGATTGCACGCATACCACTTCACGAGATGGTCAGGTCAAAGTGTCGCAGGTCAAGGGTCGAGGAGTGCCAAAATTGAAGTAACCGAGCCCCAGCATTTGGTCATAGCTGATCAGGTTAGTCAATCTAAGCTGAAGCTCCAATGGTCATCGTGTTATAGGTATCCCGAGCTCAAGAAGTGCTCTTGGAAACACAAAAATGTCACAAGTAGTGGGGATCAATCGGCTTGCGATCCTATACTTATGAGGGTCAAAAAGAGTCTGTGCACAATTTTGCTAACCAGTCATGGGGTAGCATACATGCAAAAACAACCAAGGCAAAGTTGTCTTGGAAGTGGTCAGGGCTGGAGGAGATAGGCATGATCTCCATGGTCATTGGTCGAGGTGGATGGATGGATGAAAAAAAGTGGCTAAGCTAACCTCAGAACACTAAGTGCTAATCTGAGTGCTGCCTACATAGCCCCTGTGGTTAGGGCCTTAGGCCAATGTAGTTCTCCCCAAAGGGAGGAAGGGTCAAAGTGGTTGATGGTCTTGGTCGAGGTCAAGGTCATGGTCAAAGGAGGTCAAAAGAAAGAATGGTTTCTCCATCAAGGAGACAAACAAATGAGGGTGGTCAAGCTAACCCCAGAAGACAGTCGTGTCATCTAAGTGCTACCTACATAGCCCCAGGCTTAGGGCCTCAGACCAATGTAGTTCAGACGAAGAGACAAAATGAGTGATGATTGATTTGGTCAGGGGTTGAAATGATGAGAAGAAGAAGATGTTACAGCCTTTTCCATATTGTGTGATGGTGTATTCTACAACATTGGTCAAGGGGTCTTTCATCCCTAGCAATTTTCCATATTCGTGATGGATGTATGCTAAAAATGAATTGAGGTCTATTTATGCTTCAGCAAGTATTGGTTTATGCTTAACATAAATTGTGTGGTTGATAGTTTCCATGTGTATTGGTGTCCATAGAAACTATGTGAAATGGACTAGGTCATGTTGATGGTCTGAAAATGTTTGATTGGTTTGGTTTGGGTTTGACAAATGATGAAGTTAGAATGTGACCAAAGTGTAAAAAGGAGCGAAAGTATATTGCTCTTTCATTAACAAGGACCAAAATGATGGCATGGATAGAGGTTGTTAGAACAAAATCCCCATTCATGCATTACGTCGTTGACCAGTGGTTGTGTTAGGGAAGCAATCGAATCATTTTGATATTTAAAATGAGCTCAAAATCCCTTGAGCAGGTGATAGGAGGAAGATAGGGTAATCCATTTTAGAGTAGAGATAATTTTGCCCCTTTTTATAGGAGACCCTGAGACAAGTATAAGTCAAGTCCATGACCCGTTTTTTTTTTTTTTTTTTGGTGCAGACTGATCAATGCGGGAAGTCTACATAGAGATGTCATTTTACTTTGTGGTCATGTTGTGAAGCTGATCAATGCGGGAAGCTTCTAAGAAAAGTGTTGTGTGTAGCAAGATTTAGTCATAGCCATCCTTCGAGGGAGTGGTCTATATTTTTGCTTTGTATATATATGAGGGCTTTGAATAGTTGTCCTTTGAGGGAGCAGTCTATTAGCTACAACAATGATATTACAACTGTCCTTCGAGGGAGCAGTCTATTTTTTGATTTGAGTTGGTGACCTTGGATATTTTGACATCTTGATTTATTATTGGTGACAGAAATGTGAGTCATGGACAAGACTATATAAGTTTAAGGGCTCCCTTTTATTAGGAAAAAGCATCCAAACTATATAAAAGGGTTATAGAGGATTTGTTAAGGGAAGTAGGGTTGAAAGGAATGAGGACAAAGAGGATGGGGATTGCTCAAGGGATGAGCTTAAGGTAAATGTCAAGTGCATGAGTACTCAACTAATAGTAGAATGGTCACAGATGCAACCATTAAGAGGCTCAGGTTCTGGCCGTCCGTCGAGAGAAGATAGATGATAAGTCCCTGATCCATACTTGTGCGTGATGATGTAAGGTATGAGCCAATTAGGAGAAAATTTGCCTCATTTACTCTGTTCCATATTGGTCCACATGTTGGTTCTCTTTGAGGATGAGGTCTCTGATGTTGAAATCTCATTCTCTCAGATTCTAGTTATATGCTCGTTTGATGTGATTCTGATAGACATGGAGATGGTTGAGGGCAGCAAGATGACGTTCATCGAGTAACTCAAGTTGAGCTAATCGATCTTGACAAAAGTCATCATTAGAAATAATGTCATGTAGAGAGATGCAAAGAGATGGGATCTGTACTTCAAGAGGTAGGACAGCCTCTATGTCATACACTAGAGAGAAAGGGGTAGCACCCGTGGAGGTTCGGATGCTAGTGCGGTAGGCCCACAAAGTGAAGGGAATGTGAATATGCCAATCCCTTCCAGTGTCGTTGACCACCTTCATGAGAATTTTAGTCAAGATTTTGTTGGAAGCCTTAGCCTGCCCATTTGCTTGTGGGTAGTAAGGTGAAGAGAAGCTAAGTTTGATGCCAAATGAGTCACAGAGCTTTTGGACAGTCTTGTTTTTAAAATACTTACCATTGTTGGTGATGATTTTGTGAGGGACATCGAAACGATAGATGATGTGGGTGTTGATGAAGTCGACAATCTTGTTAGCTTTTGTGGAGATGAGAGGAATGGCTTCCACCCATTTAGTGAAATACTCAGTGGCAATGATGATGGACTGATGATGAAGAGACGAGTGAGGATTAATCTCACCGATGAGATCTAAGCCCCATTGAGAAAAAGGCCAGAAATCTTGAGTGACTTGTAAGGCATGGCTAGGAAGATGAAGCAAGTTAGAGTGCTGCTGACACTTGATGCAATGCCAAACATATTCACTACAGTCTTGATGAAGGGTGGGCCAATAATAGCCCAGGCAAAGGACGCGCGTGGCAACCGAACTACCACTGAAGTGTCTGCCACAAATCCCGTCGTGGACTTGCTTAATGGCATGAGAGGCTTCAATGGAGGTTAGATAGTGAAGAAGGAGACCATCGAAGCATCACTTATAGAGAAGACCCCCTAGCATGGTATAGCGAGTTGTGCGCTTGATGAAAGCTCATTGTGCATTGCTAGAGAGATTGGGAGGAATGACAGAAAGAGATAAGTAGTCCACAAGTTGCCTATACCAGTCATCTCATGGGTTAGAGTCTATGGTGTTGACATGGTTGATGTTAGAAGAAAGGTATGAAGGCAATGGCAAATGATGTACCATGACAAAAATTCTAGATGATGTGGATGAAGATGGAATATGCAAGGCAAGAGAAGCCATGGTGTCAGCAAACTTATTCATGGATCGAGGAATAGTATGCAAGAGGTAATGGTCAAAAGAGGCTAGAAGAATGTTAGCATGGTTTTTATACCTTTGCAAAATTTCATTTTTATAGAGGTATGAACTATTGACCTGATTGATGACAAGCTGCGAGTCGCTGAAGATGTTGATGGACTTGATGCTGAGAGAAAGGGTAGTTTGAAGTCCCAAAATTAAGGCTTCATATTTAGCCATATTATTGGTACAATCAAAGTCGAGCTTGAAAGACAAAGGCATGGGCTCCCCTTCGATTGGGATGAGAATAACTCCCGCACCCCCATCGAGTTTACATTTGGAGCCATCGAAGAACATGGTCATTTGGTAGACAGTGTCATCGATGGAAAGCGTGGCGATAGAATCGTCAGGGAACTCGCACTGTGAAGGTTGATTGTCGGGAAGAGGGGCATCTGCTAGTTGGTCAATGATGGTTTGCCCCTTGATATATTTTTGCTAGATGAATTTAAGGTCAAACTCAGCAAGTAGCATGAGCCACCGAGCCATACGTTGATTTTGATATGGCTTAGAGTGCATATACTTAAGAGGGTCGGTGTGAGTGATGACAAAGGTTTTATGGTTGAGAAGATAATGGTAGAGCTTAGTAGTGGAAAAGACTAATGCCAAACAGAGTTTCTCGGTATGAGTATATTGAGTTTCATAGTTGACCAGTGTTCGGCTGATATAGTAGACCACTTGCTCACGGTGATGCTCGTCTCGGTGTGCGATCATGGCACCTAACGAATGGTTGGTGGTAGAGATGTAAAGGTAAAAGGGTTGGTCATCTTTAGGTGGAGTGAGGACTGGTGGAGAGACCAGATAGCGTTTGAGAGCTTCAAAAGCCTCTTGACATTTCTTATCCCATTTAAAGGAGACATCTTTCTTAAGGAGATGATGAAAAGGTTGGCAGCAGTCAGAAAGCTGCGAGATGAAATGATGAATGGACTAGAGCTTCCCTTACAGACTGTGAAGCTGCTTGAGATTGGTCAGAGGTGGCATCTCGAGGATAGCGCGGATCTTGGTGGGATCTATCTTGATGCCATGGAAAGAAATGATAAAGCCTAAGAGCTTGCTGGAGAGGACCCCAAAGACACATTTCTTGGGGTTAAGGCAGACATTGTATTGAAGAAGGTGAGAGAAGATGATTTTGAGCTTGGACTTGTAGAGCAGGTCATCCACATAGTCTTCCATGATTTTGTGGAGGAGATCATGGAAAATGTAAGTCATGGTGCGATGATATGTGGTGCATGCGTTCTTCAAGCTAAAAGGCATGACTCGATAGCAAAAAGTCCCCCATGGTGTGATAAAGGTAGTCTTCTGCTGATCTTCTAGTGCAATCAAGATCTGATTATATCCTAAAAATCCATCCATGAGAGATATCATCTCATGGCCAGCTGTGAGATCAACAAGCTGGTCAATGTTGGGAAGAGGAAAGTCATCTTTGGGATAGGCTAGGTTAAGGTCATGATAGTCTATGCAAATCTAGATTCCCCCAGTCACTTTGGTGATAGGGATGATGTTAGAGACCCACTGTGGATAATCGATAGGCTGAATGAAGGAGACAGAGAGAAGGCACTGAAGCTCCTCTTTAACAAGGATTGTGACGTGAGGATGCATCTTTCGAAGCTTTTGCCTAACAGGCTTAGCCTCTAGTTTGGTGACTATGTTATGGGTAGCGATGGTGGGGTCGATGCCAGGCATGTCACTGTAGGTCTAGGCAAAGGCCTTGCTATGGTCTGAGAGGAACTGGGTGTAGGCTAGCTACTCCTAAACGTCTAAAGATTAGCCAATCTTCAAGACATGAGGAACATCAAAAGAAGGGAGGTTGATGTCAATGGTTGATTCATTTAAAATAACCTGGGTCTCAGAAGGGAGGGAGCACTGGATGAAAGAGTCATCGGTGCCCATGTAAGAAAGGATGGCATCATCGTCAATGCAATGGACAGTGTGAATGGTCACTGACTCATCCCCTATCATGCTGGAAAAAATGAGAGGGAGAGACTTGGACACCCCATTTAGCTGATAGGTCAGGGGTTCCAAGCAGATGGTGTTTATGCAAAAAAAACTAGGAGGGATGGAAACCACCGACTCCATAGGTGAAAGGGGAAGAATGGGCGAGCTTAGAGGAGATTGGTCATTAGTGAGCTCAGGACAGAGGTCTGTAGAGGCTTGAGTGGGGTCATGGTATCCCAAACCATATCATTTCTTGGCACTATCATCATTGAGAGGCTTGATGGGCTGATGGGAGCCTTGCTCATAGCGTCCGAAACCAAAACCCTTCCATGCACACTTGTAAAGGTAAGTGTGTGTAAAGGTGGGGTTACCAAGAAATGAGAAGTCTGATGTGAATAGTTATGGTGAAGAGAGAGGATTGTCATTAGTAGGAGCTTGATTGAGCCCCCCATAGACAAGGTTGGTTTGGAGGTGAGGAGGACCAAAAGGCACGACCATCCTGATCTAGTGATCATAATTGGGGCTGTGGTGAAGGCGTCCATACTCTTGCAGAGTTTGGAACATGTCTAAGGCCAACACGCGATATTCTCCAAGTGAAAGTCGTTGGAAGATGTCTTCCATGGGGTCTTTGGTTACCACTTGAAGAGGAGGGGTGAGGGTGACTGCCAGTTGCAGACTGGTTAAAGCTTCCACAGATGGAGGTGGCACTGGGGTTGATGGCTTGATAGGAATGAGGACATCATTTGGCTGATAGGTTGTGTTACAAGTTTTGAAAGGTGATGGGTCAGCGGGAATAGTGTGGACTTGCCTATCGTGCTCAAATTTCACACAATGATGCAGGGTAGAGGGAACACAAGCCATGGCACGGATCCAGGGTCGGCCCAGCAAGATGTTATATTGAAACTCTCCTTCGATGATATAGAAGAGCTCCGGGACTATGCGTGGACCAACACGAATGTGAAGGGCGACTGTGCCAATGGTTGTAGTAGTGGTGTCATTAAAATATCATAAGATTGCGTCAGTTTTGGATACGCAATTCTTGGGGAGGGTCAATTGATCAAAGGCGTGGGTGGAGATAATGTTGATGTTGGCACCTCCGTCAATCATAATGTGCTTGATGCGGGTTCGATCAATATAGGCAGTGATAAAGAGAGCAACATCCTAATCTTTCGTGTTAGATGTAGGAATCTTAGAATCACTGAAAGTGATGGAGGCGATGGGGGATAAAGAGTGGACTAGAGCAGCGAGTGGTTGGGGGTCCTCAAGTTGGACCTCTGCTGCCTGCAAGGCTTGGATGAGGGTGTGATGATGTTGGGGCAAATTTTGGATAAGGTCATAAAGGGACATCTTCATGGGCATCTGGTGAAGTTGTCTTAACATGGAGTCATGAATTGCCCCTGAAGAGGAAGAAGAAGAGGGTTGAGACGCGCCAAGGATAGAAATCTTGGGCTTTGGTGGTTGAGGTGGCTAGATGAAAGGATAAGTCTAAGGAATGGCGGCTTTTTATTTCACCTTGTCCTTTTGTGACCTAGTGGTTATGTGAATGGCATTGATTTTGAAGATAGGAGGTGAAGGAGATGAAGGAGTCATGGCCTGCTGATGAGATGTTGATGTGGTTGAAGAGGTTGGAGGAATGTGGGAAGGTATCGGGGGTCATTCAATGGTGTCCTCAAGAAGAAGAATGTCTTTCTCCATGTAGTGGTGAATGACAGCCTTGAGGGCACAACAAGTCTCGGTATCATGTCCTGGCATATGATGATATAGGAAAATCTTCGTATCATTAAACTAGGAAGGCTTTGACCCAAGGGGTTGGAAGGGTTTGATGGTCGGAAGGGTTATGCTAGAAGTCTGTAAAATTTAGTGCAATATCGAAGAGTATGAGCCTACTAAAGGGTTTGTGCTAGTTGATGTGTGTGACGCTGGTGACTTTTGCTTGGGCAGTGTTGGAGGAGGCTTTTGTACCACCTTCTAGGCTGATGGTGCGGTGGCAAGGGAAGATGACATGTTCTTCATGAGAGGTGCCAAAAAATTTGGAGAGGATAGGCTGGAAGTAGGCAAAGGAAGCAGTGGAGGAAACTGGTTTTGATTAGAGGTTGGAGTGGGGAGGATTTTGATCAATGTCAAAGGATGAGGGCCCAAAATGGAGGGCAATGGTGATGGGGGAAGAGGAGTTCACCTCTATGGAAGACTACTATTGGTCAGGGTCTGGTCTAAGTCCACCTTCACTTGCGGATGAGTGAGGTTAGAGACAGGGCGAACGCCGAGTGACTTGATAGGTTTTGATGGGATAGATGAGGGTTTCAGTCTTGATGTAGTTGGTTGAGGTTTAGATGGTCTAGAAGTGGAAGTTTGGTTTTTATTGAGAGTCTCAAGAGATTCTACCATGGGAGGATTGGCAGCATGAGATGAGAGGGCACGGGCATGTTGAAGAGCTTCGAGATGCTCCCACAATGCCTAATGTTCCACTTTCCTTGAAGGGAGAAGTTTGATTTTCTCCACTAATCAGGAAAATGGTTGAGAAGGTGTTGGATGAGGCTTGGGTCCTTGAGAAGATGTTGATGGTTGTGGGGCCGAAGATGAGACTGGTGTAGCAGTCTCAGACCTGAGGCATGATGAAGTCGTGATAGGTTTGTCTTTGGTTGGAGATGGAGGAGAGATAGGTTCTTCCCTGGGTGGAGAAGAAACCAGAGAATGAGGCTCCTCAAGAGGGTAAAGGGTAGGGATGATTGCGCCCTCCACTTGCAGTTGAGGAGTAGGAAGGTTTGAGTCCTCCATAGGTAGCAAGAAGGATGATGGTGAGACCGGTGGTGCCGGTATGGTCAAGGCATCCTCCAATATAAGAGAGGTTGACAGAGAACTAACCGGAGAAGGGGGTTCATCCACATGTGACAGACTGATGGGTGGACTAACCTCTTGAGTTTTTGAAAGAGGTTGGTCGGGGATGAAGGGCGAGACCATATTGACTGTTCGTATATTATGTTTGTGAGTGTTGTCAGTCATGGTCTAGACATTTTTTTGTGTCGAAGGATGATTGGGAAATGGTTGCTTGAAGATGTCAATGCCCTAATTAGGTGGTGCATTGGGATTGTCAAGGATGAGGTCACCCTTTTCCAACATGTCATGGATGATGTTTTTAAGGGTCTTGTAGTTGCCTGTGTCATGACCTTTAATACGGTGGTAGTTACAGAAGTCATTTTCCCTATACCACGCAGGGATGGCGCATGAGGGATCAAATTATGGAGGCGGTCAAATTTGAGGGAGATTGAGAACCCCTTGTTTGACAAGTTTTTCCAGCACAGATGCGTATGACTCTCCAAGTGGAGTATACTGTCACTGCACGTATCTCTGTTGGAATTGGTGAGTGATGCTTTGGGATGTGGATGGCTCAGGCTAGTTGGTTGAAGGTGAAGAGGATGAAAGTCTAACAACTATAGCATTTGCTGATGCCTTAGACTTGGGGTTAGATGAAGAAGGCTTAGCAGAAGAGGAGTCATTGGTCTTAGAGTTGGGATTCTTACTCTGTAACTTGACTTTGTTCTCCTCGATGGCACGTAATTCAAGCTTGAGGGCCATCGTGAAGGCTTTGTCAAAGGTGCAGAAGGTCTGAACCTGCAAGGTAGAAGAAATATGCTTGGCGTAGGCTTGAGAGAAAAGTTTGATAAGTTTGGGTTGGGGTAAGGAAAATGAGAGCTGATTGATGAGGCCTCTCCAGCGAGCAATGAAATTGGCTATGGATTCATCCTCAAATTGGCAGATAGAATAGAGGTCTGTGATTGAGACTTTTTGGTGATATTGATGGAGAAATGATCAAGGAAGAGTTGTGCTAGTTGGGTGAATGTGAAGAGAGAATGGCTAGTAAGGGATCTATACCAGTCAAGAGTAGCACCAGAGAGTGACATAGGAAATGTCCATAAAAGTAATGCATCATCGTGTGCAATGAGATAGCAGGCATGTCTGAATGCTCGTAGGTGCTGTTGCAGGTCTTCCTTGCTCTGGAAATGAGAAAATTTAGGAAGCTCCCACTGACTGGGATACGGCCTGATCGGGATGGAGGGATGAATGGGTTCATTGCAAATTTGCTCATATGAGAGGGCATTGCATGAACCAAAAATAGAGGTCTCTAGGCTAGACATCTTGTTCATTAGCATTTTGATGACGTCTGCTAATGAATTAGTGGGTGGAGTGCCCCCTAGGTTTTAGGGAGCTTGAAAGAGGCTAGAGGGAGCATACGACGTAGTCGGTTGTGCTTATAAGGGCGCAACATACTAATAACTAATCATTGGGATGGAAGTGGAGGCTAAGGGCGGTTGGGTAGAAGGCATAGCTAGGCTCGATGTTGCCATAAAAGGTTGGATAGTGGTAATAGGGGCCAATGGATGGGTAGCCACCCTAGTTTTGATAGGGGTGAGGGTAGGCAGAATAGAGACAACTAGATTCTGGAAAGGGGTAGAGATTGGTTGAATAAGTTGCAGTTGATAGGGGCTGAAACCCTAGTGGAAGTGGGCCCAGAGATGGAGGGAGAGGCCACACTTAGATGGTTGGTTAAGGGCTGGTCATTGGTGGAGGCGATAGCGTGGGTGTCTACAGGTTGAACTACAGACGTTTTCGATATGGCCGCAGTCTCGACTAAAGAGGTTAGCATCCCATAAATTGGGTTGCCCGAGGAGTCTCTCATTTGGCTTCGCATGAGATAATGCTGCAAGGCTTTGACATTGAGGTCCAAGAATCTTTCAAAATCTTGGTCCCCTTCAGGGACAATGGGAGTTTGGGTCGGAGTTGGTTGAGTAGGAGTTCTTTCAGTCTCTGAGTGGAACTCCATTATAGGACTGGTTATGGACGGGGAAGGCAGAAGCGGTTGATGTCTAGCATGGTAAAAAAGAGCCTTGGTTTGACTGCGAGTCAGAACCATTCAAGGAAAGAAAGAATGTCCTCACAAGCTCAAACAAGCAGATAAGAATAGAAAAGATGAAGAACACAAGCAGACCCTAAACGTTAAATCCCTAGGAATAAAATTTTAGAACCCTATGGCTTATGCCTTAGAATGTGTGTAGGAAGATTGGCTTTTGAGATGGGTCCTAGAAAAAGTAGTCTATGGATGGTTTTAGGTTTGTTTAGGCACTCAAGAGTCTGTATTAGGTTTTGTACTTGGCCTGGTGCTAAGGAGCAAGCTCCCCTCACTTCACGAGCCCAGTGATGAGCTGGTCTCGCTTAGCCAAAATATACTTCCCCTAGAGATTATCCTCTACCAGATAACGGAGTGGGCTTTCCCCTTGGTGATGAAATCCAAGTGAGATTGTCGGGAAAGGTAAGGTATCTACTGGGGGATGAAATCCCAGTTGGGCCTTGTCTCAAGTATTGTTTGATGTTTGATTTTTGCAAGTGATTAGGTTGTGTAACATAAGTGTGATTAATTCATGATGCGGTCTAATTACTAGATGTGGACTAAGAAATGCAAGCAAGTAGAAATGAAATGTAGTGTGTTTTAAGCCCAAGTCGAAATGTTAGTTCGTATGAAGACAAATGGAGAAAGGGTTGAAGAATATGATTTTTGATTAGTCTATGATGCAAGAAAAGAAAGAAGAGTTCTTTTTAATCCTGCTTATGATGTCTTCTAGAAGATAGAAGAAAGAGATGAAAAGGAGAATCCTAGTGCACCCTATATGAAAAGAAAGAAAAGAACCCAAGGAAGACCCTAGGGTCCCACCGGGTGTGCCAGAATGTTTCTATATGATTTTCGCTTTCAAATTCAAAGAAACTAAAAGAAATGGTCTAAGGCTTGTATGTACCTGGAGGAAGTTGTACGCACCATAATCTAGACATTGTGAGATCTCCTCTTTGGTTGTGTAGGATGACACCTGTGGAAGAAAGAGACTAAAACAAAGAAGGCGTTAGATGAGGAGATGGTGGGCTACCAAGCGAAAGCTTGATCCCAGAAGTACAATGACTTCCTTAAGGGATGTCAACCCACTGACTGATAAAAATAATGTCTGATAAAAGGCAGAATGATAAAAAATTGAAATGATTAAAGACTGAAAAGGAAATAAAAAGCAAATGCATACCTATTATGTAGTAATCTACTTTGCACAGTCGCTGACGTCAGTGGTTCTGTCGGCGTCGGTCAAGGAAGGTCACCGATGTCGGTTATGATACCGACGTCGGTAGGGGAAATGACCGGTGTCGATCGGGGCAGCAATCTGGGGATGAGGTCTGGGTGAGTTTTGGACTGGGTTCAGGGTTGCAGAGTGATCTAAAAGGGTCTAAGTCTATTTTATTGGTCTGTGCAGGAGTCTGGGCAGAGTTACAGGGATAATGAACAGACTGTATGTTTGGATATGGGAAAACCTCTCAATGTTTTTGGGAGGAATTAAAATCTAGTCTGTGGTCTAATAGTCTAAATTTGGGTGGTGATATCACTTAAAATCAATAACCAAGAAATAAAATGAAAGCACAGAAAAATTGCTTACCTATTGCCTATTGAAGAGAGAGTAGGAGACATGGTTGCAGATTGATTTCTAATGGTGTGTTGCAGACTGGTTGCAGATTTTTGATGTAGAAGACCTCTAGCAAGGTGACTGAAGTAGAGTACCTGAGAGAGATAAACCTTTTTGGTGGATTCGTTGATTGAGTATTCACTGATTGTTCTTGACTAAGGTCCGATCCGAGAACATTTTGAAAGAAGATCCGATAACGGATTGGAAATGAATTTGAAAATGGATAACGGATAACGAATTGGGAAATGAATTAACAGACACAGTTTTAAGGTTAACCGATGCTGGCATAACTGTCGATGTCAGCCGAATAGTGACCGACATCGGTGGCTTCAAATTGGGAATAGAGGCTAATTTTAGCTTTTTCCCCATTCTTACACGTTGCCCAAGTCAAGGTTCATGGGAAAACGATCGAGAGGGGCTAAATAGGCATGGGAGAGGATGACCAAGGGAGTAGACATGATTTCAGTGTCTACAGATAGATATAAAATTGAATTACATTTGTATTTAAACCTAAATTTTATGGTACAATGTTACACCATGGTTAATAATATATAAATGAATTAGCACAAGGGTGATAAACAAATCTATAGTATGCCAATTAATTTTTAAACTTAGATCAACAATATTCTAAATTAGTAATACTAATATATGCCAAAAATATAAAACATATCTATTGATTGATATTGTAGTAAATTGAAAACAAGAGTACTTGGTTCGCTATGCGTATGTAAATCTAGGGTGAGATAGGTTTGAATTGGACTAGATCAAGATTCTAAAACAGTCATCAAATTCTATAATTTTACACTATTTGGCCTCATATGCTTGCATCAAATCTAGATGGTTACACCATGCTAGTGTTTACGTTGGACATAGGTGTCTAGTAACAAATAATGATTGGATTTAGATGTGATCACCTAGAACCTTTTGGGTTTTAAGTCACCTTTATTCTAGTGTTTTAATATTACATTCATAGGTTTTTTCTCTTTTTTAATTGATCAAACCCTAGCTTTCTCACCCTTTGATTGATTGTGGGAAAAATAGGTTAGTGGGAACACGATGTTGAGATACCCCAAATACCCCTCTCTATCAATGGGTGCTACATATAGCTAGTAGTTTCAATAGGCCCTCAGACTTATGTATTTATCCCCTAAATGTTGTCTTGTGTGTCCATAAGGATGAAATGTGTGGTATGTAGATACATAGAGTGACCTATCTTATAACTTAGAAAATATGGATCATAGTATGGTCCTTTAGAACTTCAGACCTATGAGGATATTTATCTTTTGCCTAATATGGAAATATGGATGAATATGGTATATTTCCTTACTTTAATACTTGATTTAATTCTCTTGGTAGGTTTCCTTGTGAGTCCCCAGTATTTTCTAGGTCTTTTATAGGCATGGAATGAATGAGGGTTGATCTTATATACATACCAATCCATTTTGATAATATCTCTCACTAAATTACTTAGGCTAACCTATAGGATACATTTCATTTACAAATTGGATGAATTTTGGGCATTGAACACTTAGTTTAAAATATACATTAGCATCGACGTAGGGGTCTGATTAGAACCTAAGTATTTAGGAAGCTAAAATATAGGTACAAGTTCAAAACTCATAGAGAAGGATACTTTTTAGGTTTATAGCATTTTTCATAGTATATAAGGATTATTCATTATAATAATACTAATCAAACTAGGAGTTATTAAATTTAGGCACAAGAGGTAGCAAATGTGAGCCTTTCAGTAATAGGAAGATATTAGAACTGAAAGGTACAACCATGATAGATAATTTACCAAATTTATAAGACTAAAATTATATATAATTTATATTTAGTTTCTATATTTGACCCCCTTTAATATAGTAATGAAATTTATAGTTTAAAGGAAATAAATGTGTACATGGGTGTGTATAACACACCTTGTCTTTGTGTGAGTCCCACTTGAGTGCTTTGTTGGTGATGGGACCATAACCAAGATCTTGTTACATAATATAATTAGTGGATATAACATACAATTTAAATAATTTTAAATTATTTAAACTAAAGAGATAAAGGTTAAGAATACATATATGTATTAATGTAACCATCTTGCCTTTTAGAAATTTGGTTTGAAGAGATGTTTTATTATGAATCCTTAAAACTAATATTGGGATAATTTGGAAACATAAAAGTGCATACACACACATAAAGAGAGAGATATATATATTGGAAAACACCATGCCCCAAACCTTGGTGAAAATATGAGTTTCCACATGGCCATTGAGCTCATCTCAAACATGAAACATAAGCATAATTACAACATGGTGAGTGTGAGTGATCCAATCAAATCACACTATATATCTAGTGAGGGTGGATGATTTAATATCTCCATCCTATAAATATGGTGATTTTTTATGATTAAATCAAGTCTAACTTATAAACTTGGTAATATTGAGTAATTTAAACACCTCAAACTTGCCTAAAGGTGAACCGACTACTGCACTAGATTTCCTCAATAATTTTTGTGAAATTTCATCTTGGGTATGACAACAATCCATATTAGTATTTTAAACCTAAAATCTGATTTTATTTTATAATTTTAGGTTCTCTTTCCATGAAATATGCACCTCATACATGTCTTAAGTTGAATACCAAGTATAACAATGGTGCCAAAGTGTATAATGTTTCCACAAATGTGTATTTGAATCATACAACTTTGAAATTTGGCTAGATTTATATTTTCCAAGTGTGGAAGACATGTTCCCATGACATGCCCCCACTAAATATAGAGAATATGAGATCTATGTAAATTTATATAACATGTTTCCATAACATGCCCCTACTATAATCTAAAATTATGAAAACATGTGGAAGCCATGGCTCTATGACATTCCCCCACTAATATCCCCCGCAATTTTAAGATGATGGAAGTAGAAATTGGTAGTTACCTTACCTCAAAATGATAAGATAACTATATAATATATGTATGGATCATGTATCATGTATGAGTAGCATGTCTAGGTAGATATAGTAATGAGGTACATAGTATGTGATCACATCAAGTCCTAATATGAATTATTTGAATGATGGAAATGTCTAGAGAGTAAAAGTATAAGCTTAAAAATCAATCAAACACACTCACAAGAGTACTCAAAATCAAGATAAAAATAAATGGTCCAAGAAGACCGCATTCAAGGGGCATGTTAAAATGTTTCCCAATTGAAGGGACATGATATTTAAATGCCCACATACAATAAATTATGACATATGAAAATTTCACAATAGGCAAATAAACATGTGAGGGTGTGGGCCATAAGAAATAGAGCATATTAAAATACTTAAAAAAGTAACATAATGCAATCTAATATAAAGAATGTAAACACTCAAGGAAGTACCAAAAAAAAAAGAAAACATAGAAACATAAGAAATCAACATAAGCATACTATACTAGTCCCTTGATGTATGTGTTAGCAAAAAATGTTAAGTACGTAACATATCAAATACATTGTGAAAGATATAAACATGAATAAAAGAATGTGTAGGTACATAAACTTAAACATGATAAATGAAAATGATCATATAATAATTTAATTTGTGTGTATCATGATTAAAGCAGTAAATGCCCCTAATGTAATTATGACATGAGTAGAGGGAAGGTCCAAAATTTGTATGTACATATATCATTTTCATAGGTATGCACGTATCACACTCAAAAGATTCATGAAACATATATGTGTATTAAGAAAGAAATGATATGTTATATACCAACATGGAAGTAATAACATATATGCCAAACAATTAATAAGACATGGAAATGCTGAATATTTTTAAATTTATGAGTTGTTTTTTTTTTTTTTGGTATTTTTTGAATTCTTGATTATTATTTTTTTACCCTTAGGTTGTATCATTTGCATTTTTTGGATCATGGTTGGATAGGTAAAAATGGTGCATGGCCTATTCATCCTCATGATTTACTTGTGAAGTATAATAATGATTTCCATCATGAAAAATATGTATCAATTTGCCTTCATGAGAAAAGGAGATACCTTTTTTTTATTTTGGTCAATCTTTGCTTCCATTTGGTATAACTAAAGGAATCCTATTATGAATTCATATTGATATTTTTATGCTTAACCCAAACCTTTATTTGAATCACTTTAATTCCATAATCAATTGGTATTATTATGTTTCTTTTAGTCATATAAAATGCAAAAATTGGTAACATGAGTGTGACTTATGACACTCATCCAATAGGTCCCTCCTACTTACTTTCATGACCCTTGTAGGCACCTTTTCACTGATTCCTAGTCATCTATAGGCTTTCAAGACCTCATTCTAGCTTAGTTGGGACCATTTTTTCATGCTTATTCCATCCCTCTAGGTCTCATACCTTATAAATAATAGTTCCCAACATGGACTACAGTGTTGGACCTTAGGGTGTCCCCTTCCTAGTGCTCATATCCAATCACATTTTAAGCCCAGATTACCATTTTTCCCTAATTCCTCTTCTTCATTGTGTTAGCCTAGCACAATTACATTTAACCCATGACCAATATATCCCTATAAAATCCCATTTAAATTTTATTTATAAAGGGTTGGAAAATATCACAAAGCAAGCAATAATACATCAAGACTACTCTATCATATTTACCTATTCTCTGCATATAACCATCCAATACCATTTATATCTTATTAAAATCCTTACACCAATCCATATTCACCTAAATCATACTTAGTTTAGTATTTTTCATCTCCATACACACTATTTCACAAATCACATCAAGTGGGAGAACTACATATGGCTTGATCCCTCTTCAAAGTATTAGTATGTAGGTAGTGTGCCCACACAAGGGATGTGGAAACATGTTCAGTGAATCTTATGCACACGAACCCCCCCCCCCCCAATTATTTCTCAAAATTATTCAAATCACAATGGAGTCTAGGGTTTGAAGACAAAATCAGTTGTATAAGGAGCTCTACATACTTCTAACTATCAAAACTTCACATGTAGGGTCACATAGACCTGGCAAACAAAACCTAGAAAGCTCAGATCTTTAGGAAAATAATGACAGAGGTGGACTATAGCATAAAACACCAGGGTATCCTATATTTGGTAAGCCTATCTATTCATCCTAGATCCTAATTTATGTCAGTGTCTTAGTCTTGCATAGTGAATTCTAGCATCTATCTCAGTCATATCAGTTAATTTATAGCTAAGTCTTGTTTTCTTACCCTTATTACTATTTTTAGAGAAATTCAAATTGTAATCAAATTATACAAATCATTAGCTTAATTATTTAATACTTATTTACAAATTTTACTACTCATACCCTTTAACTAAATTAAGAATAAAACACTAATATTCCCAAAATTGTTAAATCATTTGGTGAACCCAACTTACTTTGTTTGTGCATAAAACCCCTAAAAACACTAGGGTAAATTTTCTAATAATTTTTCCTATATTTTTTTGATTTTTTACCTTCATAATAAAATTATAAATTAGCATTAAATTTTAAAATTTCATAGTAATTTTAAAATAATTTTATTTCAAACCTTAGTTGCCCATATTAGGTCCTGGTATTTTCCCAATAATTTTTTAATTTTTTACTAACTTATTTAAATCACAAATACACTTAAAATTTCAAAATTCAATCATAATTTTCAAAAATAATTATTTTTCAAAACCCTAGTTACATCTACTCAGTCTCTTTAGATCACAAATTTTCCAATAAATTTTTGAAATTTTACTTCCATATCTAACTCACAAATTCACTTTAAATTTCAAAAGTCAATAGTAATTTTCAAAAATAATCATTTTTCAAAACCCTGGTTACATCTACTAGGTCTCTTTAAATAAAAAAATTATAATAAATTTTTTATTTTTTACTTGTATATCTAACTTAGAAATTCACTTTAAATTTCAAAAATCAATAGTAATTTTAAAAAATAATTAATTTTTAAAACCCTAATTGCATATACTAAATCCTATTTGCTTCTTAAGATATCACCTTACATGTTTGTGAGCTTCGTATCCTTTTTATGCACTTTCTAGTTTGCTATTTTTAGGATTTTATATTTTCTATATTTAGTACTTTCTTTATATCACACTTTATCTATTAAAAATTATTGCAAAAAATTCAATCAAATCTCAAATTGTTTTCCTACTTTAACAATGGCCCAATATACTAGTTTTGATGAAATTGATAAAATGGAACTTCAAGAACTCTTAACTAAACACCCTAACATATAATATGACATGCTTAGAATACTACAAGAAGAGCAATAAAAAGTAAACAATAGTCAATCTTCTCAAACAATAGAACAACCAACTACACATGACATTACGGGGGCAACTATGTCTCAACAACCCCCTATAGTAGTCCAACCTACCTTTATGCCACCAGCTACAGCTAGTACATATTTGTCTCTTGATGTGGCAGCCCTTGTGCAAGAGATAAGATCTCTTCAATCCAAGGTGATACATATTGAGTAAGGTGCCTCTAGACCTATGTAGGCTTTAGATTCTTTTTCTCTATTGCATACATCATTGGCACATCACATTGCTTATACACCCTTGCCATAAGGTTTTGTTCAACCAAGCTTACTCTATATGATGGTAAGTGTGACCCAGAGACATATTTGAGAGTTTTTCATGTATCATGCTTGGCCTTTATACCAAATGACTGGCTAATTACCAACCTATTTCCATAGAGCCTAAAAAATTATGCTTTACAATGGTTATATAGTCTATCAAATCAGTCAATCAATGCATTCAATCCTTTAACATTAACATTAGTGATAAGGTTTCATATGTGCAAGTTACACACAAAAAATAAAGGTTAAATGAGCATCTCACATATTATGTTCTTCAATATAAGACTATTTTGGCTAAGATGACTAGCCCCATGGTCGATCAAGAGTTATAAGATCTCTTCAAAAAAAAATTTCTACCATCTTTACATGAATCAATTATGTTTAAAATATTCTCTTCCTTCATTAAATTATATCACACACTATAGGAAAGAGAATTCAAACTAATTTCAATGCACAAACTCAAGTACACAAGTTTCTCAAAAATAACAAACAAGAGTAACAAAATAGTCCCATACAAAGTCAAGGTCAATGATATCAAGAGTCAAAATCAACCTATAGTTAATGTGGCTTTCGAACCCCTTTAGTGTATGGTTTATTAGCACCTCCTTGACAAACCTTTACCAATTTACCAGCTTCTCTAGCTAGAGTTTTATGGCAGCTATTAGAATGTAACATCAAATTTATCCCTCCTATTTAGGAAGTGGATCCAACAAATCCTCTTCCATGGGGATATGATTAGCATGCATTTTACGAGTTTCATAGGGCACCAATATATACAACAAATAGATGCATCAGTTTGAGACACAAGATATAGGATTTGATAAATGGTAATCATATTGATCTTAGCACTTCAGTTGAGCCACCTTAAGCAAAGAAAACATAGGATAAAACTTTAAAAATATTCTCAGATCCCTTTCCATATCATTATAAACAAGAGACAGAGGACACATTAGGGGTTCACCATACACAACATGCATATCCCCTACCAAATACATATAGGGTACCTTCAATTAAGACACATTTTTTGAGCAACATGATTAGTGTATACAATTCTAAAGTTCTAACTAGACCTTCTATCTCTTTTTCAAAGTAGGAGATCATTGAGGATGATTAAAATTATCATGCACTCTTTATCAAAGCTTACATTCGTAATCATCCTATTCATAGTGTTCTCATAGATAATGGATCTAGTGTAAACATGTGTACTAAGACATTATTATAGAATTTAAGATATTCAGAGTAGGATATTACCCTGATAGACATAGTTATTAGTGGTTTAGTGGGCACATATAGAGTTCATTGGGTGAAATTGTACTTCCTCTACAGGTTGGTCCAACATACGTGGCCACACCATTCACTATTATTCCTAGTGCATGATCTTTTGTTAGGTTACTTGGTCAAACATAGATTCAAAAAATTTAAGCAATACCTTTTATAGTTCATAGATGCATGAAATTCATTCATGCTAATTAGTTTGTTATATTTGGTGGAATTCCATATGAGTTACCACTCCCCACTTCAGATCCATCTACTATTTCACAGCCACCAATTTTAGTTTTTCCACTAGTTATAGTTCCTCCTCCAATTATGATTCAAACACAATTGAGGCATTCATCACCAGCATAGAGTTCATACACTTACATAGCTTCAATATTCTAGATATATTATAGCTATAGTATTCACACCTAGGGAAGTATCATTAAGATCTCATGCCTCTACACATAAAGCACATGTTTAGAGAGCTTATCATACCACTACATGGGTCCCTAAGATCCCTATAATTGCATCCACTTCTCAGAGTTATATGGGGACCCCACACTTTATTTCTAATTCAAATATTTTAGATTATTTACAACATATAAAGCTTTTAGAGCCACAACCTTAGTACTTTCATTATGCTTCATGATCATGCACAATTCTTCTCCTTGATATAAGACACCATGATAGGGAGTCTCCCATGAGACTCATAAATTAGTATCATTTCTCCTTAGTTTTACCTATACATAGTTTTTTATGCTTGATTTTACATTCTTATATCAAAAATACAAAAAAAATCAAACATCTCAAAATACAAAAACAATACAACATATCAAAAACACAAAAACATTCAAATATATAATTTTTTTAAAAACATTCAAATAACTCAAAAACATCAAAAATATTTTGATTGTATACATTATCCATTCTTTACATTTTTATTGCTATGTGAGACTTACATTTTTTATTTTATGTTATTATTTATCAATTTATCTACATCACCATGCTTCACTTGATCTTCTTTTAGTGTGTGCAGTGACATATAACTCCTTCATTTATTCACTTTACCCATTAAGGGGGGCATCCTACTTCTACATTCGAGACATACATCGATATATTCACCAAATGGGGGAATTTTCTACATGACTACACCATCTAAGATATGTCATTCCTACACCACACACTCTAGTTATCATGTTGATGTACATTATTTACTAGCTTACATAGATTACTCTATCAATATCTCACTAGTATATAACACTCATATATTTCTTAGCATATACCTAGTCTTATACTCCATGTATTTCATACTTTCACTTTTTGTTTTTATTAGTTAGATGCAATTGTATTTCCATTTTTACATGATTTACTTTATTTATTTTCATAGATAGATATGATTGTATTTCTTAGTTTTTATTTTGTTTCCTATATGTGTCTTAGGACATCTGTCAATGTCTTTTACTTCTATTCTTATATGTGCCTTAGGGCATTTGCCAATATCCTTTGCTTTTACTCTTCTATGTGATTATGGCTTTCACACCAACCTTGTTTGTTTATAATTATATGTGTATATGGCATTTTAACATGCCTTGTAGGATTTATTTCTAGTTTGAATGACATGTGCCCATGTCCCTTGTTTTCTTGGCCCCTTGGCCACTCTTGTATGCTTCTTGCTTCTTAATTTGTATGCTTATTGCTTGATTATTTTTTGATTATTTGCAATGCCATTATGGACATCATGCTCCATCCCTCCTTACCAACTAACAACTAACTAGACTTTTAGTTCTAGTTTTAATTTAGTACATTTTAGATATTATTACATTATTATATCTATCTAGGCATACCCATGTTGATCTAATAATCTCTTTTAGAAACTATAATATTTATTGAGATATTTTACCAATTATCATTGATATATAATGTATTTCATAACACAACACACTTGTAGGACTCTTTCTTCTAAGGGTAGTTATTTCAAGGTCTTCATTACTACCCTCAGAAGAGGGGCAACAAATAGGGGTTTTGACACAAAAATTAGATCTCCTACCAGTTGAAAAACTAGTTTTAGAACACTCAAAATAGAAATCAAAGGCCAAACCAATTAGAATAGACCAAAAAAATAGTGATGATTCTAGATTAGTTTTTAGTTTCAAAAAAAGACAATAGTGTCATACATGGATAATAGTGTAGGACACTAGGGTGTCTTATTTTTAGCACTCCTATCCAAATAGTAGAAAATCTATATTTATTAGAAGTAGGTAGAAAATTAGGTTCAACTATAGTTTTACACTTTCAAACTAGTTCATAATCATTAGTTTTTAGTACACTTTTGCTCAAATAATCTAGATATAAGGGGCATCATGCACAACATGATATCTCTCGCTTCTAGTTTTAGATATGGTAGTTAGTATAGCTTCCAAATTGTAATCTAAGTTCCAAACACCAATGATTGGGGTCAATGTGTGTGACACATTTATTTTCTTTTCTTTTCAATTTTAGCATATTATGTAGGTATTCTTATCAGTTATGTGCCTTACTCCATCTGCAGGTGTTTAGCATAATTTTAGAGTGGTTTTTATACAAGTCTAACTTCTCCATTTCATAATGGATTTCATATAAACCTGGTGCCCAATTTTGGAGAGGATTTTATACTAGCCTAATTTCCATCTTTCAAAGTGACCTAGATTCTAGCATGCATTCGAATATCTATGCCAACATTATAATATTGCAAAGCATTCATAGGCTTCAGGAGCCATCTCATTCAACACATATTTCATGCCGGTATTAGTTTATAGTTTCACTTAGTGGGTGATGATGGAGCCAAAGGTCTATCCTTTATATTCTTAAGCTGCGTAATCAGAGGTATTAGACACACAATCCAAACATTTATTAGCACATGCATGATCACATAGCTTTACTTAGTGGGTGATGACAGAGCTAAAGGGCTAGCTTTTACATTTTTTAGCCACTCTTAGGGAATTGAGCCCTCATTTCCATTCATGATATTACTCTTGGTACAATATCATCTAGCATTACTTAGCATCATCCATCATCACTCAACATCACAACAATTTTTTTATTGGTTCACGTACTCAATGAGGTGCATTAATTCCTTTCTCTCTTACCTAGATTTATAAATTATTACTTTAGATATAACATATCTAGTAATAACTGATCTTCTCTTTGTTATCTCTTATAGATTCACACTTCAAAATGTGCTCTCTCTATGCACACACAGCATCACATAGATTCATGAGCTTCACCCTTATAAGTAAATTCAAGTATGCTTTCTATTTACCCTTTATCCTAATATTTCATTTTGATGCATCACTAGAATTAAAGAGGGGTAAATGTAGTCATATAAAATTAAAAAAAATGGTAACTTGAGTGTGACTTGTGACACCCATCCCATAAGTCCCTCCTGCTTGCTTTCATGACCCTTTTAGAAACCTCTTCACTAATTCCCAGTCATTCATAGGCTTTCAATACCTCATTCTAGCTTAGCTGAGACCTTTTTCCATGTTTATTCCATCACCCTAGGTCATGTACCTTCCAAATAATATCACCCAACTTGGACTATAACACTAGACCCTAAGGTGTCCCCTTTCTAGCACTCCTATCCAATCACATTTTGAATCTAGATTACCATTTTCCCTTATTCATCTTCTTTATTGTCATCCTAGCATGATTGAATTTAACCCATGACCAATAGATCCCTATAAAAGCTCATTTAAAGTTCATTTAGAAAGGGTTGGTACATATCACAAAGAAATAATACAAGTAAAACTACTCAAGTATATTTCCCTATTCTCTACATATAGCCATCCAATACCATTTATTTATTCAAATCATTACACTAGTACCTAGTCACCTTAAACACACTTAGTTTAGCATTTTTCATCTTCATACACACTATTTCACAAAGCACATCAAGTGGGAGAACTACATATGGTTTGATCCCTCTTTGAAGTATCGCTATGTAGGTAGCATACCCACACTAGTGGTGTGAAAACATGTTCAATGAATCTTACACACACTAACCCCCCTTTCTTAAAATTGGTCAAAGAATAATGGAGTCAAGGGTTTTAAGACAAAATCAGCTCTACAAGGAGCTCTATAGACTTCCAACTATTGAAACTTCATAGGTAGAGTCACACAAACCTGGAAAATTTAACCCATAAAGTTTCAATCTTTAGGAAAATAGAAGCAAAGGTAGATTATAACATCAAAAACTAGGGTGTCTTGATTTTAGTTCTCTTATCCTTTCACCAAACAAAGGCCAGATCTTGATTTATGACAATGTCTCAATCTTACATAGTGAATTATAGCATCTATCTCAATCGTATCAATTAGTTTCCATATAAGTCTTATTTTCTTACCCTAATTACTTTTTTTTAAAAAGTTCAAGTTGAAATCAAATTATACAAATCAGTAGCTTAATTATTGCATATTTATTTACTAATTTTACTACAAATACCCTTTAACTAAATTAGGAATAAAATTCCAATATTCCCAAAATTATTAAATCATTTCCCAATGATTCTTTCCAACTTCCTTTATGTTGTAAGTCATTTAAATCAAATCCAAGTTATTTTAACCATATTACATTACACGTGGTTTTTTTTATTTAGAATCAACATGTTTATGCCTAAAGTAAGCATCACCCATGAATAATATGATTGTTAGATCCTATTGGTATTGATGTTTTTTTATTTCTCAATTTTACATGCTTTTTTTTGGCATGTGTATCTTGTATTTATCCCATATTTATTGATTATTGTAAATATTACATATAAATCTAAGGAACACCACACTTTTTCTCATAATGTTCTTTTAGTACTTTATCTTCCTCCTTTATATGTGGAATAAAACTTATATTTGAAAGGAGATATGTTAATTTTATTTTAATGTGTGAGTATAAATAATGCATATATATGAACATCCAAATATAAGTAGGTAAATTATTCATATTTTTATGTAATTCTCTTTCCCGTAATGGGGAAATAATACCTCTACTCAAGATGAATTTTAATTCCAAAAATGAGGGTTTAAATGCTAAGGCATATGATGTACTTGTAAATTGAATAGCATAATATTGAAGGGATTCATCATCATGTTATTTGAAATTGTGAAAATTGTATAATATAATTATAGGCACCTTATATATATTTAAATATAAAAATAACACATCTAATTATGAAAATTTATTTAATGAACCTTTAGGTAAATTATAGAACCAATTATGAGATTCATCAATGATACTCATGTTTAATTGTTTTATTAATATTTTATCATCTTGAGACCATTGACCAAAATAATGTACATAATTAATCATGTTATCAAAGGGATATTTATGATGACCAAAAATTAGTAATTATTGTAGTTTAAAACATTGTGGATAAGGATAATCAAGGATATATTATGAAATCAGTGATTATATAATGAGATAATATTTGTATTAGCTTTATATTGGTCCATTTGCATTTGAAGTACATGAACTTGTATTTGAAGCTCCCCAATATCACTCATCATGGACATAATACCATATATAGGCATTTTTGTGTTTATCAAAGGTGTTATCATTGGTTATAATCCACCACCTCTTTTGAATTTAGGCATATTGGTATTATCATCCACATGGATAACTAGTGAAAAATTAGCATAAATGAATTTAGGATATGTTGGTAATGGTATTGGATCCTAAATTTTTTTAACATTGGGCCTATAATTTGATAATTCATCCATATTTGGTAATGATATAACAATTGGAATTTTAGGTGTCTTTGGTAAAGATGCTTCTTCTAGAACATTAAGAGCTTTTTAAACTTTAAATTTGTAATGCACCCTTATTTGTGGTGGTTTAATGTTATTAGGAAAATATTCCATGATATATTTGTTTACCTTTTGAAATTTTTCATTATCAAATGAAGGAAAAAGAGAATTATCATCCTCAATGAGGGGGATATTGTTTGGATATGTTATAATGATAGGAGTTTGAATCGATGTACTTGTAATAAAATATCATTTCTGAATATTTTGTAAATTATCCATGATATCATTATTTATTTGGTGAAAGTTATAACCTTAAAATGAAGGAACATTTTTCTCATGTGTAGCCAAATTGGTTGTAGAAGGTAAAGGTGAATTATTGGATTGCCTACTTTAATGGTGGCTAATATCATGGACCAAAGAATCAAATATAAGTCATGGAAAAATAGTGGGTTTAATATGGTAGCTATTAGAGTCACATTGAACGTTATTTTCAAGCCAAGGAATCACATATGTCCATTTGTGTTCATTTGGTATGATTTGACACTTTTGGGTTTCAATGGTTATATCTTGAAAAATGTAGTTTTATTCATGTTCAAGGGAGTCCTTTGATTAGGTGAATTATCCATGGATAAATCCTTTATTTTATATTTTGAAAAATGAGTGAAGAAATATATAATAAATAAAATAAGAAATCCTAGTAAAGTACAACATGCTAGGAAATTTTCCATTCACAAAGGTCAGGTAAACAAAATGTTTAATCCTAAATTTTATGGTACAAAGGTACACTAGGGTTAAGAATATAGAAATAAATAATCATAAGTCTGATAAATAGACATATAAGGCAAATTAATTTGAAAACTTACATTAATAATTTTATAAATGTATAATACTGAGATATGCGAAAAGTATACTATTGATTGATATTGCAATACATTGAAAATAAGAGTACTTATCTAGTTCACTATGCATATGTAGATCTAGGCTAAAATAAGCTATAAGTGGACTAGATTAAGATTTTGGAATAGTCATCAAATTTTATAATTTTAAATGTTGTGGACTTAAAATGCTTCTAATGGATCTAGACAGTTATGCCGATGTTAGTGTCTAAGTTAGATACAATCACTTAGTATGGAATAATGACTAGATCTAAATGCAACCACCTAAAGCCTTCTAATTTTTTTGTTTCATTTTTCTTGGTGTATTTATATTGAATACATAATTTTTGTATATTTTTAAAATGATTTGACCTTACCTTCATCACCTTTGGAGTGATTGTGGTAAAAAAGGGTTAGTAGGTGCATGCTGTCGATTTACCCTAAGGACCCCTATATCAATGGGACATACCTACATAGCCAATAATTTGAATAGGACCTCAAACATGTGTAGTTATCCCCTCCATGTTGGCATGTGTGTGCATAAGGATTTAATTTGTGATAAGCAATTACATAAATTGACCTAGCTTGTAACTTGGAAAATATGTCTCATGGGATGATCCTTCAATATTCCAAACCTATGGAGATACTTATTTTATGTCTAAGATGTAAATAAGGATGAAAAAGGTATATATAATCAATTTAATCCTTGATTTAGTTCTCTTATTAAGTTACCTTATGAGTTTATAATATTTGCTAGGTCTTTTCTAGGTGTGTAATTAATGAAGGTTGATATTGAATATATATATATATATATATATATATATATATATATATATATATCAATCCCTTTTGAAAATATCTCACACTAAAACACGTAGATTGACCTTTAAGATATATTTCATTTGTAAATTAGATTAATTTTGGGCACTAGACACTTAGTTTGAAATGGGACAATAGCATCAACATAGGTGTCTAGTTGGGATGCAAGTGTCTAGGAAGATAGAAAATAGGTACAGGTCCAAAACTAGTAGAAAAGGATAATTATCAGGTTTACATAATTTTCCATAGTATATAAGGATTGTTCATCAAAATAATAATGGTTATACTAAGAGTTAATAAATTAATTCACAAGAGATCATGAATGTGATCATTTTGGTAGCTATAAGATCTTATAACTAAAGGGTACAACCATGATAGGTATTTTCCAAGTGTAGAATACTGAGGTTCTATATAGTTTATATTTAGTGTCTACAATATGAAATATGCACATGATGTGTATCATGTCACAATATTAATGTATAAAATATAAGTAATGAATGATATAAATGATGGAACCATAGTAACAAAACATGAACATGGAATTGATTTCATACAATGTCACACATAAGGCCCAAAGGCCACATATAGGGGATATGTGAATGTTGCATAAACACACAAATCCAAAGGCCACACTCAAATGAAATGATGATGCCATACAATAAAAAACATGTATATGTTTCAAACACAAATCTAAGGGCCACACAGAATAAGCAATCAAATCCTAACTTATCATGTAGTAAACTAAGAATCAAGTATATAATAAATGAGACTAGTATACATCAACCATATGTATGAATTTCATTGTTATAAAATAGCATATCCATGTAACCCAATGTAAAGTATGAGTGATTAACATAACATTTTTAATATATATAACTCATCATGATAGAAACATTATGGATAGATACAACCTATTAAAGTATTCGTGGAAAATGAGAAGATTCCCCCAACTAGACAAGGTTTTTGGGTAAAAGGGAATCCTGACATCGAAAAACCATGTAAAAATATGTCCTTTATCACACTCATGTACCTTGTGAAAAAAAATTATGTATTTAAAATGGAAAAATTTGTATCTAACTAACATGATATAAATAACACATCGAAAGAAGTAAACTAATAACATCATAAAATGTTTTTTAAGGTCTTGGTTTTTGTTTTTAAATATATTTTTAATGTTTTATATATTTTACATATATGATTTTTTTTTAATTGTTTCATATTTTAATTTTTTTGAATTATTTGGAATATTTAAACTTTAAATATTGTTAAATTGTGTAGAATTAAATCTTTTAAAATAGAATAAATAAGATGATTTCAAACAATCCACAACAAGGTGTTAAAGTAGATGTGATAAAAAATAAAATCAAACAATATGTCCTCAATGTATATTTAAATGATTCATAGCATTTTAGGATAAATGATTGATGTATATAAGGATGTACATGCCCCAAATGGGCAAAAGACCATGTTTTCTCATGGAAAATGTATGAGTAGATATATGTGATCATTTAAGTCCAAAGTAAGCCATATGTGAGATATGTAATAGTGAGCAAGTGAACTTGTCATAAACGATGTGCCTTCAAAGCATTTTAAGATTATTGTTTTGGATTGATTGAATCAATTTTTAAAATCAAGATGGAAAGTTCCCGAAGTGAAGATAAATCCAAGGGCTAAAAGAATGTTTGGATAAGGGATAAAAGAGATAAAAATTAAGTAAACTAAAAGAATCTATTTATGAATTAAAATGAAATTATGATACCAATTATATTACCAATGGGAGGCATGTAGGCATAACACACGGTGTGATATGAAGACATTAATTTATTTTAAGAGGAAGTGCCAACTATAGATGCCTTTGAATCTAAACAAGAATATTGGTTGTAATTTTTTCATTTCAAGCATTGCTCATATGCCCATGTAAACCTATACCCTCATGTGTAAAAAGGAAAATGTAATTGTCTATACATGTGGTGAAGTTCTTTGAATAAAATTTGGTGCCTTAGAATATGAACTATTATTAGGTGTCACTTTCTACTTAGGATATTGTGTTATGCTCTTTGAAATTACTTGATTATTCCCTTGTTTAACTATATCATTATCTTAATTATATGGAGAAATTGATTATGTATGTTGACAAATAGTTGGAAAAATCCATTTGTGATATGATTTTGAATATCTAGATCATGTTTTTTAATACTATTATAAACTATTCCATTACCATGTTACTCAATGTATGTGCCAAATAATTACTAATTTTTATGAGTGAATGTTATTGGTCCAAAGGGTATTCATATTGTATTCTTGAAATTTTAACCATGTGATTACCATGAATATATTTGAAACATTTATGTACTTTAGAATGTATTTCTCTATTTTTTGCATCTAATGGAATCTTAAAAGTGTATCAAATACCCATGTTCTTGGTAGACCTAAATTTGAAGTGGGCACTATGTGTTTCTCTAGATTTTCATTAATTACATTCAAATGAGAAAGAAACTAAGGTTAAGAGGTTATGGGTTTGATGTTACCCAGATTTAGTGCACACTGTATCCAAGCCTTGTGGGAGCTCCTCTTTGGCTATGGAGGAAACACCTATAGTAAGAATGAAATTTAAACAAGAAAGATGTTACAAGAGGTTATGAGGGACTGCCAAGCTACGCACTCGGTCCCAAAAGCGTGAAGCTCCTTAAGGGATGGCAGTCCACTATTTAAAGATAAAAGTATTGTAAAGGAAGAAATAATAAATGACTAAAGAAATAGAAAAGTAGATGGTGTGTACCTATTCCTTGCAGTTTGTGTATCTCAAAATGCTACAAAAGGCTAGCTAAAGGTTTTGTCTAGTCTAGATGGGCTATTTGGATGGCTTTCTAGTTTGTTAGTTCAGAACACAGTCACTGACATCGATGGGTATGCTGAGGTCAGTCAGGTAAATGGTGCTGACATCGATTGGGTTGCCAATGTCAGTTCAGCTGGAAGGTGTTGACATCGGCTAGTCTGTCGATGTCAGTCAGGGTTGTCAGCCTTAGATGGCTTTTAGAGTATTTCTAGGATATACAAAGGGGTTTCTAGAAGTTCAGTGGTTGGTACAGGGTCGCAGGAAGGTGAATGAGGTCTAAGGAAGGGTATAGGTAGAGGATTGGTGTGAAAAGGGGGTAAGAACAAGGGGAAGGCCTTTCAGCCTCTCCACAGAAGAAGTCAGGCCTCTCGATAGTATTTAGAAATATCAATGAAAACTAATTGACAATATATTCTAAAACACTAAAATAAAAACCAGAGTACTTAGCTTTTAAGGTGAAGAACTAGAGGTGTCAGAATAGTGATTCCCATTATGGATGATGTGATTGGTGTTGTGAGCCAATGAAATGAACATGGATTACTTTAATACAGTAGCTTGAGGTCCTCATACAATCTTTCAATCTAGTCCCTAGGATGATTTGTGCAGATCTTTAGTAGTGAGGAGAATGATAGTCAAGTTTTGGTGCTTGAAATCTTAGAGTGTCCATGTCAATGTGTGAAAAGGTAGGCTTAGTTCAATGTTAGAGCTTGGCTTATGTAACTGACATCATCAATCCTACTGACATCGGTGTAGGACTGCCGATGTTAGCCATAGGCTGATCGCTGTCGACAGAGAGAGAATAGGTAAAAGGGTTATTTTTAGCTCTTTACCCATTTCTCCACCCACCAAGTGCCTTTTCCATTGGAGAATGATCAAAACAAGAGCTTATGAGGCATAAGAGTTGGTTAGGGAGTTAAGATGGGGTGAGAATAGGTCATGGGTAGTTAGGGTTTGGAGGACCTAGTCTCAGGCTGACTCATAGGCTAAGAAACAATCTTAGGGTGAGGTGTCCAAGGTGAGGTAATTAATTTAAAATAATTAGTTATTAAATTAATAAGGTGTACAAGTGTGGGTTAGGATTGTTAACATTTAGAATGGGACCAAGGGGGGTTGACATGATATTGGTGTCTACATTTGCCCCTTTTTGTCTTATGGTTTGTTCTAATGAACTACAAGACAAAAATAGATGTAGGTTGCCCTAGGTATGGGATGAAGTATTCCCCCTCAAAGTGGGAATCGAGAGAAGGTAATCTAAAATCAGGTGCTAATTTGATAGGTAGTGGATGGGTAGGGTGAGGTTAGAGTGTGAACACTACAATAGTTGAGATTGCATGTATACCACTTCACTTGATAGGCAGGTCAAATTGTCACAAAAAGGTCGAGGAGGATTAAAATTGAAGTAATTGATCCCTAGCTTATTAGTGGTAGCTGATTGGGTTAAAATGATCAAAGATGTAGCTCCAATGGTTGAGGAGGACTAAAATTGAAGTATTTAGTCCCCAACTTATTAGTGGTAGCTAATTGGGTTTAAATGATCAAAGTTGTAGCTCCAATGGTCGAGGAGGGCTAAAATCAAAGTAACTGGTCCCTAGGTTATTAGTGGTAGCTAATTGGGTTAAAATGATCAAAGTTGTAGCTCTAATGGTTAAGGAGGACTAAAATCAAAGTAATTGATCCCTAACTTATTAGTGGTAGCTAATTGGGTTAGATCGATCAAAGCTATAGCTCTAATGGGCACCGTGTTCTAAGTATCTAGGCTAGGAAGTGCTTTTAGAAAACATGAAAATGTTATAGATATTAGGGATCAACTTGATTGCAATCTGAAAATAGGTATGAGGGGCATGCATAATTTGTTAACTATTCGTGAGGTAGCATATGCAATCAAAACAACCAAGGCAAAGTTGTCTCAAAAGTAGTCGTGGTCTGAGGAGATAGTCGCGATCTCTGAGGTCATTTTTCGAGTCAAGCTGAGATATAAGTGATCTCGAGTGTTATTTGTTGTGGTTAGGGAGATGTATGTGATCTCCAATGTGCCCCATGAGAAGTCTAAGGTGACTTTTATAGTGTCAAGGCTGGTTGTTTGGTCATGATTTTAGGTAGTTTTAGAGAAGACCTATGTTGTTAGGTCATTGACATTAGTTAGGCCACCAATGTCGGTAAGTAGTTGAAAGGATGTTGTTGAATGTTATCTATGATAAAATTGAGTTGAATTTTAGGTTCATAAATTTATAGTGAAAATTATGAGATGACAATATGCGAGCATATAATTTTAAGACACTGTGTCCTAAAAGATAAACTAGCATGTGACGAAGGTGTGTAAGAAGTGAAAGGTGCATTTCTCTTTCATTGACAAGGACCATAATGATAGCATAGATAGGGTTTTTGCAAATAAAATCCCTATTAATGCATTACGTCCTTGACCATTGGTTTTTGTTAGAGAAGTACCCTAATCACTTGACATTAAGTGAGCTCAAAATCCCTTGGGTATTTTGGGGTAATAGGTGTGATTATGTGATATGTGAGGATAGCGTAACCCTTTTTAGCATGGATAACTTTGCCCCTTTTATAGGTGACCCTAAGAACAACTATAGGCAAGTCCATGACTTAATAGTTTGTTAGTCAGTTTTGTTTTATTTTTTATATATTTTTTTTGTGGGAGACTAATCAATACGAGAAGTCTACTTGGGGATGTTGTTTTGTTTTATAGTCATGTGAAGCTGATCAATGTGGGAAGCTTTTAAGAGGGTGCTATTTTTGTAGCAAAATTTGGGTATAGCCATCCTTCGAGGGAGCGGTCTATATTTTTCTTTGTATGTTTTGATTTCTTTGAATAGCTATCCTTCAAGGGAGCAGTTTATTAATTATAGCAATAATGCAGCTATCCTTCGAGGGAGCAGTCTACATTTATAGTTTATGACCTTTTACTATGTTGTTAGGCATCCTAGTTTTATGTTTTTTTTTTGTTAACTAAAATTTTAGTCATGGACTAGACTATAGAGGTTTAGGGGTTTCCCTTTTATTACGATAAAGCATTAATGCTTAAAAAAGGGTTAACTAATTTTTTATAAGGAAAAAGGGTTGAAAGGAATAGGAATGAGGATGATAGGGGTTGCTCAAGGGATGAGCTCAAGTTAAACATCAAGTGAATGATTACTTGACTAATGGTCACAGATGCAAGGCATTAAGGGGCTCAGGTTTTGGCTGGCCTTCGAGAGAAGATAAATGATAAGTGCTTGATCCATACTTGTGTGTTATTATATAAGGTCTGAGCCAATTAGGAGCAAACTTGCCACGTTTGCTTCTTTCCATATTGGTCACATGTTGGTTTTATTTAAGGATGAGATCTCTTATTTTGAAATTTTGCTCTCTCAAATTTTTGTTGTAGGCACGCTTGATGCGATCTTGGTAGATATGAAGATGATTAAGAGCAGCAAGATGACATTCATCAAGTAACTCAAGTTATGTTAATCGATCTTGATGAAAGTCATTGTTAGAGATTATGTCATGCAAGGAGATACAAAGAGAAGGTATTTGTACTCTAAGAGGCAAGATGACCTTAGTTCCATACACTAAGGAGAAAGGTGTAGCACCTGTAGGGGTTCAGATGCTAGTGCGGTAGGCCCACAAAGCAAAGGGAAAGTGAGTGTGCCAATCCCTTCCAGTGTCATTGACCACCTTCATCAGGATTTTAGTTAGGATTTTGTTAGAAGTTTTTACATGTCCATTTTCTTATGGATAGTAAGGCGAGGAGAAGCTGAGTTTAAAGCCAAAAGCGTCGCAAATCTTTTAGACAGTTTTGTTTTTGAAAGATTTGCCATTATCAGTGATTATCTTGTGAGGTACACCCAAATAATAGATGATGTGGTGGTTAATGAAGTCAACAATTTTGTCAGCTTTAGTGGAGATGAGGGGAACAACTTCCATCCATTTAGTGAAATATTCAATCACTATGATAATAGACTGATGTCAGAGAGATGAATGAGGGTTAATCTCACCAATTAGATCTAAGCCCCATTGTGAAAAGGGCTAGAAATCCTTAGCAACATGTAAAGCATGGCTAGGAATGTGAAGTAGGTTATCATGTTGCTGGCATTTGATACAATGCCGAACATAGTCACTACAGTCTTGGTTAAGAGTGGGCCAATAATAGCCCAAGTAGAGGATGTTGTTTCTACTCATTTTTTGCTGATGTAGAAGACTTCGTACAACCTTCCAATCCAATGTTTGGAGTGAGTTTTTCAGAGTTTCTGTAGCTTGGAAAGTGATGATAGAATCTTCCTACCTCATCCCAAAGCCTGTCTTTGATATGCAAAGAGTCAGGGAGCAAGAGAGAATTTAGATTTGGGCCTCCACCAAGGTTAGAATTTAGCTTTAAGTAACCGATGTCGGTGATCCCGCTGGCATCAGTCGATGGTCAACCGATGTCGGCAGCTAGAGAATGGGTAAAAAGGCTATTTTTAGCCTTTTGCCTGTTCCTCCATCTACCAAGTTTAGTTGCCATTGGTGAATGGTCGAAAGGTGGGTTTTATAGGTGTGAGAGTTAGTGAGAGAGTTGGAATAGGTCTTAGGTAATTATGATTTGGAGGACTTAGTCATAGGGTGATAAATGGCCTAAGGGTGAGGTATCCAAGGTGAGGTGTATAGGGTGATGTCATTAATTTAAAATAAGTAATTTATTTTAAATTAATAAAGTGTGCAAGTGACTAAGGGGAGTCGACACAATTTTGGTGTCTACATTTGCCCCTTTTTGTCTTGTTAGTTGTTCTTGATGAACTATAAGACAAAAATAGGAGTAAGTTGCCCCAGGTATGGGATAAGTTGTAGGTTGCCCCAAGTATGGGATGAGGTATTCCCCCTCAAAGCAAGAGTCGAGGGAAGGTAACCTAATATTGGGTGTCAATTTGATAGGTAGTGGATGGGTATGGTGAAGTTTGAGTGTGAACACTATAATAGTTGAGATTGCACTTATACCACTTCACGTGATAGGTAGGTCAAATTGTCATAGGCAAGGTTGAGGAGTGCTAAAATCAAAGTAACCAGGCCCCAGCTTTTAGTCGTAGCTGATTGGGTTATTTGATCTAAGCTATAGCTCTAATTGGACATCATCTTCCAAGTATCCCGGGCTAGGAAGTGCTCCTAGAAAACATGAAAATGTCACAAATAGTGGGGATCAACTTGGGCGTGATCTGATACTTGTGAGGGTCATAATGTGAGGTGCATATAATTTTTATAACTATTCGTGAGGTAGCATAGGTGCAATCAAAAAAACTAAGGCAAATTCATCTCGAAAGTGGTCATGGTCTGAGGAGATAGTCATGATTTCCAAGGTCATTGGTCGAGTCAGGCTAAGATATAAGTCATCTCAAGTGGTGTGTGTTGTGGTCAGGGAGATGTATGCGATCTCTAATGTGCCCCATGAGAAGTCTAAGGTGACTTCTATAGTGTCAGGGCTGGTTGTTTGGTCATGATTTTGGGTTGGTATAGATAATTGGTCCATTAGATGGACAGACAAAGGAATGGCTGAGCTAACCTCAGAAGACCCCATGTCAACTGAGTGCTGCCTACATAGCCCCTGTTTGAAGGGCCTCAAGCCAATGTAGTTCTCCCAAAAGGGAAGAAGAGAGTTGATTATGGATTGGGTTTGACTAGGTTAAGTCATGGTTAAAGGTGAAATGGTTTGTCCATTAGGTAGATGAACAAATGAATGGCCGACGCCATTAGGGAGATGAACAGGCAAATGGTTGAGCTAACCCTAGAAGACACCATGTCAACTGAGTGTTGCCTACATAGCCCCTATTTTAAGGGCCTCAGGTTAATATAGTTCTCCCTAAAAGGGAAGAAGAGGGTAAAAGTGGTTGATAAGTGTTTTGGTCAGGTTAGTGTCATTAGCATTTCTCATATGTTATGGTGCATGCTTGAAATGATAAGAATAATGATGTTACAGCCTTTTCCATATGGTGTATTCTGTAACATTGGTTATGTGGTTTTTCATCCTTAGCAATTTTCTATATTTGTGATGGTGGATGCTAAAAATGAAATGAGTATATTCATGCTTCAACAATTTTCCATATTGGTGATGGTATATGTTTGACATAAATTGCGTCTGGTCGATAGTTTCCATGTGTATTGTTTTCCATAGAAACTAGTGTGAATGGGTAATGTCATGTTAATGGTTGAAAAATGGTTTGGTTTGGTTTGGGTTGGTTGTATGTGATGAAGATGTGTAAGAATTGAAAAGTGTGTTGCTCTTTCATTGACAAAGACCATGATGATAACATAGATAAGGTTTTTGCAAACAAAAACCCCATTCATGCATTCCGTCATTGACCATTGGTTTATGTTAGAGAAGTAGTCAAATCACTTGACATTAAGTGAGCTCAAAATCCCTTGAATGTGTTAGGGTAATAGGTTTGATTATGTGATATGTGAGGGTAGGATAACCTTGTTTATTAGGGATAACTTTTCCCCTTTTATAGGTGACCCTGAGAACAACTATAGACAAGTCCATGACTTAATGTTTTGTCAGTCTTTTTTTTTTTGGCAGAGTGATCAATGTGAGAAGTCTATATGGGGATGTTGTCTTGTTTTGGTTATATGGTGCTATGTATGTAGCAAAAATTTGGACATAGCCATCCTTCAAGGGAGTGGTTTATATCTACTTTATATGTTTGGATGTCTAGCTATTCTTCAAGGGAGCAGTCTAGTAATTACAGCAATGATGCAGCTATCCCTCGAGTGAGCAGTCTACATTTATAGTTTATGACCTTTGAATATGCATCCCAGTTTTATTTTTTGTTTTTTTTGTTTTTGACTGGACTTTTGGTCATGGACTTGACTATAAAGGTTTAGGGGTTTCCCTTTTATTAGGACAAAGCATTCATGCTTTATAAAAGGATTGACTAATGTTTGTAGGAAAAAGGGGTTAATAAGAATAGGAATGAGGATGATAGGGGTTGCTCAAGGGATGAGCTCAAGTTAAACATCAATTGAATGATTACTTAATTAACAATATAATGGTCATAGATGTAAGGCATTAAGAGGCTCAATTTCTGGTCAGCCTTCGAAAGAAGACAGATGATAAGTGCCTGATCCATACGTTATTATGTAAGGTCCGAGTCAATTAGGAGAAAACTTGCCCCATTTGCTTCTTTCCATATTGGTCACATGTTGGAGATGGTTAAGAGGTTGGTTGATGTTTGGTCGATGCTTGGTTGAGGTCGTGATAGTCAGAATAAAGTCAAATTCCCCCAGTCGCATTTGTGATAGGGAGAATGTTTGATACCCATTACAGATAATCAATGGGTTGGATAAATGAGATGGAGAGAAGATGATGAAGCTTCTCTTTGTCAAGGAGTGTGATGCAAGGATGAATCCTATGAAGCTTTTTCTTGATAGGTTTAGTTTAAGAGGGTGAGATCCTGATCTTCTAGGTTGGAGTTTGGAATCTCAGAATTAGGGACAGTGATGGAGGCAATGGTTGGTAATGATTTGACTAAAGAAATTAGTGGTTGGGGGTCTTTAGGTTGGACCTCCACTGTCTATAAAGCTTTGATTAAAGCTTGGTGATGTTTTGGAGAGCTTTGAATGAGGTCATACAAAGATGTCTTCATAGGGGTTTGGTGAAGTTGTTTCACCATGGGGTCATGAAGTGGCTTCAAAGATGTTGGATGGGATGTGCCCAAGATTGAAATCTTGGGTTTTAGTGGTTGAGGAGGCTTGACAAATGGATATGTTTAAGGGAGAGAAACCTTCTCTTTCCCTTTATCTTTCATGGTTTGTGACCTGTTGGCCACATTGATGGTGTTGATTTCAAATAAAGGGGGATAAGGTGGTAGAGAAATCACAGACTTGCTTTGAGATCTCGATGTAGGTGATGAGGTTTGAGAGGCATGTGATGGTGTTGATGGTTTGTTGAAAGGGTGGTCAAGAGGATCCTTAATGAAAAGGGTGTCCTATTTTAGGTGTTGATGTATGATAGCTTTAAGAGCGTAGCAACGCTTAGTGTCATGCCCAGGTGTGTGATTATACACATAGATTTTAGTGTCATCAAACCAAGATGGTTTTGGTTCGAGAGGTTGGTATGGTTTAAGAGGTGGGAGGCTGATACGAGAAGACTACAATAATTGGCATAACAATAAAGCATAGGAACCTATTAATGAGTCTACATTATTTGTTACAGTAGGTGTTGGCAATTTCTATTTAGGAGTTGTAGGAGAAGTTGGTCGTACCACCTTTTTAGTTAGTGGTATGGTCATACAAGTAGATGGCACTTGCTTGGTGAGATGTGCCAAATGTTTTGGAGGATGTATGTTTTTGATGAGTGAAAGGAGTAATGAAGGCAATTTGCCTCTGTGAGGTGTTGAATGCCTCATGCTCTAAGTTTCTTAAATGGAGAAACCCTAAGTTTTCAGCCAATCGAGAGAATGGTTTTGAAGATGTTAGACGAGGCTTTGGTTTTTTAGAAGATATGGGTGGTTGTGAGACTGGAAATGTGTTAGATGCAGCGATCTTAGGCCAAAGGCATGAGAGAGCCATTACTGGATCATCTTCGATCAAAGTAGGTGAAGATACAAGTTCTTCTCGTGGTGGAGAAGGAATTGGAGAATGTGGCTCCTCAAGAGGATAAAAGGCAGGGATGATCGTACCTTCTACTTGTGGTCAAAGAACGGGAAAATTATGATCTTCCATGGGTAAAAGGAAGGATGAGGGTGGAGCTAGCGGCACTGGTATCATCAAAGCGTCCTCCAATATAAGAGAGTTTAAATTAGACTCTTATATGCATACAAGGGGGGAAGATGGAGGACTAACAGGAGAAGAAGGTTCTTCCACTCATGGAGGAGAAATAAGAGAAGGCTCTTTTACCTGTGGTAGACAGATAGGAGAAGAAGGCTCTTTTAATTGTGATGGACAAATAGGATAAGAAGGCTTTTCTAGTTGTGGTGGACACATAGGTTGACTAACCTCTTCAGACTGCGGGAGAGGTTGGTTAGGAATGACAAGAAAGACCGTTTTGACTGTGCATATATTGCACTCTTGAAGGTCATCGGCCATGGTCTGAACATTGTTTTGACTTGGTGGATGATTAGGGAATGGTTGTCTAAAGATATCTATGTTTTGGTTAGCCGGCACATTTGGGTTATCCAAAACAAGATCCCCCTTGTCTAGCATGTCCTGGACAATGTTCTTAAAGGTTTTACAATTGTCTATCTCGTGACCCTTGACACGATGATAATTACAAAAGTCATTTTCCCTATGCCATGTAGGGATGGCTTTTGAGGGGTCAAATTGAGGTGGTCAAATTTGAGGGAGATTGAAGACCCCCTGCTTGAATAATTTATCCAACACGAAAGCATATGATTCTCCTATTGCAGTGTATTGATGTTGTATATTCTATTGTTGGAATTGTTTTGTGAAGTATTTTGATGTATAGGGCTCAAATTGGTTAGTTGTGGTGGAGGATGATGATCTAACGACCACAGAATTTATTGACCCCTTGGACTTAGAGTGGGAAGAAGAAAGTTTGGAAGAAGGGTCATTATATTTTGCATTGGTATTTTTACTATGCAATGTGACTCTATCTTCTTCGACAGCATGGAGTTTAAGCTTTCAGGCCATGGTGAAAGCTTTGTCAATTGTGTATAATGTTTGGACCCACAAAGTAGATGAGATGTTCTTGGCACATGCTCTTAAAAAGAGCTCAATGAGCTTAAGTTGAGGTAATGAAAAAGAGAGTTGGTTGATCAAACCTCTCCAATGGACAACAAAGTCAGCTATTAACTCGTCATCGAATTATTTAATAGAATATAGGTTTGTAATGGAGACCTTTTTGGTGATGTTGATTGAAAAGTGGTCAAGAAATAATTGGGTGAGTTGAGTAAAGGTAAAAAGAGAGTGAATGGTAATAGAACTATACCAATCAAGGGCAGCACCAGAAAGTGACATGGGAAATGTGTGAAGTAATAACGCATCATCATGTGTTATAAGGTAACAAGCATGTTTAAACGCTCGTAAATGTTGTTGTGGGTCCTATTTACTCTTAAAGCGAGTAAATTTAGGGAGTTCCCACTGGTTAGGGTATGGTCTAATGGGCACCGAAGGGTGAATGGGTTCATTGCATATTTGTTCATATGAAAGAACATTGCTTGAACCGGAAATGGATGTCTCAAGGTTGGACATCTTATCCATCAACATCTTAATTAGATCGGCTGACAGATTGGTAGGAGGGGCACCCCCTAGGTTATAAGGTACCTGGAAGGTGTTGGGAGGGGCATATGACATACTAGGTTGTGTTTGTATAGGCACAACATATTAGTAGTTCGTCATAGGGACTAAGGTTGAGGTCAAGGAAGCTTGTGCCATAAAGTTAGAGGGCACAAATTGACTGGATGTCGCCAAAGGTGGTTGAGTGGTGGCAACACTTGTTGAAGGATAGGTAGTCACTCTTGTATTTATGGGTGCAAGAGTGGGTGGGATAGAGACAAGCAAGTTTTGAAAAGGTGTTGAACTTACTTAAATTGTTTGTGGTTGAGGGGGTAAGGAAACCCTAATGGAAGTAGGTCCAGAAATGGAAGGAGAGGCCAAATCTTGAGCATTGGCCATGGTTGGGTTAATGGTTGAGGCAATGGTCTGAGTAGCAGATGTTGTTGATATCATAGCTTCTTTAGTTAAGGAGGTTGGCATCCCATAAATAGGGGTACCTGAAAGATCTCGCATTTGGTTTCTTGTGAGATAGTGTTGGAGAGCCTTGACATTGTGGTCAAGGAATCTCTTGAAATTTTGATCCCCTTCAGGAATAATTGGAGGTTGATTGGGGGTTGGTTGGATAGGAGTATGCTCAATGTCTAAAATGTCCTCCATTAGAGGACTTGGTATGAAGGGTGAAGGTGGAAGTGGTTGTTGACGTGCATGGTCAACAAGAGTTTTAGCTTGACTACGTGTCAAAACCATTCAAGGAAAAATGTGTTTAGGTTCTAAAAAATGTATATTCCAGTCTCAAAATTCTAGAATGTGTGTTTGACAATCAAAAAGTCAGGTTTTAAACTTGCTATTTTGAAATAAATATTTTTGACAGTGATCGACGTCGGTTAAATAACTAATGTCGGTTATAAAGTGTTATCGAGGTCGGTGGTATAACTAATGTCGGTCAGGATGAGTTGCCGACGTCAGTGGAAAAGCTGATGTCGATGTTTGTGTATTTCCAAAAACACAAAAAACTGATATTTTTGAAAGAAACAAAAATTTTGAGTTTGTTTTTGGATCTCAGAATGCGACCTCACCAGCTCAAAAAATTAGATACAGATAGAGAAATAGATGATGGGCAAGCAACCTCTAAACATTAAATTCCTAAGAATAAATTTTAGAGTCGTGGTGGCTTATGCCTTGGAAGAATGTGTTAGAAGTTGGGCTTTTAGAATGGGTCCTAAAGAGGAAGTCTAAGGTTGGTTTTGGGTTATGTTTTGGTGTTCAAAAGTCTGTGTTAGGTTTCATACGTGGCCTAGTGCTAGGGGCTTGCTCTCTTCACTTCACGAACCCAGAGCCAAGTTGGGCCACTTAGCCAATATATACTTTTCCTATAGTTTATACTCTGCTAGAGAACAGAGTGGGTCCTCCTCTTGGTGGTGAAATCCAAGTAGGATCGGTAGGAAGGGTAAGGTATCCACTAGGTGATGAAATCTTAGACGGGCCTTGTCTCAAGTATGTTTAGGTGTTTGATTGTGTTTGTGAATGTGGTCTAGTTGTGTAACATATGTGCACTATGATTTATTCATAATGCATTTTAATTACTAAGTGAGAGAGCTAAGTATGCATTCAGGCAAAAATGAAATGCAATAGATTTTTAACCCAAAATTGAAATGTTTTGTTTAGATGCAAACAATTGAGAAGAGGTTAAGAGTATGAATTTCACTACTCTAAGATGCAGGGAAAGATTGACAAGAAGAAAAAAAAAGAAGTTCTTTTTAACTTGTGCTTATGATTTCTTTTTGAGATAAAGAGATAGAAGAAGGATGCAAGAAGAGAAAATTTCCTAATGCACCTATATGAAAGTTTGCCTTTTAAAAGAAATGAACCCAAGGAAAACTTTAGGGTCCCACCGGGTGTGCTAGAATTTTTCTACTCATTTTTGCTTTTTACATTCAGAAGAAAGAAGAAACTAAAGTTAAATGGTCAGGGGTTAGATGATACCCAGATTAAGTTGCGCACCGTTATCCAAAAATTGTAGGAACTCCTCTTTGGATGTGGAGGATGACACCTATAGATAAGAAGAAGACTAAAACAATAGAAAATGTTAGAGAGATATATGGTGGACTGCCAAGTGATATGCTCGGTCCTGAAAGCGTAAAAACTTCTTTGAGGGATGACAGTCCACTATTTATGAAAAAGAGTGTTGCATAAAAGAAATGGTGAAAGACTAAGAAAGAGAAATAAAGATAACATGTACCTATTCTCTGCAATCAGTCTGCCATAGTCGCCAATGTTGGTAGTCCTACCAGTGTCGGTTGGTGAAGTTACCAACATCGGTTATGTTATCGATGTCAGTAGGGGCAATGGTCCTTGGACGGGTTTTTGGTTGATGTCCTTGGTTGACAGAGGAGTCTGGGAGGTCTATGGGAGTTTAATAGTTTGTGCAGGATTGTAGGATAGTGAATATGGTCTGGGAAAGGGCCTAGGTAGAGGATAGGGGTGGAAAGAGAATAAGAATGAGAGGAAGGCTTTTCAGCCACTCTGAGAAGAAAGTCAGGTTGTCTATCAATAGTACTCAAGAATATTCAATGGAAACTAATTACTAATGCCTTCTAAAATACTGAAATGAAATAGAAGAATACTTAGCTCTATTTGGATGGAGAACCAAGAGTGTCAGGATGCTTGTCCCTAATGCGGTTGATGTAGAATACTTTGTACAACCTTCCAATCCAATGTCTGGAGTGAATTTTATAGAGTTTCAGTAGCCTGGAGAGTGATGATAGAATCTTCCTACCTCATCCCAAAGCCTGCCTTTGATATGCAAAGAGTCGGGGAAGAAGAGAGAATTTGGATTCGGGCCTCCAGCTAAGGTTAGAATTTAGTTTTAAGTAATCGATGTCGGTGATCCCGCTGGCGTCGGCTGATGGTTAACTGATGTCGGCAGCTAGAGAATGGGTAAAAAGGCTATTTTTAGCCTTTTGCCTATTCCTCCATCTGTCAAGTTTAGTTGCCATTGGTGAATGGTCAAAAGGTAGGTTTTATAGGCATGAGAGTTAGTGAGAGAGTTGGAATAGGTCTTAGGTAATTATGATTTGGAGGACTTAGTCATAGGGTGATAAATGGTCTAAGGGTGAGGTATCCAAGGTGAGGTGTCTAGGGTGATGTCATTAATTTGAAATAAGTAATTTATTTTAAATTAATAAAGTGTGCAAGGGACCAAGGGGAGTCGACACAATTTTGGTGTCTACAAATGCACTTTGCAACTGAGTTACCACTGAAATGTCCTCCACAAACCCTGTCATGGACTTGTTTAATGGCATGAGATGTCTTAGTGGTGGTTAGGCATCAGAGAAGGAGGCTGTCAAAACCTCATTTGTAGAGAAGACCCCCTAACATGGTGTATCAAGTAGTACTCTTGATAAAAGCCTACCGTCCATTGCTAGAGAGGTTAAGAGGAATGATAGAATAAGTCAAGTAGTCAACAAGTTGTTTATACCAAACATCATGTGGACTAGAGTCGATATTGCCAACAAAGTTGATGTTAGTTGAGATATATGAGGGCAATTCCAAATGGTGTACCATGACATAGATTCTCAAGGAAGCAGATGAAGATGGGATGTGTGAGGTGAGAGAGGCCATTGTGTCAATAAACTTATTCATAGAGTGAGGAACAGTTTGTAAGAGATAACGGTCGAAAGACCCTAACAATGTGTTAACACGATGTTTATATCATTGTAAAACTTCATTTTTACAAAGATATGAATCATTAATCTGATTAATGACTAGTTATGAGTCACCAAAGATATTGATTGTCTTAATTCCCAAGAAAATGGTAGTTTGAAGCCCCAAAATTAAGGCTTCATACTCAACCATGTTATTGGTGCATTCAAAGTCAAGTTTGAAGGATAGAGGCATGGGCTCACCCACATGAGGGATGGGAATGACCCCCACACCCACACTGAGTTGACATTTAGATCCATCAAATAACATTATCATTTGATAGGGGATGTCATCAGTGGATAGCATGGTGATAGACTCATCAAGAAAATCACAATTAGAGGGTTGGTTATCAGGTAAAGGGGCATCTGCTAGTTGGTCAGTGATCATTTGCCCTTTTATAGACTTTTTTTGAATGAATTCCAAATCAAATTCAGTGAGAAGCATGAGCCAATGAGCCATACATTGGTTTTGGTATGGCTTGGAATACATGTATTTGAGAGGGTCGGTGTGGGTGATGACATAAGTCTTATGGTTGAGGAGATAGTGGCAAAGTTTGGAGGCGGCAAAGACTAATGCCAAGAAATTTTTTTCAATATGAGTATACCAAGTTTCGTAGTCAATGAGCATTTAACTTATATAATAAAATACCTACTCATGATGTTTTTCATCTCGATGCACGATCATGGCACCTAAGGAATGATCTATTACCAAAATGTAAAGATAGAAGGGTTAGTCATCTTTAGGTGGAATAAGGACTAGTGGAGAGACAAGATAGCATTTAAGAGCCTCAATGCTTAGTAATCCCTATTCCAATTAAAGGAGGCATCCTTCTTGAGGAGGTAATGGAAGGGTTTACATCAATTAGATAGTTATGAGATCAAGTGATGAATAGATTAAAGCTTCCCTTGCAGGTTGCAAAGTTGTTTTAGGTTAGTTGGTGGGGGCATCTTGAGTATGGCTCAAATCTTAGCTAGATCTACCTCAATGCCATGGAGAGAAATGATGAAACCTAAAAGATTCCCTAAGAGAACCCCAAAGATGCATTTTTTGGGGTTGAGTCAAATGTTATATTGTAGTAGGTGAGTGAATATTGTTTTGAGAATGGTTAGGTGGTCATGGCAAAGTTTGGATTTCCCCAGTAGGTCATCCACATAGTCCTCCATGATTTTGTGGAGGAGATCATGAAAGATGTAAGTCATGGCATATTGGTATGTATCGCCTACATTTTTGAGGCCAAAAGGCATTACCCTATAGCAGAATGTCCCCCATGGGGTGATGAAGGTGGTTTTATGTTGATCTTCTAGGGCAATCAAGATTTGGTCGATGCTTGAGGGATAGCATCTCATGACCAGCTATAAGATCAACAAGTTGGTCAATGTTTGGCAAAGGAAAGTCATCATTTGGGCAAGCTAGGTTGAGGTCGTGATAGTTAGTAAAAATTTAAATTCCCCTATTCCTTTTATGATAGGGACAATGTTTGACACCCATTACAAATAATCAATAAGTTGGATAAATGAGATGGAGAGAAGATGTTGAAGCTCCTCTTTGATAAGGAGTGTGACATGAGGATGCATCTTATGAAGCTTTTTCTTGATAGGCTTAGCTTCACGGTTCATGATGATGTTTTGGATGACAATGTTAGGGTCAATATCGGGCATATCACTATAGGACCAAGAAAAGGCTTTGCTATGATCTGTAAGGAATGTGGTGTAGTCAATTTGTTCCTGGGCATCTAAAGATTGACCAATCTTTAAAATGTGAGGAACATCAGAAGATGGGAGATTAATGTCAATAGTTGATTCATTTAACATAACTTGTGTTTTCAAAGGAAGTGATCATTGTATGAAGGAGTCATCTACACCCATGTAGGTGACTATGGCATCATCGTATAGGCATTGGACAGTGTTGATGCTAGAATATTCATCATCTATCATGTCTAGATAAATGAGAGGAAGAGACCTTGATGCCTCACCTAATTGATTGGTCAAGGGTTCCAAGTGAATGGCATTTATGAAGAAAAAAAACTAGGAGGGATGGAAACCACTGACTCCATAGGTGAGGGTGGGGGAATAGGCAAGGTTGGAGGAGAATTCTCTATGACACTTTTGTGGTGAGGGATCTTAGAGGGTTTTGTAGGTTCTTTGAAACCCACATCATGTCATTTCTTGGTATTTTTGATATCCTCATCATTTGGAGGCTCAATGGGCTTCTGGGGACCTTGTTCATAATGCCCAAAACCAAAACCCTTCCATTCACACCTATGAAGATAGGTGTGAGCAAAGCTAGGGTTGCTAAGGAAGGTGAAATCACAAGTGAATATTCGGGGTGATGAGAGAGGATTTCTAACAGTAGGAGCCCGATTTAGCCCTCCATAGGTGAGATTAGTTTAGAGATCAGGAGGACCATATGGGATGACCATTTCAATGTGATGGTCATAGTTAGGGTGGTGATGAAGTTTTCCATATTCTTTTGGAGTTTGGAACATGTCAAGGGTAAGCAAATGATACTCCCCAAGTGAAATGTGTTGGAAGGTATCTTCCATAGGATCTTTTGTGGTCACTTGAGGAGTAGGCGTAGGTGTGGTCAATGTTTATGAGCTTGTCAAAGCTTCTGTGGGTGGAAGTGGTGTTTGGGTGGATGTTTTTGAAGGGATGAGAACATCATTAGGTTGGTAGGTCATGTTGCATGTTTTAAAGGGGGAAGGGTTAGTAGCAATAACATGAACCTGCCCCTCATGTTCAAACTTGACACAATGATGCAACGTGGAAGGGACACAGGTCATGGAATGTATCCAAGGTCATCCCAATAGCATGTTATATTGGAACTCCCCCTTGATGATATAGAAGAGTTCTAGAATTGTATGTGGGCCAACATGAACATGCAAGACCATAGTGCCAATGGTAGTGGTAGTGGCATCATTGAAAGAATGAAAAATTAATCAATTTTTGACATGCAGTTCTTTGGAAGGGCTAGTTGATCATATGCATGGGTAAAAATGATGTTGATGATAGCACCTCCATTAATCATAACCTACTTAATGTGAGTTTGATCAACATAATCCATGATAAAGAGGGCAGGATCCTGATCTTCTAGGTTATAAGTAGGAATCTCAAAATCACTGAAGGTGATGGAGGCAATAGTGGGTAATGATTTGACTAAAGTAGCCAGTGGTTGGGGGTCTTCAAGTTAGACCTCCACTACCTGTAAAGCTTTGATCAAGGCTTGGTGATGTTGTAGAGAGCTTTGTATTAGGTCATACAAAGACATCTTCACAAGGGTTTGATGAAGTTATTTCACCATGGAGTCACGAATTATCCCCGAAGATGTTGGTTGAGATGTGCCTAAGATAGAAATCTTAGGCTTTGATGGTGGAGAGGGCTTGGTGAATGGATATGTCCAAGGGGTAAAAACCTACTTTTTTCCTTCATCCTTTAGGGTTTGGGACCTGGTGACCACATTAATAGTGTTGATTTTGAGTAAAAGGGGAGAAGATGGTAGAGGGACCATAATCTCATGTTGGGATCCTGATTCAAGTGAGGAGGTTTGGGAGGCATGGGATGGTATCAGTAGTTTGTCAAAAAGGTCATCAAGAGAATCCTCAATGAGAAGGGTGTCCTTTTTTAGGTGTTGGTGAATGACAACCTTAAGAGTGTAGCAACTCTCAGTATCATGCCCAGGTGTGCGATGATACAAGCATATTTGAGTGTCATCAAACCAAGATGGTTTTGATTCGAGAGGTTGATATGGCTTAATGGGTAGGAGAATGATGCTATAATATTGTAACAATTAGCATAACATTGAAGCATAGGAACCCACTAATGGGTCTACGCTAATTGTTGTAGTAAGGGTTGACAACTTCTATTTAGGAGTTGTAGGGGGAGTTTTTCGTACCACATTTTTGGTTGGTGGTGTGGCCACATGCGTAGATGGCACTTTCTTGATGAGAGGAGTCAAATTTCTTGGAGGAAATATGTTTTTGATGGGTAGAGGGAGTAATGGAGGCAATTTGTCTTTGTGAGGTGTTGGAATAGGGAACACTCCTATTAAAGTGGAAGGATGTGGACCCAATATAGAGGGAAATGGTGAAGGTGGGGGAGGAGTAGACCGATGAGGTTTAGCATCCTCCTTTAGTATGGTGCAGGGACCACTATTGTGTGGGGCAAGGTTCAAATCTAAATTCACTTGTGGGTGAGTTAGGTTTGATACAGGGTGAACACCAAGAGATCTAATCTATTTCAGCATGGTGGATGCCTGTGAGGGTTTGGATTCAGACGTGGAAGGCTGAGCTTCTGATGATTTAGAAGTGGAAACCCGATCCTCATCAAAGAATTTGGGGTAAATTATTGCAAAAGGGTTGGTAGTATAAGGTGAAGTAAGATGTGTAGGATAAGGAGCCCTAAGTCACTCCTATAATGCTTCATACTCTAGGTTCCTAGAATGGAGGAATCCTAAGTTTTCTGCCAACCAAGAGAAGGGTTTAGATGACATCACGTGAGGCCTTATAGTCGGTCCTTGAGAGGATTTGAGTGATTGCAGGAGTGGAAACATGTTAGACACAACAATCATGGGCCAAAGGCTAGAGAGAACCATCACCAAATCTTCCTCGGCCAAAGTGGGTGAGGTGGTGAGTTCTCTCAGCGAAGAAGGGATTGGATAATTTGGCTCTTCAAGCGGATAGAGTGCAGGGATGATCATGCCTTCCACATGTGGTCTAGGAGCATGGAAATTATGATCCTCCATTGGTAATAAGAAGGATAAGGGTGGGGCCACTAGTGTTGGTACCATCAAAGCATCCTCTAATATGGGGGAGGTCAAAGTAGACTCTCTTACATGTGAAAGGGAGTGGATGGAGGACTATCCTCCATCAGTGGAGGAAAAATAGGAGAGGAAGGCTCCTCTAAAGGGTAAATTAGATGGATGATGGCCCCTTCTACATGAGGGTGTGGGGTATGAATGGTAAATTCTTCTAATGGTAGAAGAAGAGGGAAGGTGGGGGCAAGAGGAATAGGTAATATGGGATCCTCATGAGGTATAAGAATGGATAGAGGAGGTGCTTGATGTCGTGAGGGTGATACAGGTGAAATGGGTTCATCCATGTGAGGAAGAAGGTGAGGTAAAGGGAGCTCTTCATTGTGTGGAGGTGGTATGGGTAAAATAGGCTCTTCTACCTGTGGTGGAGAAATGGTTTGACCAACCTCTTCATATTATGGGAGAGGTTGGATAGGAATGAAAGGAAAGACTATGTTGACCATGCGTATGTTGCATTCTTGAGGGTCATCGACCATGGTCTGAACATTGTTCTGACTTGGGGGATGGTTAAGAAATGGTTGCCTAAAGACATCCATGTTTTGGTTGGTTGGTGCATTAGGGTTATCCAAAACAAGGTCCCCTTTATCTAACATGTCTTAAATAATGTTTTTCAGGGTTTTACAATTATCCATGTCATGACCCTTGACACAATGATAGTTACAAAAGTCATTTTCCCTATACCATGCAGGGATGGCTCATGAGGGGTAAAATTGGATAGGTGGTTAGATTTGAGGGAGGTTGAGGACTCCCTGCTTCACTAATTTATCTAATACAGAAGCATGTGATTCTCCTATTAGAGTGTATCATCACTATTCATACCATTGCTAGAATTGTCTAGTGATGTTTTATGAAGTGGAGGGCTCAGATTGGTTGGTTGTGGTAGAAGATGGTGACCTAAGGACCATAGCTTTCACCAATCCCTTAGACTTGGGGTCGGAAGAAGAAGGTTTGGAGGAAGAAGGGTCATTGGGTTTTGTGTTGGTATTTTTGTTATGCAATTTGACCCTGTCTTCTTCAATTGTACAGAGTTTAAGCTTTCGAGACATAGTGAAAGCTTCATCGAATGTGTGGAAAGTTTGAAACCACAGAGTGGATGAGATGTGCTTGGCACATGCTCTTGAAAAGAGCTCAATGAGCTCAGGTTGAGGTAGTGAGAAGGAGAGTTAGTTGATCAAACCTCTCTCATAGGTGACAAAGTCTGCTATTGACTCATCCTCAAATTGTCTAATGGAATAAAGGTCTATGATGGAGACCTTATTGGTAATATTGATTGAGAAATGATTGAGCAATAGCTTAACAAGTTAAATGAAGGTGAAGAGAGAATGATTGTTAATAGAGCTATACCAGTCAAGGGCGGCACAAGAAAGTGACATAGGGAATGTGCAAAGAAATAACACATCATCATGCCCTATGAGGTAGCAAGTGTGTCTAAACTCTCATAGATGTTATTGTGGGTCCTCTTTACTTTGAAAGTAAGTAAATTTTGGGAGTTCCCACTGGCTAGGGTATGGTTGAATAGGAACTGAAGGGTGGATAGGTTCGTTGCAAATTTGTTCATATGAAACAACACTCCTTAAACTTAAAATAAATGTCTCAAGGTTGGACATCTTATCCATCAGCATCTTAATTAGATCAATAGATGGATTGGCATGAGGGGCACCCCCTAAGTTATAGGGTACCTGGAAGGTGTTGGAAGGGGTGTATGATGTACTTGGTTGCATTTGTGTAGGTACAACATACTAATAGTTCATCATAGGGGCTGATGTTGAGGCCAAGGGGCCTTGTGCCATGAAGTTCGAGGGCACAACTTGACTAGATGCCGCCAAGGGTGGTTGAATGGCGGTGACACTAGTTAAAGGATAAGTGGTCACTCTTATGTTTATAGGCACAAGAGTGGATGGGATAGAGACAATCAAGTTCTAGAAAGGTGTCGAACTTGGTTGAATTGTTTGCATTTGAGGGGGTACAGAAACCCCAATGGAGGTAGGAAAAGAAAGGATAGAAGGGGAGGCCAAATCTTAAACATTGGCCATGGTTGGTTTACTAGTCGAGGTAGTGGCCTGAGTGACCATAGGTTGGGTAGTGGATACTTTTGATATCATTGCCACTTCAACCAAAGAAGTTGGCATCCCATAAATAGGGTTACTTGAAGGATCTTGCATTTGGCTTCTAGCAAGATAATGTTGGAGAGCCTTGATGTTTTGGTCAAGGAATCTCTCAAAATCTTGATCCCCTTTGGGAATAATAGGAGGTTGATCAGGGGTAGGTTGCATAGGAGTATGCTCGATGTCTGAAGTATACTCCATTAGATGACTTGGCACGAAGGGTGAAGGTTGGAGTGTATGTTTACTCACATGGTCAACAAAGAATTTAGCTTGATTGCATGTCAAGACCATCCAAGGTGAAAGGGGTTCAGGTTGTAAAAACTATGTGTTTTAGTTTCAGAAAACCAGAATTTGTGTTAAACAGCAAGAAATTTGGGTTTTAAGCTTGTTGTTTGGAAATTTTTATTTATTTATTTATTGATAGTGACTGATATCAGTTGTTTAACTGATATTGGTTAGAAAATGTTGCCAACATCGGTCAATTAACCAATGTTGGTGAAGGTTTGGTTGCTGACATCGGTGGAGAAATTGATATCAATTTCTATGTAATTTTAGAAACACAGAAGATTGATAGTTTTTAGAAGAAGAAGATATTCTGATTTGTTTTGGACTTCAGAATGGTATGACCTTACCAGCTCAAACACTCAAATAAAACTAGAAGAATAGACGATTAGGCAAGCAACCTCTAAAATGTTAGATTCCTAAGAATGATTTTTAAAGTCATTGTGGCTTATGCCTTAAGAGAATGTGTTAGGAGTTGGGATTGTAGAATAGTTCCTAGAGAGGAAGTCTATGGCTAGTTTCAGGTTGTGTTATGGTGCTCAAATATATCTGTGTTAGGGCTAGTACGTGGCCTGGTGTTGGGGCTTGCTCCCTTCACTTCATGAGCCCAGAGCTGAGCTGGGCCACTTAGCTAAAATATACCTTCCCTATAGTTTATACTCTGCCAGAGAATAGAGTGGGTCCTCCTCTTGGTTGTGAAATCTAAGTAGGATTGTCAGGTGGGGTAAGGTATCTGCTAGGTGATGAAATCTTAGATGGGCCTTATCTCAAGTAAGTTTATGTGTTTGATTTGAAGTGATTGTGGTTTGGTTGTGTCACATTCATGCAATATGATTCATTCATAATGCTTTAATTACTAAGTGGGCTAAGTGTGCGTCCAAGCAAGAATGAAATGTAGTAGTTTTTAACCCAAATCAAAATATGTTATTCAAATGCAAACAAATGGAGAAGAGGTAGAGAGTATGCATTTTTCAATACTCTATGATGCATGTAAGATGTAACAAGAAAGAAAAGAGATGTTCTTTTTAACCTCTGCTAATGATTTCCTTTTGAAACAAAAAGATAGAAGAGTTTTAAAAAAAAGGAGAAAGAATTATTTCTCAAGAAATAAAGGCAAAGAAGAGGGGATGCAAGAAGTGAATATTTTTCTAATGCATCTACATGAAATTTAGATTTTTAAAAAGAAGAAGAATGAACCCAAGGAAAACTCCATGGGTCCCACTGAGCGTGCCAAAATGTTTTTCTAAATTTTCACTAATTACATTCAAATGAGAAAGAAACTAAGGTTAAGAGGTTATGGGTTTGATGTTACCTAGATTTAGCATGCACCGTATCCAAGCCTTATGGGAGCTCCTCTTTGGATGTAGAGGAAACACCTATAGTAAGAATGAAACTTAAATAAGAAAGATGTTAGAAGAGGTTATGGTGGACTGCCAAGCTACACGCTCAATCCTGGAAGCGTGAAGCTCCTTAAGGGATGATAGTCCACTGTTTAAAGATAAAAGTATTGTAAAGGAAGAAATAATAAATGACTAAAGAAATAGAAAAGTAGATGGTGTGTACATGTTCCTTGTAGTCTATGTATCTTAGAATGCTACAAAAGGCTGGCTGAAGGTTCTATCTGGTCTAGATGGGCTGTTTGGATGGCTTTCTAGTTTGTTGGTTTAGAACACAGTCACCGACGTTGGTGGGTCTGCCAAGGTCAGTTGGGTAAATGGTGCTGATGTCGGTTGGGTTATCGATGTCAGTCCAACTGAAGGTGCTAACGTCAGTTGGTCTGTCGATGTTGGTCAGGGTTGTCAGCCTTGGATGGCTTTTAGAGTATTTTTGGGATAGACAGAGGGGTTTCTAAAAGTTTAGTGGTTGGTGCAGGGTTGTGGGAAGGTGAATGAGGTCTGAGGAAGGGTATAGGTAGAGGATTGGTGTGAAAAGGGGGTAAGAACAAGGGGAAGTCCTTTTAGCCTCTCCATGGAAGAAGTCAGGCCTCTCAATAGTATTTAGAAATATCAATGAAAACTAATTGACAATATATTCTAAAACATTGAAATGAAAACTAGAGTACTTAGCTTTTAAGGTGAAGAACCAGAGGTGTCAAAATAGTGATTCCTATTGTGGCTAATGTGATCGGTGGTGTGAGCCAATGAAACAAACATGGATTGCTTCAATTCAGTAGCTCAAGGTCCTCGTACAATCTTTCAATCTAGTCTCTGGGATGATTTGTGTAGAGCTTCAGTAGCGAGGAGAATGATAGTTGAGTTCTGGTGCTTGAAATCTCAGAGTGTCCGTGTCAATGTGTGAAAAGGTAGGCTTAGCTCAATGTTAGAGCTTGGCTTATGTAACTGACGTCAGTGATCCTGCCAGCATTGGTGTAGGACTGTCGATGTCAGTCATAGGTTGATCGACATCAGTGGAGAGAGAATAGGTAAAAGGGATATTTTCAGCTCTTTGCCTATTTCTCCACCCACTAAGTGCCTTTTCCATTAGAGAACGGTCAAAACAAGGGCTTATGAGGCACGGGAGTTGGTTAGGGAGTTAAGATGGGGTGATAATAGGTCATGGTTAGTTAGGGTTTGGAGGACCTACTCTCAGGCTGACTCATAGGCTAAGAAATTGTCTTAGGGTGAGGTGTCTAGGTGAGGTGTCCAAGGTGAGCTAATTAATTTAAAATAAGTAATTATTAAATTAATAAGGTGTGCAAGTGTGGGTTAGGAGTGTTAACGTTTAAAAGGGGACCAAGGGGGGTTGACACGATATTGGTGTCTACACTATGATAGGTCCCACTTATAAAGGTAATACTATATGCCCAAGATTATCATGTGTTTGACCATCAAATGCTTTGACAACTCTAAAAGTATTGTATAAATATTTATTTGTATAACCAAGAGAGTAGAGGAGTGTTATGGTGCATGTATTTTCACTTGATCCAATGTCTAAAAAATATGATATATGGAATGTTTGTCAATATATGATCAAATAAAGATTCATATCTATTTTAATCATCTTCAACAACTTCACTATCATAAAATATAATTAGAGGGTATGATTCTTGTTTTCTCGTAATCATAAAAATTATGACATCAAGTGGATGTCCATATGTATAAGGAGGAGGATGAGCATTATATGCATAATGTACTTCAAAATTATCCTTATTTTGTTTTTCTTCATGATTTGAAAAAGGATATTTGTGCATTTTGAGATTTATATCATTATTATTTTGTTTCTTAACCTCTTTATTATGTGTTCCAATGTCAATAATATTATCATCAATGATATCTTTAATTTAGTTATTAAGCTTGAATCATATGTTTTCAAAATTCTAATCAAATTGATGGTAGTCACAATATGTATTGCTATCAAGACTTTTAGATTTTGGCTTAGATATGTTTACTTCCATTGGTGTATGAAGAGATATCAAATTGAATTCAACTAAATTGTACAAAAATACATGACAATGTGATGGTAACCTTGATATTTTCCTCCTTGGTGGAGTTTGTCATTGAATATTTTGTGTTGATTTTGAAATAATATTAACTGAAATATTAGTTTTGTTCTTGATTTCATTAGGTTTTCTCTTATAATTTGTCTTGATTTTAAACATGACATTTGAAGTATAAGGATAATTTTAAGTATAATTGATCTTTTTCAAAGTAATCAATTTAACCTCACACTTTTTGACTACATGGAATAACTCATCAAAATATTTTAACTTATCAGACATAATTGACTCTTGAGTAGAGAGAGAAAAATTTGAGTGAAGATATCTTGGAGCTAATTATTAGCAATTTAATTTTTCATTTTTTCTAGCATATTCTTATTTTTAGAACATATTCACTTATTGTCTCATTATACCCTTGATTGACCTTTTAAATCTAAGAATATGATAGCTTGTTACCAATGTTTATAGAAAATTGTGTTAAAAATAGTTTTCTAAAGGATTGAAATCCTTTATTGGTTGATTATTAATATCATAAAACCATCTAAGAGCATATTATTTAAGACTTTTTGGAAATATCTTTCTCAAAAATTTATCATTATCTTCATAGTTAAGACAAGGCACATGGAATGCACACAAATGTTATTTAGGGTCACCTTTATCTTCATATAAAAGAACCTTAGGAGCCACAAATCCAAATAGTAATGTATAAGATTCAATTTTAGGTTCCAAAGGGTTATGAAATAAGGAACATGAGTCTATAGAAGTAATATCATTAAAAATATTGTATTCAAGTTGAGATAGTTTGACTTGTAAGGTAATAATTATATACTCAAGAGTATTATTTATAGAGGTGATTGGAGGAGTATAAGTAGCATAATTAGGAATATACATGGATAATTTTTTGAAACCAATCAATTTTTCCAAACCAATGGATGATTCTAAGTAACTAGAGATGTAAAAATAGGAATGGGTGTAATAGTAGAAGTGGAAAAATTGGAATTAGGGGAATTGACAACTCAAAAATACAACTCTTGTGGTGGATATGTGGTTAAATTATATTAATGCTCATCTTTTTATGTTAGAAGGAGACTAATTATCTTATTTACATCATGGGTGTTATTTTGAATACCTTGATGAAATTTAGATAATTCTTGTAATTGATTTTGATCTACTCCATTAAAATTTTGTGGATCAATATGTGTTTCATGTTAATTATGTTCATCATAGTTCTCTTCCTTATTTTTATTATCAAAATTAGTGTGAATTCAACTTCATTATACCAAGGAATTTTAATAATAACATTATTAGTTAGAGAAAGAAACATCATGATTTGTCATTGTATAAGAGACTAAAGGAATTTGCACATATAAAATAGCAATACCATTTAATCTATAATTACACCTTAGAGGCATAAAATATAATATGAATCAATATATATATATATATATATATATATATATATATATATATATATATATATAATGAATATGAATACAATAAAATAAAAAATTAACATATAATAGGTTACCTAAGAAAGGGTTTGAATGATTATGTGAGATATAAAATATAATTACTCATTCATAGATTAATGTCGGCCCAATATTTCATATCATTAACTATAGAGGCTAAACCATGTGTGTAACCCATTATTCCATCTTTGAGAGTACTATGAGTAAATTTCTCACGTGATATTCTCCTCTCATGTGCACCATAAGATAAATGGATAAAATATGCTTCTTGTGGAATAAACAAGGGTCCCTAGGCATTTTTAATATATTTTGAGGAAGAGGGAAGCTAAACTTTGTGTATAGGGTTGTACAATGGCTTGATTATTGGGGTGGTTACCCTCACATCATGGTGTTGATAAAATAGATCACCACTTAGCCCATAATGGAAGTCGCTAAGTAGTTTCAAAACTTCTAAAATACAATTTATAAAAATAAGAAGAAAGTAATATAAAATAAAGATAAAAAATATTGAAATATTTTTGTGTATAGAGATCAAAAAATTTCAACTTGATGTCAAAAGAAATAACTTTGGTGTCAAAATTTATCTGAGGTGATAAGATAATTTTTTCAATTTCATATTGAGATCTAAGGTTAAAGAATATTGACTCATGGTTTTATATTTATATCCAAGGTTGAAGGCTATTTTATTTCAAGGTCAGGAATTTATATAAATTTGTATGAAATCCTAAGACAAAAATAAAGAAAACAAAAAATAGTGTTCAAAATTAAAAAATTGTGGATTCACCAAAATGTTTTTGTGTTTTAAGTCTATTTACTAATGAAATGAAATAAAACACTAAATAGTTGAGTACTAATTTAGATCTACATAACATAAAAATCTAAATGTAAAATATAGAATTTGAAATAAATTATAAATAATAATAAACAATGAAATTCATAAACCTAGCTTGGATATGAATTTATGTTGATTGGGTAAGTAGATATATAATGTAAAACTAGAAGGAAATACCTCTGAAATGTGTTTCATCTAAAAATAAAAGGTTATGATGAACTCAAACATTACTACATGAAGTTGATAGAGGTGCTCTATAATATTTTCTATTGACTATGAATAAATCTTGGTTGACTTTGTGATTGATGTTTTACGTAAGCACCTATGCCTGTCTAAGAGTATTTATTGATGACCTAAAAGTGTATATTTGATGTGTGGAAGACTTAAAAATTTAAAACCTAGATCTTGCATAATAAACTAAATGGATATCAAATATAATGGAGGAATCAAACAAGGGGAATAGCCATGTTATCCTCATAGAACCTTGGTTAATTTGCGTTTTATTTACATAGCCCAAAAGTGCCTTAGTCTGATGTAGTTCTCCCTCCCATAGTGAGTATGTGAATATTGATATTTTATATATAACTAAAACTATATATATTGACTTTAATGCTTTATATTGAGTACTCTTGGCTTGAAATAGAATCACTTCAGACTTGGCCTATTACTATTATAATAAGTCAAATTTTGAATTGAATAGATTAGTTACCTTTTGTTTTATGTGCATTAAATTTTTCAAGTGATTGTTATATATATTTTAAATGATCAGAATGTGCTTATATAGAGGAATATTTATAATATTTCCATTAATTGACCTTGCCAAAATTACAAAAGAGCTAATATGAAATGTTTATAATTTTAAAATTTCCAATTAGAGTGTGGGGAACAAGGACACACTAGTGGACAAGGCTGAGTTGTGGCCCTATCTTCATAGTGTGGTATTGTTCCATAAGGACAAATACTATTGGTATTTTGTTGATAAAAACTTCTAAGTATAATAGGTATGCTTGAATGATATTTTTCAATGATTAAAAGGTATTAAATAGAATAGAGAATGCTCCTTTAGAGATTACAAGTTAAAGTGACGGTGAATAGTCCAAGTAGGGTAAGGATGTCAAGATTAAACATTTTCAAGCACTTAATGATTAAAGTTTAGTTCCTAAAAAATGTTTCATATTATACCTTCTACAAGACATAGATGCCTAAATTATACTCATTGCAATCAAGTTATTATAATTTCATGAATCATTTAAGAATACCCTCTACAATCTATAGTACAACCTCCTCCCCATCCACCACCATAATTCATTGATACATATATGTAATAAGAAATAAAATTTAGAATTTTTTTACCTAGTCAAAAATATTTTATTCGATAAATTCATAAAAATGTGGAAAAGTCCAAAAAATAACTAGTGGAAAAGTAATTATATCATAAAAAGGTGTCTAATTTTTAAAAAAGCACAATCACATGAAATATCTCCTAAATTGGTGATACATACATAAACATGTTCCACAAAAATCATAACATGTGACATAATATCCTATTAGGTCTCATCAGATTTCACATCATTGAACATTTCTTAGAGTTACTTATCTATCACAAGATTACATGAGTAATGATTTAAATAGTTTTATTACAGTATATGATGCATTTTTTGATTCTAATTCATGCATTTATAGCACATTTCATTCATGAATTTCAATCATTATAATAATTATCATAGATTCTTATGATTCTCATATTTACAATATCATTATTTATCTTGTTACATTTTAAATATTCAAAATTTTGAAAATTTTAAAATGGTTTTGTACATGACTTTTTTATTTTTACATCATGTTCTTTTGTTGCTTGCACATGTGATTGATTTGATAAATTATTATAATCCCTTAGATATTATTGACTTTTTGACATCTTAATTCTTCTTTCTCATTTTTTAGATCTAAATATTCTAAAATAATGATCTATTATGCCATTTACCTTACTATTTTCATAATATACACAAAGAAAATTACATTTCCTATCAAGGATAGATGATTTAACGTTTTAACATTTTACTATGTAAATTTTTATGTTTGGTTAAAGTGTTGATATGTCTAAATCAGTCAAATAATATGTAATAATTTTTTATGGCTTTTGAATTTATAAAAATAGTAATAAATAGGCATAAATATAGACTTATCTAAAAATTGATTGTCGTAAATGATTTGGGTTTTAAAAGTTTAAATCTGGGTAGGTCTGAGTGTCATCAATAAGATTTTGGTATTCATCTATTCATTGGATATTAGCATCTAGTATGAAAATAAGTGACATGTTTATGTAGTGTCCTTTAGGTGGTGGTAGTGTCCCCTTTGTAGGATTGTTCTTATTTTATAAGAGTACTTATACCTATGTTTTTAGGTCATGTTCTTACATGCATGAAACTTGGATCTCTATCTTGTGCTTGAAAAACATGATTTAATGTGAAAACCCTAATCCTCCTTGAAAGTATAGCATGATAAATAATTGTGTTTTTGTTATTATTATGGATTGGACATCCTCAATACCCCAATATGAAGAGAATTTCCTACATACTAATACTCCAAAGAGGGATCAACCCTGATGTAGTTATCCCACCTAATACTTGATGTAAGTGAAAGTGAATGGTAGAATGTGAGTGGGCTTGAATGCTTTAAATGTTCTTGAGTTTTTAAATATTTGAAAACATGGCTTAGAATATATGTAGATGGTAGTATGTAGAAGTAGGGTAGAATAAGGATCAAATAGCTTAATTTTGCTCAACTTTGTCTTTCATTTGAATAAATTTTACATAAATTTTCCATCTAGTGAATAGAGGTGAATTAGACTTGTATTTATAGAGTTATGTTGCTTATGTGGATAATAAAATGTGCTTAGACCAACCTTAGGAGGGATACAAATTTAAAAATATATATGTTGGGAAGAGCTAAGGATAAGGATAGTAACACCCAATTGGGGATATTAGCACCATGTGGTTGTAGTGTCCTAAATGTGGTGCTAATGTCCTATTGACATACTATTGATAAAGTTGGATTAGGATCTGAGATGACAATTTTGGGACTATCTTTTGACTATATGAAGGTGATTGTGGTCTATTCAATGACTGAAAAAGTGAGTCTAAGTATTTAGAATGGGTTTAGGGATAAGATAGGAATAGGGTAACTTGAGAGACAGTCTTAACATCCAATTACCATCCTAAACTAAACTAAACCATAATAGACTAAACTATTAAAGGGTAAGAACATATTCCATTACTATCATTAGTTTTTCAATATTTTCATGTGCCTATTTTCACATAGAAAGAAAAAATTGAGCACATATATATTTAATATTTAAAATTTATCACTATAACACTCAGTTTTAGTAAGCACAACAATACTCATGCATGCATAATTTTTATTTTCCTATGTTATATTGGTCATACATGCTACATACTTAAATAAGTGTAAATTTGATGAAATAAGGATTTAGAATCAATCTTTTTCATACTTATTCAGTCACTTACATTTTTTTCAAAGTTACAATTTGCAAAAAGTTTGGGAATCTTACTCATACATGGACATGTCCTCATTTCTAGTACATACTTCACATTGACACATGTTTCATATTTTTCAGATCCCTCTCCTTTCTTACACATTTGATCCACTAGTTAAGACTTTTTTTATAGTTTCAAATTTCAACATTTATGTTAAATATTACACACAGTTATCAAATATTCAAAAATTCCAAAACATTCATGATATTCTAAAAATCTAAAATCAAGACCTCAACATAATTAAACATTTATTTTTCATCATTGTCATATGTTATTTATTTCATGATTATTGGATAACATACTCTATTTCTATTGCACATGCATTACACTTGTATTCATTGTCGTTATGTAGGATATAGATATTTCACATAGATTAGGTTATTTTACTTGCCTTTTCCTAGTAGCCTTGTTAAACTTGGGGGATATTATCTATAGGTACATTAATTATAGGTATTATCATTCTCTGAATACTATATTATTGAGATATATTCTATTTTTGTAAAAAAAAATCTAACATATCCATATTATAATTGTGTATATGGGTATGTTATTTTCTATGATATGATCATATCCATATTCATGGCATATAATGCATTCCTATTTATATACACCATTAATGATATTTCTTTTACATAGAAGAATAGATATTCCTTGTTTATCAGGTATGGCCCTTGGCACTTCTGTGCAAATTATTTGAAAATAATTATTAGTGTGTGTAATATTTAACATATCCATTTCTTGTGTCCATTGACCCTTTTGTTTTTTTTTGGAAACTAAACATGTCCCTTTTTTATGAAATTATTCTTGTCCTTTACATGTGTGCAATATTTTTCTTATGTGAAATTTGAACATTTACCTTTTATGCAATTTTTGGTGTTATTATATGAATTTGAGATTATTATGTTTATCTATTTATTGAGCTTATTAATTTAATGAGTTCCATGATCCATATCATACACCAAATAATATATATGATACTAATTATACATTTTGTTACTACAATCATTGATATGTTTCTATAGGCATTGCCTCATATGTTACATACATAATTAAAATGGTACATTTCTTACTATGTTGAAATATTGTTCACATATGCTACATTATTAAATGACTACATATTTTATATGAATGATACAATTTCCTTTTCTTTTGAGATGATTTAATTTTAGGATACAATCCATTGCCTCAAAGTGGGGGCATTTAGTGGGTTTTTCATACAGGAGATAAACCTCTTTAAAAATAAAAAATCAATTTTGAGTAAAGAATACAATTTCAAATTTTCAAAATGGTTAAAAATTTAATCATGAGCATAGATAATGGATAATATTGCATGCATATGTACACAAATTTTAATATCAAATTACAAATTCAAACATTTTTTATTGTATGATATAGGTTCTTACACCGGTTTCAAATAGAATTTACATTTTTCATCTACATATAGTTATAGATTCTACATTTATCACTAGGTTCATGATATAAATTCATGTACAATATGTTATTTTTAGAAATTTATGGAGCATGATATAAATTCAATCCATTATTTAAATACTAATTTATATCTATAGACATGGTAGGAGTATGGATTTTCTCCATTCTCTTTTGATCATGCATTCAAGAACAATGTGACAATTCAATCTACAAGCCATATATAGTGGTTGATTCAGTTAAATTACATAATACATAACTTAGAGGTTCATTTCCCTCTAACTTTATAACCTATGCATCCATTATGGATTCTAACATGTTTCACATCTTCAGGTTATGAATTCAAATAGAATAAATTAAGGTTTATGCATCTCTTAATGGGTTTTATTTTATATAATATTTCAATTCAATTTGAGGCCTCATCACCCTAAAATTCTTCATTGGTTCAATTAAGGAACCAACCTCTCCAATTTTTTCATAGGAAGCACTAATTATCTAATGATTTAAGGAAGCACCATCTCTAATAAAAGTTATAAGAGAAACATTGGTTTCATACATAAAGGTGTGATCCTTCATTTTTATTTCCAATATTTTAAAATTTAAGTTACATTTCAATTTGCAATTTCACATATGAGCATTAACTAATTTTACATCATTACAAAATTTTCCATGGAACACCTATCATGATTTGGATATTCTCCCAAAGGTGAAGTGTGTTATACATGCTCAGTTATATCTTTTATTTACTCTAGTAATTTCATTTATATACTAAATGAGGGGAAATTTTAGTCACTCAAATTTGGTCATGAATACTTGATAATGTGATTTTTGGCCTTATTTCAATTTAATTTACTTGATAACTTAATTTGGACCTATTTCACCACTTCACTCTATCTTAAGCACCTATATGGACTTATTTCTTTTCTAAATTGATTTATGATGCCTAAATAAATGTTGTAACTACTAAAAACACCTCTAATCATCTATACTTGCACTCCATGATCCAAAAGCCATACATTACCATTAAGGAAAAAAGTGTCATGTAGATGACGTTAGTGGCAAACATGCATGTAACCTATGGGATGTTCTTATACTTAGCTCTTTTAATGGTAATTTTTAAAATTTGGAGCCTCTCTTATATTTTGGTATGTAATTTTAGGATATGTAGCATGAGGTTTTCTGCTTTTAGATTGTTATAAAGGGAAAATCAGGTCACCTACTATACCACTTGGAAATTTTAATATAGAGGAACACTTACACTATTACATATTGATCAAATATTCCCTATTCTTCCTAATTCTAATTCTAATCATTTTAATAGTCCTTGGACAATTCCAGATCATGTATTATTCAAGCCAAATAAAATCATGTCAAGTATTCAAGCCATATATAAATGCATCTATATAGTCAAAGGAGCATAATTGCACAAATAACTCTAAGTGGAATAATTATGTGGGTTTCATTTCCATCTTAAAATTATTGGATACATAGGAAATGATTAGTCATCATGGGGGTGATTTAAATTATCCTAGCCCATTCTACTCCACTCTTTTTGTATTTGTACATTTTAGTCATTATAATCACTATTAGAGTTTTAACATTTTATAACCTATTTGTTGATCTTTTTCACACATCTAAAGTTTAAATATATGCACATAGACCTAATTTAATCTTTCAAAAATGATCATGACCTGAGGTTCTAAATTTTAGCAAAGGAAAAGATCAACCAACTCAGGACTATAGTGGTAGTTGATCATGTCCCATGTTGGATGATTTTATCATTCATCATTTTTAATCTCAAACTCTATGCAATTTCAAGGTTGGTTCTTATTTTTTAGTTTTTAATTGTTTTCATCTTCTCACAGGTAGATCTTAGACAGATATAGCTAAGTTTGTCATTTCATTCATAGTTAGTCATATTTCATTCAATTTAAAAAATATATATTATTATTCTTTCATTCTACTTGTCACAAGTTTATTTACAACATTCTATTGTATTTCACTCATTTTTTGTATATTAGGGTTAATACACCTATTAATTCAAGTTATGATAAGACATCCTTCTATCATAGGCATCCCTAGGTAGGATCTTCTTTCAAAGCCTAGTATTCTTGTGGTATTCTTTGAATTCTTTTTTCACATGACTATATCGACATTTAAAAATATTTTGTATATTTATATAAAAAAAATATTTTGAATTTAAACATTAAGAAATTACTGATTTAAATTTTATAAAAAACATTAATATATTTATATCCAAAAAATATATATGTAATAAAAAATAAATTTATAAATTATATTTATTATGGAAATACAATAATGTACAATATTGGATAGATTCAAATTATTATATTATCCATTTTAAATAAAAATATATATTTGATCTATAATAAAGCTTAGTCATCCTCTTATTTCATGTAATCATTAGGTATGTCGATCATGTATAATGAGACATCTTCATCATTGATGTAATCAAGATCCTTATCATCTTCCTCCTCAATATTCAGACTGTGAACCATGACAAAGTGTCTATCCAACTAGAAAAGAGGCATAATTTAATTTCTAGATATGTTTTTAAGGCTAAATTTTACCCAGTAAATTAAATACTAATTTTATCACCAACACAAATCCCTTTTGTGGGCCCACATGCTAAAATATTTTGTGTCACATCAAAAAAAAAATTAAATAAAATTATTTCTTTGGTGACCCTCCAATCATAACATTTTTCTTATAGTAAAATATATGTTATACAAAAAGGTGTAATTTTTCTAATAAAAAAACTTTAAAAAAAACTTAAAAACTAAATCATGTCCTTTTTAAAGCTTAATTTCCCCAAGCAATGAGTTAATGGGATCCCCTTAGCTACTCTTGATTCTTTGGCTTTGTGTTGACTGATATTGACCCATAAATTAATTGCAATAAATACAAAACATATAATTAGTCAAGTGTATAAAATTTAAAAAAAAAATCATGTCTTGTTAATTCTTTTAATCATTTTCAGCCTCCTTTTTATCATTTTTGAGCCAAACATAGCACAAATTTAACCAATTGGCATTATGCATGTTGTGAGGTTGAAGTCTTCTCCTCTCTACATATATAGTTCCTTAGTATTCAAGCTAAAAATTATAAGTTTTAAAAAATATTACAAGTCTATAAAATACAATTTACATTTGAAAATCTTAAAAAAAAATTGATTTGAAATTTATCAAAAAATAATAATATAATTTATCCTAAAATTTTATCTATAATAAACATGAAATTTATAAATTATGATATTTATGTAAATAAAAAAATGTATGATGTTGGAGGTATCTAAATTAATATAATATCCCTTTTAAACAAAATATATAGTTGATATATCTTAAATCTTAGTCATTTTCCTCCATATAATCATCAAGGATGTCAAACATGTATAATGAGGCATCCTCATCATCAATGTAATCAAGATCCTCATCCACCTCCTCCTCAATATTAAGACCATGAACCAAGGTAGAGTGTATATCCAATTTCAAATTATATATAATTTAATTATCATATATGTATTTAACCCTTTTATGTGTTTGTTAATTCTTATAAGGAGAATAGCCTAATCAAAAAAATGGTTAAACTATTCTAAAAGCAGGCTAATTGAATAATTTAGATTCATAATATTATGATATAGTTTTAAATTATGAAATTATGTTAAAATTTATAAAGTACAATGCCAACAGTAATTTGAATGTAGCATCGTGAATAAGAAATAATACTTAGCTTATTTACTAGTGCAAAGGTGGATCTGATATATCTAGGTATAGGAGAAGATAGGACGGTACTCTATAGTGATTTGTTATATTTTAAATATTTTCTCTATGCTAGTCTAAACACTACCATCAAGATATATGCACTATCATTGACCCTTATATCTTGAACCTAATGCTTATATCTAGTATAAAATATATGTCCTTTTCTATAATGACTAACTATACCTGTTAGGGTTCATTTTATCTTCATAGATTATCATTTTGGATCACGTGCATAGATTCTATATATCAATACATTTCTCAAAATAATAGGTCCTCTAACTTGGGCATGTCACTTTATAAATTTATGGTTATTACATTCAAGTGAACTAGAGTTAACCTCAAAGACGCCTTTATCAATTAGTGTTGCCTACATAGCCATATACTCCAAAGAGGACATCAAACCAATGTAGTTATCCCCTTATGTGTGCTTGTGTGTCAAAAATTATGAAATATGTTATATGTGATTGCATGTAGTGATCTAGTCTGTAACTTGTCAAATATTTCTCATGGGCTACTCTTTGAATGACTTAGACCTATGATAAGACTACTCATATGAATAATTTATTAAAAAGAACTAATAAGTTAGTAGAAATTAGTTGAGTATGATTAAATGTGAGCTTGATAAGTGTTTTTTTGGTAATTACTAGATGATAATGAAAGACTTTTTATTTTGTATTTATACCACACCTTATGACATGATTTCAAGGTAGGGTTAATAGTGTCATAGGCTGACTCATACATGTCAAAATATTTTCAAAGTTAATTATCTGTAAGGCTATGTGTGTGAAACCTTCTACCCAAATTTATGAACTAAAAAAAATAAATGAAAACTAAAATGAATTTGTAAAATAACTCAAAATCACCTTTAGATCATAGGCCACTTTGAATGGGCAACCTCCTTTGACCAAGCTCAATATAATAATATTCCTGGATGCCTTCATTGGGCCTCAACAATTACTTAAATACTAAATATATTATAACAACTACTACTTCCCATGTATGTGGGATAATTAAAAAAATGCTAAAGGGATGAATTACAAATCATATGCATCCATAGTAACTAATACACTAATAATGTAAAGAGAATGGTAGGAAATGGGTTCCTGACATCCCCTCCCCCCTAGAAAAAGCTCTATCCTCATAGCTTTAGATGTGGCAATCATTTTTAAATTTGGAATAGTGGTTCCCATGTGGCATCTCCTAGTTTCATGTCATGCCACTAGATTAAGACTTCCATGATTGAGTGGGATTTAAGTTATAAGGTACACCTATCTAGGACTAATTTCAATTTAATAAGGATATATCCTTCATTATCAATTTCTAGTAAAAATAAATTCACTCTGATGATGGTTTTAATAACTTTCTTCAAATAGGATACATGAAAGACTGGGTGAACTCAAGAGGAAGGTGGAAGCTCCAATTTGTAATAAATAGACCCAATCTTCTATAGAACCTTATATGGCCTATAAAACTTTGGGGAAATCTTATTATGCACTTCTAGTTTCAAGTATGATTTCTTGTATGGTTGTAGATGAAGAAAAAAATATATCCAAGTTGAAAGGTGTGATCAGAGTGATGTTGATCAAACTACTACTTCATTTGGTTTTGTGCCAGATGGAGATTGCCCCATAGGGTGCTGATGATCTAATCATGATGTCAGAGAGTAATGTCAACCATCTAAAAATGGAAAATGTTGGGGGGTATATGATAAAAATAATGAGAGCACTTGATCATAAACCACTTCATATGGATCCATTTTAGTGGAAGTGTGGTAGGAGGTATTTTACCACCATTTTATAATGGGGGTGCACTTTTCCCATTATTGTTTTTATTCCAACACAAAGCAATTAAGGAATGTTTCCAATAATTTGTTAACAATTTTTGTCTAGCCATTTGTTTAGGGGTGATACCTAGAGCCTATGCATTAGAATAGATCCATCTAAAAATGGTTGGTGAAATTTGCATCATGATTAGAGATGATTTAATAATGGATGCCATGAAGATAGAAGATCTGATCCAAGAAAATTTTTACAAATGTGGAGGTTGTATAAATATGGTTGAGGAAAAAAATTATTATAGTTGGAGAGGTGGTCTACCATGACCAGGATCATTATTTCTCCTCCAGATTTAGGGAGCCCCTTAATGAAATCTATATAAATATTGATCTATATCCTATATGGAATGGGAAAGGGATTAAACAAACCAATAATCATTATTATATCACCTTTGTTGCATTGGTAGGTATCACATTCGGTGACCATCTATTTAACTTCCCATTTTATCCCCTTCTACAATAAATTTTGATGTACCCACTCATATGTTTTGAGAAATCCTGAGTACCCTACCAATGCAAAATCATGTATTTCATATAATATGTCTTGATGAAGGCTTGTGTTATTGAGAAGTACCAAACAACCATTTTAAAATAAAGAAGCACCATCCCATGAATATTACGGTACTTTAGAGGGGTTAGTATTCAATTGTTGAATTAGGTGGTGTAAAGAGGGATCATGTGCATCCCTTAGTGTACATATTACAACCATTTTAGAATGGGTATGGAGATGGTAGAAATTTAACTTTAGTCCTTGAATATATGTGAGAGAGCATCCACCATGACATTGTCTTTACCCTTCTTGTCAGTGATCTCATAATCATAGCCCATGAGTTGTTCCACCCATTTCCATTGTGCAAGTGATAAGACCCATTGTTCTAGGAAGTATTTCAAACTATGGTGATTGGTTTTGATGAAAAATTATTCTGAAGTATGGCCACCATTTTTATAATATATGCATAATTTCCATCATTTCATTTTCTTATGTAGACAAAGTCAGTTTTCATCTAGAAAGGTATTTTCTAGTGAAAATAATGGGATGACTCTCTTGGAGAATAATATCACCTAGGCCATTACCATAGGCATCAATTTTAATGGCAAAATTTATGGTGAAGCCTAGCATGGCCAAAACTGGTGTGCTACACATAACCTATTTGAGTTCCATGAATGCCTGGTTAGTTGTAGCATCCCATGTGAATGCATCTTTCTTAAATAATAAAGTCAATGGAGTTGTGATCTTTCTATAATCCTTGATTAAATTATGGTAATGTCTTATAAGGCCTAGGAATCCACAAATTCTCTTGAGGGTTGTTTGTCGAGGATAATGTTGCATGGCACTAGCTTTTTTCTAGATCTATGTGAACCCTATTATTTGAAATAATGTGCCCTATATATTCAAATTACTCTTTATTAAAGGAACACTTGGGATTCTTAACACATAATTTATTACCTTATAGAATTTGTTATTACCTATTAATATTCTATATATTCTTGGCCCATATGCGGCTGTAGATCAAAAAATAATCAAAGAAAACCAAAGAAAATTGACAGAGGAAAGGGAAAAATATTTAATTCATTAGGTCCTAAAATTTTCAAGGGGCATTTTTAAGTCTAAATGGCATGACCAATAATTCATAGTGACCATCATGAGTTTGAAATGTTGTCTCTATAATTTCATCAACATGCATATGAATATGATGATATCCTAAATGAAGATCCAATTTTGAGAAAAAATTTACATCATGAAGCTCATCAAGAAGCTCATCGATAACCAAAATTGGTAGGTTATCTTTAATAGTGAGGTGGTTAAGGGAAAAAAATTAAATGTAGAGGCACCACAACCCATATTTTTGTGCATAAGAATCACTAGGGAGGAGTATGGGTTGGTGCTAGGGTAAATAACTCTAGACTTGAGGAGTTCACTTACTAGCTATTCAATCTTGGTCTCTTGTAGATGGAGATAGTGGTATGGCCAAATGTTGGGTGGGATGCTTCTTGGAGGTAGCAGGATACAATGATCTTTAGGGCCTAAAGGGGGAAACCCCATTAGATATATAAAAATGGTTACAAGTTTATTGAGGATGGCTTGTAGATCAATAGGGTAGTTAGTAGCAATGAGGATCTAGATTTAGATGGAGTGCAGGTGGGAAATGACCCTGTATGATCCTTTATTCAAAATATTTTCCATAGGATGGGAATTATTGATGTTCTCAAATCTACGTAATAAACCTTTTAAGGTGTGCTTATGGACACTATCTATGAATTGCAACTAAATCTCAAATAAGTGCCATAGAATAGGTCCCAATGTGTATAGCCACTACACCCCTAAGCTAACATCACATCCCCCTAAGGGTAGGGAAAACATATCTAAGTGAAGAGTGTAATTTCCTATCATGATATGAATATTATAACACTTACCTTTACATGAAAATTTTCCCCCATTAACAATCATGAATTTAAATCTAAAACAAGGGCGTATAAAGCAATATGTTTTCTGAGCAATGTAGGGATCAATGAAATTGTGAGTGTTTTCATAGTCAATGAAGATTGTGAGAGGGATATTTTTAAATAAACCCTTGACCTTCATGGTTTGAGTAGTGGTAACACCTACTAGTGCATGTAGAGAGATATCAATTTGAGTCTCCTAATCCATTGAGTCCTCAAAGGGGATTTATTTTACTTGAGCATCTTGGAATTCCTAAATATTAAGCTTATTATTATGCTCTAATGATGATTCCACATATAAAAATTATATATTTTATGTGATGCACCTATGACCCTTAACCCATTTTTCATCAAAATTATAACATAATCCTTTATCCTTATAATCCCACATCTCTACCTTAGTAAGGTACTTAACTAGTATGGTTATGGTTTGTCACTAGTTCATTGTGTTATTTATGGGTGAGAAAGTGAGAGGTCAACATTGCACTAAGATTTTATCTTCTACTAACTTAGATAGACCTAAGGCATCCATCATGTTATTGGGCTCAAATATTTTCACCTCTAAGAAAATTATCTCTTTAAGGCCACTAATAAAATAACTCTTGAAGAAGTCATCTGATAACCCTTCAGTGTGATTAGCCAATTTCTCAAATTCAATATAATAATCATAAATGATGCATATCTGGTAGAGTTTAATGAGAGCCCCTGCAAAGTCCTCAAATTTTGAGGGACCAAACCTACCCAAAATTAAGGATGTAAAGTTTTTAAATTAGGTTCATCATTCAACTTTAGACACCAATGGTACCATTGGAGTGCTTCATATTCCAATTGTAAGGAAGTAATTTGGACTTTGTTGATAGAATAAGTATTATTAAGGTTGAAGAATTGCTCAGCTCGATATACCCATCTTGTAGGATTTATATCACTATACCATGGAAATTTCAACTTGAGCCCATGTTATGTGTGGAAAAAAGAGAAACTATTCTCTGAAGAAGACTCATATAATTTTTTGAGCAAAAGACTATTATTTTGATTCAATCCACATATTATATTAGTTAACTTAGTGACCTAGGTTTTCAAAGTTATAATTTTTTCCTCCATGATATTTGTGCCTACATGGGTGGATAATAATTAGTGTTTTTTTTGTAAAGGGATATAAAAACACATTTTAAGACATGATCAACAAGGAAAAAATTTAATTTGGACTCAATTAGATAGAGTAAATATACTTTTACTAGTTTTTGACACCTCTTAGTTAGGATTGACGAAGTCAATGGAAATTTAGGAATCATAATAGAAAAATTAGAAAGTTTATCCAAGAGGACAAAGGAGAAGAAATGGGAGATGAACATTATGGGAAAGTTTTGAATAAATATGACAAAAACAAAATAAGTTATGGAAAAACTTGAAAAAAATCAAAAATTAAGATTTGTGGCCAATAGAGGTGGAATTTGGATATGGACCCTTAAGAAACAAAATGTGTAGAATGGAATTTCAGGTGTTCCACTAAATTTATAGAGTCAATATAAATATAGGTGGAGATATATGGTGAAATAATAAAAAATTTGTGTTTAGAAATTGATTTCCACTTGGTTACTCTTACCAAAAGTGTGTTGGTAAGTGTGAAGTTACCAACTATTCTCAATTGTAATCACTTTGTTGATGGTCTTGTAAAACTAGTATGTTCGATATGGACCCCAAGTTTAATTATTTTCCCAAGGGTTTTAAGAAGTCTCTTTAGCCACCAATGTTATTTGAATGAGTTCCATTCTATAAAAATTTTGACCATGGATTTACCCCTAAGTGACAACTCTTGGTTTACCTCATGTGTGGAAACTAGTCAATCAGGATGGGGTCATTACCCTTTTCACTGGCAGGTCCTCTAAATGGGTCAGCTACTTTAGGGTTCTTGTGATACTCCTCATAATTATTTTTAGATCTTATACCCAAGTACTTCTCATAATTATGCGAAGGGATATTTACCCTTATCTAAACTTGTAATGAATATGTAGAAAATAGAGGCAAGGAAAAATATTTTCCTGAATGGTGTAGCTCTTGGAAAGCCACTAATAAAAAAAATTATTCAAAATATACTTGTAATTTGAGAATGTACTTTGATTCCAGATGTGAGGAACCTTATGTACAAATTTATGAACTATAGAAAATAAATGAACTTTGAAAAATATCTCAAAATAACCTTTAGATTGCATGCCACTTTGAGGGGGTTAACCTCTTTTGAGAAAGCTTAATACAAAATATTTGTGAATGCCTTCATTATGCCTCAACACTTACTTAAATACTAAATCTATTCTAACAAATAATACTTCCCATGTATGTGGGATAATTCAAATATGCTAAAGGGACAAGTTATAAAGCATATGTGTCCATATCGACTAATACTTTAATAATGCAAAGAGAAGGGTAGGATGCGTGTTCTTAACACTAGGACACTAGCATCAAATATGGGACATTAGTGATGATGTTATGTCTTGGTCTATATGGTAGTGTCCTAGAGGATATAAAATTGTTGTAGATTTGTAAATGCCATAGTAGAATATAAATTAGGATTTATGCAAAGTGTGGGATATATGTGATCAAGGTAATCATAATATCAAAATCAAACTATAGAATAAGCATTTAATCATAGTGAGATGGAGAATGTGAAACTTTTAGAATTAGGAAGGTCATGAACTGAATGTTTGATCCATGAGTGATATTTTTCAAGTGTACAAGACTAGTTTATCATATATAATCATATTTTATTATCTACATTCCCCCCTTTTGATCTAGTAATGAAAATAGATGAAATTACTATTTTAAAGGAAAGAATCATGTATTATAGTGTGTACAACACACCTTGTCTTTTCTTGAGCTCTATTTTAATTTTTTTAATGTATTACCTATAACCAATAACATGTTACAGTGTAACTAGTGCATATAATATCAAAGTGAATAATTGAAATACTTAAAATTAAATAGAGAAAGGAAGGATTACACTTGTGTCTCCATGTAACCATGTTTCCCCTTGATATTTTTCTTTGGTAATGATGATTATTTGTTGAATCATTAGAAAACAAGGTTCATAATTGAACCATTGAGATAATGGGAGAATTGAAGGCCAATCATGCCCCCAATCTAATACAAGGGTGAGTTGTGCCAAGGTCATCAAAATCACTGAATATCAATCACATAACTCAAGATTATACATAATATAGCCAATATATCCAATCCCATCTAGGTCAAATGATATAACCATATCAACTATTGTCACTTGGATGTGCACCCCTTAAGGAGATGTTTATCTTTCCTCATCCATGTGGAATAATGGAGACATTTCTCTTGCTATGGGTAACAATTTTTTGAGATGACTCTCTAGAAGGGATAGTTCCCTTGATGCATTATTTGAAGTAATTTCCTACCTATCAAATTTGGGATGAAAAGGGGATAAGGAACACAAAAAACTAGAAGTTGATGCACCAATATTAAGTCTCTCCTATTGACCAAATTTCCACTACTTAAAGCTAAACAAGATTTTCTTCAGTCAAATCTCACAACTCAAGCTGAATTATCACATTAGTATTTCATAATCTAGGTTCATTAGGTACTTAAATGTTTAGGATGGTAATGTATGATTAATTTTGGGAACATGATCATACAACTCTTCTATAACACCTATACACTTAAAATAAAACACTAGCAAAGACCTGTAATAATCACTCTTTTGCACATTGGAGAAAAATCAGGAGTAACATGCTAGAAAAGTCAACTTATACTAGACAAGACAAATAAGATTACAATCAACACTCAATAGTACATCATGTGAGTATAAAAATCACTTATTTAATTCTATGAGAGTCCTTTAAGTACAAATGTGTCTAGAGTTTCCCCATTAACCAATGAAGGCTACCAAAAAGAAGCAAAAGAGTCCATATTTATAGCTTTTAAGAGAAAGGCAAAGCAAAATTCTAAAGGTCACTTGGACATGTGTCAATTATGAGATATGAATTTGACTCAAGAGAGGATGGTTAGTATTGTGTTAGTTTTAAAATGAAAACAAAATGAAATAAATGCATTAAATAGCATAACATCTTTAGGCTTAAACACTAGGGAGAGCTTAGTTAACAAACATGAATAAAGCACACAACTAAAATGTGAAATAAACCTTGTTTTACCTTTCTTGGATGCTCCACAATACTTGTTGTGGTGGCTTGCTTAATTTTGGATCTTGAAGTCTTCATCAAAAGAGTCTTGGCTATCTCCTCTTCTCCTTGGCACCTTGTGGCTTTGGCTTGGCTTGGCATGGTAACACTAATTGCAATAACTTTTGGAATAATTTGTGCATTATAAACTTTCATTATCAAGACTTTGAAGATATTTGAGAATAATAAATTTACACCAAAATATCTTAGAAATGATGTTCATGGCCTCTCTATTTATAGATTTTTGAGATTGATTAGAATCAACTTGAACCATCCATCTCAAGATTGAGATTGTGGCTAAAGATTAATCCAATTTTGCATTTAAATTTGATAAATAGGCTCATCAAAATTTAGGATAAAAGAGAAATTAAGAGGCATGGAGGGAATTGATGAGGCATGGGAGGCCCATAATCTTGATATTTATGTCATTTATGGTCTAGAGATGTCTTCCCAAGAAATGAGGTCACCTAATGATGCATATATTCAATATTCATTTTTAAAAACAAGTATTCCATAAATATCCATGGAATTATTAATTAGGCTCTAATTTGGTTTTAATTAGCTCTTAAGCATGATTAAGCACTTTGTGCAAAAATTGCTCAGATTGATCAAAATACCTTGTTATTGGTCCAAAATTTGACTGGATTAGAATTGAAAGTCAATGTTAGATGTGTTGGATCTATTATCCCATTTAGGATGTTACCAATAAAAAATAACAAAGGCACATGTCTTGTGTAAGACATTTGACAGGAAATAGAAATCTAGAGCACTTAGGTGCAAAATTGGCATTTTGATTTGAAATGATCCGATCAAAGTTAGTTTGCTCATAAATTACATTACCCCATTTAATGATACCCTAGCCAAAATCATTACTTTAATATATCATATTTAAATCCTTTAATACATTTTAGTGTTTTTAGGCCAAATTATGTATTTTGGTATAAATTGGTCAAAAGCTTGATTGGAGGTTATCAGTGGCTAGATTTAGGGGTTTATAGTTTGCCCCTATTTGGGAAGGTGTTATAAGTTTTAATCACAGTAACATCTTCTCAAATAATGAGAAAAGGTCATGTATGCCAAAAAGAATATGATGGTTGAAGAACAAAGCTCTAAATGGTGTTTGATAATCCTAGGATGATGCCCCTTCGAGGGATGGTCATCACATTTGTTGATGGATGGTCCCTCAAAAAGAAGTAAGAAGAAAGGTGGAATTAACCCATGGTTAAGATTAGTCCAAATGATAAAATGATTGCATGCATTTATTTAAAAAGATTACTAATTTTCCCAAAGGTGGTTATAATCATGATTAAAATTCAAAATAATGATTTGCCCATAGGTAGTTATAATCATTAAGAAGACCTAGATTGGCTAAATATGATTGTAACCTAGTTAGGGATGATTACCAAGAATAATTAAAGGATATAACCTAGAATACATATTAAAGATGATCAGGTGCAAAGTGATGAAAGAGATGGATAAAGGAAAAAGATTGATCATTAGAAATGATTTAGTTGTACCTACCAATGAGGAGATTCTTGTCCTTATTAGTAATGATACAAATAGAATGTAAAATGGGTTAATTTGATCAAGGGTGGGATGGAAGGATTTTCCAAGGTGCCAAGGAGAAACTTTTGTAGCTCCATTGATTGTAGACCTTCTTGAATCTAATTTTTGTTGTAGCATGGGATGGTAGGCTTCATGATAGAACACCATGAAGACTTGGCCAAAATATACATAAATACTTATTCTTGATCCAATAAACACTCAAAAATAATACACTAATGATAAAAACCATGATGATAATATTGATGTATAAACATGGATAGAATTGAGAATAATGTGCTCGAGGAATCACCCATGAATGCATATAGACTGAGTCAAGGCAACAGTGTTGAAAGAAAATAAATAGGCAAGAAAATAAATAAATAAACAAATAGAAAAAGAAACACATAAACTAAAAGAAACAAATAAATAGAAAACCTAAAAATAAAAGCAAAATAAAGTATCCTAATAATAACCATGCCTCAGTAAGGTGGATTGAGGATAACTGACTAGGCTTAGACAGGATAAATATTTTTGTATTTTTTTTAATGTTATGAATGTTTTGTTGGAATTTTTGAGGTATCTTAACTCAATCAATAATGATAAGATACTTTCTCACAAACTAGCGAGAGGATTTGGCTTAGGTTGCTCACAAAATGGTGAGAGCATATGGAAAGGAGAACTGAGGTGACCTCAACATGAATTAAACATAACTTTAATAGTCCTAAAATGACCTCAGGTCATAGTAATTCCATCCACACAAAAGGTATGGAAAAACCAACTAGGTCCCAACAAGTTCTTAAATATAGCAAATGGCCGGTCAAATGAAAATAGTAATGGAAAAGTGATGCGGCAATGCATGATAAACAAGTGTTACCCCTAGTTTTCCCATAGGTGGTTATAAATAAGATACAATGGCATAGGTGAATGATACTAATTTACCCATAGGTGGTTATAATTATTAGCAAGACTGGCCAAACACTGATTTGCCCATAGGTAATTATAATGAAGCTCATATAAACAAGCTTGATACAAGATGGAAAATAAAAGATATCTTCCCAAATAAATTATGACACTACTTTCATATAGTATCATTTGAACACATACTTTATTTATTGTTGAAACTTGATTATAATCCTTTCACAAAAAGTGTAGGAAGAACCAAATGAACCAAGATCAAAATAGGATTGAGTAGGATGACTAAAAACAAGCTTTAGTCTAGATAGGAATGGAATGATAGGATGGAATGGCATTACTTTAGGATAATCATGGTTTGATAAATTGGATAAAATGGTAATAAGGTTTCCCAAAGTGATGGGGTGAATGGTTGGGATTTATACTAATGGAAAATAGGCATATGTAATAATGGCAATGCCATGGTAATGAAATGGCATGGTACATGTTTTTGGCTTGGGTGTGGTTTTTGATTCTATTGTTCCTATTGATGGGGAGGTACATGTCCTAATCAATAAATGATACAAAAAAATACTTAATCATGTTAATTTCTATCCCATACCTCATCTAAATAGTTTCTCTATCAAAAATGGCCTATTGATGTGGTTGCTGAGAATACTTTTTTGATCTTCATTGATCATTGATTATGATTCCTTCAAACATCAGGACAACATATATTTGTAGCCTCTATAAAGGAAAGTGTGACCATGGATGGTAAATAAGGACAAATAATGGATGGTAGGTTTGATTTTGAAATGGAATGGTAGATGATAATATATTATGAAATGGTTGGTAAATAAATTAAGATCAGGACATTCAGTCACATGTAATGTTTTTGATGTTAGATTTAACATAACTTTGGTTATGGTGGGGCCAAATACTTGTTCTATTGATAAGATGACCAAATTTTTCTATTGTTTGAGCCTAAGAGTAGATACCATTTAATTAGACTATAGATAAGAATCTATTTTGATTTTATCTTTGGTTTTGTCTTCATCAAGTAGTGAAGAACTTTTATGCTCAGCTATTGGTGCCTCAAAGAGATTTTTACCTATGAAGTTGTCTTGATTGTCCCATAGCACCTTAGAGAAGGTTTCACTAAGGAATTTTTTCTTTTTATTTTTATTTTCTTCTAGTGATTCTAAAAAAGTTTCATTAGAAGATGTTGAGTTCTAAATTTGATTATCCCCTAGCACCTCTGAAAAAGTTTCACTAGCAGAGTGTTCTTATGCTATATGAATGTGATCTTGGCCTCCTTGTTATTCTATAGTTTTTATGTCACCATGGATGTAGTTCAACAAAGTGTGATTCTATCAATCCTAATCGACACTTAGGGGAGATGGAATGTCAATGATATGGATATTTTAGTTGATGGTAATGGCTTGTGAAATGGTAATGGAATGGGGAGAGGATAAGAAATCCTCATAGAAGATACTAAGATAAATTGTGTCAAAATTGAATTACTCATCCTAAAAAACTATATAAGGATCATAAATGTATTCAAATTGATCTACAAGGCATACATAACCAAGGTTGTAACAACCATGAACATATTATTCTTCTAAATCTAATTTTGACTCAAGGGAATCTGAATCTAATGTTGAGATTGATGCTGATACAAATTTTGATGGTAAATCTAATGTTGTTTCAAGAATAAAACCTAACTCTAATTCTACTTATTCATTTGATGGGTACTTTGTTACAAGGATGTCTTGTTGAATATTTGGTTTTAGATAAGTAATAGATTGTGATGGCATAATAGGCTCCATAAAATATAGTTTATTGGAGACTTCTCTAGGATGGGAAAAAGTTCAAGAGACAACTCCTCAAAGACTGGCTTGTCAATAGGAGGCTCTTAAAAAATAGGCACATGGTCAATGTAATGATTTTCCCAAAGGTATTTATAATCATTAAAAAGTGACTCAGCAAATATTGGCTTGTCAGTGTGAGACTCCTCAACAACTAGTATAGGATCAATAGGTGATTCATCACAGGTTGACTTATCATAAGTAGTTTCTTCAACAAAAATATCTTGGATTAGTTGGTTGTCTTGTCTTTGGTTTTCAATGAGTTTGAAAATACCAGTTTTGAACACAACTTGGTCTTAAAATGATTGGATCAATTGAGGTTTGGATGGGATTGGTTTTAGATGAGTAATGGCTTATGGTTGGATAATGGTAGGGCATTGGGGATCATGATTACTCACATGAGCCAAAATATGAAGTCTTAAAATGGTAATGATAGGGCATTTTGGGCTTGATTTCCTGTACAAGCCAAAGGACTAGGTCCTGGAAGGATGATGGAGCATTATGGAGCTTGATTTATTACACAAAATAAATGATGAGGTCTTGGTATAGAAATGGTTTGGTATTATAAACCCTGATTGCTTACATAAATTAAAGGATGAGGTCTTGGTATGGGAATGGTGCAACATTGTGGTCTTGTAATAGAAATGGTATGATGTGGTGGAGCCTAATTACTCACATAAGCCAAAGCATCCAAGTCTTCCTCATAAAAAATATCATCCTAGTTGTGAGTTGGCTCATAAGCTAGTTCTTGACTATGTTCCATGTATTGATTATTATAAAGAGGCTATAGATCTGTATCCCAAACAACATTATCTAAAGTTAGGTCTTTAAATTCCTCCTCACAAGCCTCTTCATACCAATCCATGTCTTGAGTTGGCTTGTGAGTTGGTTCATGACTTTGTTCTCATGAATGATTATAATGATGTGGATAAAAATTTGTCTCACAAACCATATTATCATCATTGGGGTCTTGACTAAAGCCATAAAAGTCATTTTTTGCATCCATTCTATCATAAGTTGGATTATATGTAACTCCACCATAGGTGTAGTTAGACATATCACATAAATGATGAAAGCTCCAAAAAAAAGGCTTAGATTTCTATAAACTCTAAAAAATTATGTCCAAAGGATAAATGGTTCAAACTTGGTCTAACTTGGTCAAAAGTGGAGTTGTATCTTCAACGTGGTTTAAAAATGGAGTTGTATCTCCTAAATAGTTTGTGATAAGACTTGGCATAAAATAGACTACCATCATATGTCAAATTTCAAATGTCATATGCATAAAAGGTCAAGCATCTGAATAAAAACTAGCATGTCAATGGTCTAGGTCAAAGTGTTCCAAACAGGGTCTAAACTAGGAAAAGGAAAAGTTGAGTTACTAGGTATTTTGTCCAAGTGCAGTGTCAAAAGCTAGGCTCAAACAAATACCCATATGCTATTAATTTTGACTAAATATCATCAAAATCTAGACTTGAAATAAAGGCATGATGTGATTTGATTTAATCTAACAAGTTTAGAAACATCTTTGACATAGACCTGACACATGGAATCAAACATAAACATGATTAGTTGGCATGAGGCATAAGGCAAAAGGATCTTTGAAGAAAGACTATGCTTACCCAAATAAAGGCACAAACAATGATAAGGATATGTTCTAGACAAATAAACCATCAATAATTTTCAAAGTTGGGTAATTGATTAATTGAAGTTATGCAACTCAAAAGAGAAAGATCTATGTATTAGCCCCATTAATTGAGGCATAAATAGAAATCAATTAATGTTTGAATCCAAACTTGACAAGGTTAATTGAAAACTCAACATTGAAATCTAGGATTTGACCAAAAAATATAGACAAGATTGGATAGCATGATGGCACAAGACAAAGGTCCAAATGGTATACATGGCATGGTTTGAAATAAAAGAATTTTTGATACAAAGTAAACTAGTCTTGAAACAAATTAAGCAGCCTAACAGCATAAGAATGCTTAAATGATGTGATCTATGTTATATTTCAAAGACTAAAAAGGCAAAATGGTTTGATATGATTTTAGAAGCATAACACTACCCTCTACAACTCAAATTGACATAAACATAAACAAGTTTAGCAAAAATTTCAAGGCATAAGTGTGGTGTAAAATGATCAGCATAGGACCTCTTTAAACAAAAGAATGATGTATAAATAAATTGATTTTTCCATGGATTTATGAACAAATAAACAAGTTTTAGTCTCAAAACATACCAAGTAAAAATGACCAAAATACTTTAAGTATAATCATCCAAATCCTAACAAGGGTATGGTAATGTGGGGTTGACTAAACTAGCAAGCTTTCAAATGTTTCTAGGAGAATCATTTAGGAGAATCAATTGCATAATGAATTTCATGTCAAATGATGTAAAATACAAGCATGAAAATTGGGTGACCATGGCATTAGATAGTTTTAAAAGGGTATAATCTTTTTTACAACCACTACATCTTGATGTTTTCTCAATGCAGTGCAATGTCCAAATGCAGATACATCCCATGTGCAATTCAGAAGGAGTAAGTGAAGTCAATTTTGGGAGATGAAACTCCAGGTCAAAACTTCCCTAAAAAACTTTTGGGAGGTAGTGATGTCCCCCTTGCAAGCTAAATTTTCATGAAATAAAACACTAATAGAAATACTTTAGGGTCATTTTCAAGTCACCCAAACTTTGATGAGTTTTTGGGGAGTGCTTTAATGGACATTATTTCTAAGCCTTGGACTAGGATTTTTGTAATAAGGATGGTCCTTTTTATTCCAAAGGTTCCCTAAAGGGGGAAAATGGAAGAGCATACATGCAAAACCCCTCTCGTTGCTAAACAAAATTAGATCAAGCAACTATTGAAGACAAAAATGAAAAGTGTGTTAAATTTTTAAGCCCAATTCAAAAAATTAGGTGGTGTTCATTTGACCCATTGGTATTAACTTGTAACTTTGAAAGCTAATAACAAGATTTAAGAAATAACACCCTAAATTATTTTATTTTAAGCACCAAAATGAAAAGTTTGATTCATTTTAAAACACCCTAAAATAAGTTTTAAAGGATCTATTTAAGCATGTTTTGATGATTTTTCAAGTAAAACATGCAAAAAAAATTTAGAAATATGTTTATCTTAGAATCACTTTTGAAGATGAAATAACCAACTTAGGAAAATAAGCTCTTGGGTTTTGTGTTAAAAAAAAAAACATAGTGACCATCATCGATTAAACTAACTAGCGATGGTAAATTTTATGTAGATCGATGATGGTTTTACTAATTGGTGATAGTTTTATAGACTGATGTTGGTTTTAATAATACTAACCAACAATGGTTGAAAATGACCATCGGCGGTTTACTCAACTGATGACGATTATTGTGTAAACTTGTGACAAAGAAAAAAATGGCCAAATGAAGTTAGAAAATCACTTATCAAGAGTTTTAAGCATCTAAATTAAAATTTTAAAGTTGCCTCATGCTCTCTTTTATACATGGGATGCATTGGGTCCCACCATGCACGCCATTATGTGAGCTAGGAATTTGACTCAAGAGAGGATGGTTAGTATTGTGTTAGTTTTAAAATGGAAATAAAATGAAAGAAACACACTAACTAGCATAACATATCTAGGCCTAAACAATAGGAGAGCTTAGTTAATAAACATGAATAAAACACACAACTAAAATGTAAAAGAAACCTTCTTTTACCTTCTTTGGATGCTCCAAAATACTTTTTGTAGTGGCTTGCTCAGTTTGTGCTCATGAAGTCTTCATCAAAGGAGGCTTGGCTATCTCCTCTTCTCCTTGGCACCTTGTGGCTTTGGCTTGGCTTGGCTTGGAATAAATTTGGAATGCTAAAACTAATTCTAATATATTTTGGAATCATTTGTGCATTATAAATATTCATTATCAAGACTTTGAATATATTTGAGCATAATAACTTTACACCAAAATAGATTAGAAATGATGTTCATGACCTCTCTATTTATAGATTTTTGAGATTGATCAGAATAAACCTAAACCATCCATTCAAAATTGAGATGTGTGGCTAAGGATTAATCCAATTTTGTAATTAAAATTGATAAATAGTTTCATCAACATTTGGGATAAATGAGCAATTAAGAGGCATGGAGGGCACTGATGAGGCATGGGAGGCCCATAATCCTAATATTTGTGGCATTTATGGCCTAGGGATGTCTTCCCAAGAAATGAGATCACTTGATGATATATATATTAAATATTAATATTTAAAAAAAAATTACTTGGAATTCTTAATTAGGATCTAATTTGGTTTAAATTATCTCTTAAGCATGATTAAGTGCTTTATGCACAAATTACTCAAATTGATAAAAATGCCTTGTTATTGGTCCAAAATTTGATTGGATTGAAATTAGAAGTCAATTTCAGATGTGTTGGATCCATTATATCATTTAGGATGTTACCAACAACAAATAACAAAGGCACGTGTCTTGTACAATAAATTTGATAGGAAAAAGCAATCTAGAGCACCCAAGTGCAAAATTGACATTTTGACTCAAAATGATATGATCAAAGTTAGATAGCCCATAAATTTCATTACCACATTAAATGATACCCTATCTAAAATCATCACTTTTATATATCACTTTTAATGCATTTTAATTTTTTTAGGCCAAATTGTGCATTTTAGTGAAAATTGGTCAAGATACTAATTGGAGGTTATTAGTGGCTATATTTAGGTGTCTACATCAACTTGGATAAATAAGTTAAAAATACATGTATAATATATATTAAATTATCCATGAAACATCATGAATTCCAATTGTCCATATAAGCCATGAAAATTGTGAAAAGTGGCATAAAACTCCGTATTTTGGCACAAAAAATTGGCTTCATCATTTTCACCTATTTGAACATCCCACCACTGACTAGGGATAGGTTTGATGATTGATATAAGAGGTAAGGTATTTATTAATGTAATTCCATGCATTGGTTTCATTCCTAATCATTTTGAAACTCTTGGAAGGTATCCATCACTATTTGTAGTCTAAAAAACTCCATTTTTAGTCACCCCTCACACTTTACCTCCAAAATGCATTATATTTTCCATGAAATTATATGGGATGGAGTGTATGAAACTTATAAATACTTTAAATTGTCTTATACCTCTCAAATTGACTTTAAAAGGACATCCATTTGAGTTTTCCACACTTTTCACTCTTGTGCTCGCTATGCTAGTTTTTTCTAGATAAAAGCAGAGCTCTAGTTAGGACACTTAGAATTTTTTATATATAATTAAATGACTATAAGGAGTTATAATAGATATTTATCCTCACTCCAAACTTTATTTCATCTTCTCAAACCTCTTAAGACCTACAAAATATAGAAAATTGTGAGAAAAACACTATTTTTCATGTTGTTCATATAGTTTCATATATATTATTTACATGGGTGAGAGCCTAAGTGAGTCTTCTCCATGATCCAATATGTTTTCTTTCCAAAATATTCCATTTTAATGGATCTCCATGCTTTTTTTATCCATTAGGTTCCTCTAAAGGTTTTACTAGGGTTTTAGACTATTTTTATTCTTAACAATTGTTCATATAGATGACACATTCAAGTTTCTAAATAATTCCAATAATTTTTTGTTTAGGACTCTTATAAATTCTCTAACCCCTTTTTTTCCCATGTAGAGCCTTAACAAAGATATGAGCTTTACAAATTGACCTATCGATCTTGTTTCTCTACTTTCCTACATACTTGAGCTATTTATAGGCCAAAAACAATCTTCCTACAAGTTAATTTTCATAAAAAAATCTCATACATGTCTTATTTCACTCTATAAACATGTCCCAATCATCTAGCTAGCTCATCAAGGACTAGAAATGAAGGTAGATCTCCAATTGGCTTTAAGTATCCTCAAGGCCTAATGGGCTTGGCATACCCCTTGCTAGCTTGGACAACTTTGTCTAATCTAACATGATTATGATGATGTATTATTCATTTATATACCTTATTCATACTCACAAATCTATCATGCAACCCCTTAAACACTCCATCTCTTTTTCCAATTAGGTCTAGTGGAAACTAGCCTAATTGGACTGTATGCATGAATAATTTGGTCATCTTGAAGGGTTAGATCTTGTGTGAGTATTCCTGATCATCTATCCATATTCCATACACATCTTTTAATGTTATTTAAATATCCCAAGGCCTCATGTTAATTCCTTTAATCATATTGGCACCCTTTACCTCTTTTTACAAAGTTCTAATTTTCATGAGTGGCTGATGTTTGAGATAAAATAGAGAGATATATCCCTCATACCCATGTAAAAATGAAAGTATTTGGAATTTTTTAAGGTCATAATTATTCTCTATACCAAATTTTTAGGTCAAAATCCCTCATTTAGGTACCTAACCAACTCAATTTGTCTAAAAAGGGGACTAAAAACCCTATTTTCTTAAATTTTTATCCAAATCCACTTATGGATGACCTTCCCAAGCCAATGTTATGCTTATATAATATATAAACCTACTACACATGAATTTCATGCTCATTAATCTTTTAAATCCTCTTATTATAGAGATTCTTACCTTTGCTCATTGGATTAAGAGCTTTCCTAGATAGTTATACAAACTAATGCTCATTTGATAGGTGAGGAAAGCATCTAAACACTTTCGTGATCTATTTAAGTTCTTAAGACACTTTTTGAACCATCCTAAATCATTTCTTGGCTATTTCAAACCTTTCCTTACCCCTAGACAGTCTATATCTCATTTTGCTCCTTGTTTGCCTAGACCCTATTGTAGGTGTATATAGGGATCTTAGGACCCTGTATACACTTGTGTTTCCCTTTAAAGGGTTTGATGACACCAATAAAATTATCATGAATTTTTTCATTCATTATTTCACTAATTTTGATCTCCCATTTACTATATCAATGCACTTTATCACCAAACTGGGCTCTTACCTATAGGTTAACTAAGGCCCCCTACTTGTAGATTAATTTTGGTGATTGGGATTAGTTTTGATATTAAATTATCCTCTTATACTCCCCTAGAGATCACCAAGTGTCTATTTCACTTATACTCACATGAATGCCCATATAACATCACTAAAACATCAAGATTAGCTCACTATCTACTTTGTCTTAGTTGGTTGAGATATTTTACCCCTTTTGAGCCTACTTGTAGGTCATCATGAGCTCATTTAGATCATGTGTTAGATATATATAATATTCACTTTAGGTTTGGTGGTCAAATAGTACTTACCTTCAACTTAGTTGGTCAAAAACTCCACTTAGACACCTTGTTTGCAACCTTATCCTTATGCTCAGTTGTAGGTGTTGATTTTACCTTATGTATGAATAGGGTATGAACTTAGGGAGTCAAATAGTGTTCCATTCTCCTTATAAGGTCATTGGAATATGTAAGCTCATTGGTAATGTTATGAATCATCTCCATGCATTGGAAAGGTATCATTTACAACCTAAGTGGAGAAGAAGACACTTTTAGGTTTAGACCTGTAGACATCATTGAAATAATTCAATATGTTTATGAGTATATATTGAGGCTCTCAAACATCATCTTCCACTACTCATCTTTCCCTTAAACCTTTCAAGGTCATTTTATATGGTAGATGATACTAAATTAATACACTAAGGTTTCTCAACTCTAATCTCCTCACCTTTATTTGGATTTCACAAAAGTGGCTGGTGCATTGTTTTACCATTTTGGGGGAAATGGTCTTAAACACAGTCTTGACTTTGAGAAGGAATATTCACCTTGTTTTGGTCATCTTATAACCTCAAATACATACCAGGATCCCTTAAAAACTATGAGGTTTATTAAGATAAGCTCCATTACTTTCCAAGTGCTTCAAAATAGCTATTTGACCCTTGTAGAATTAGCTATAGGTGGATATTTGGCACACCAATAGTGAATTAAACATGAACAATGGGATACTATAAATGCATATGGACATTGTATTCTTCCCTCACAAATGTCAATACACCATCTAAAAATATTATAGGATTATAAATATGTCAAGCACTCTCACTCTTAAGGATGACATCATCAAAGGACATGTAGGTGAGTATTTCTCTAATGTATAATAGTGAGTATGATCTATAACCAAGAACAAGCCTAGAAGAGGCTTATTGAATCCCTAATACTTTAAAATCCAAGATAATAATTGAAAGCCATGGAGAGGCCCTAAAAAACATATTAAATAATCAAACCCATCAAACCAAAACAAAATATTCAAAAACTAGCTCAAATAGGGACTCCTCATAAATGCAAGAGCATAAAAAGTTGTTTGGATTCTTAGCAATGGTTCATAAATGAGGATCCATGAAACTCATACTTCTTGCTATGAATTTTAATTATATTAAGTCCCCTCTCAACCCCCAATATCATTCCTTCCAACTCCATATATACAGACTATATCAAGCATTTGAAATTGGCTCTTCTTGGCTTGCAAAGGCAAGAAATAAGGAGTAGAAGCTAAATTTTAATTTTTTGATCTTTTATATTCAAAAATGTGTGGTAAATACCATAAGGATATTAATATACACATTCCCATGTTTTAATCTAAAGATGGACTTCCCAAGTCTGTACAAGTGCCATTAAGGGTTTGTTTTGGAGGAGTTTTCCCTATTATAATGCATGAAACTACTTCTTGACTACCATATAACTACTTAATAACATATTATAGCCTTATCCACATTGTAAACTTACATTCTAACAAATTTTCTTCCATAACTAATCCCTACAAGTCATTTAATGAGCCAAAAATGTGACAAAAAGGTACTTTTGACATATAAAACATAGCAAAGGGCAAATTTATGGCTTAGGATCACCTTATAACATTTAAATGACAATATTAGGAAATTTTAAAGATAATTTGAGCCTTTAACCATGTTTTATTATAGTTGACTTGGGTTGACTAGACAAGTACAAGGAAGCTAGGCTTAGACCAAGGCAAGGGAAGGGATGGGTGAGGTGTTTATACACACATGAGACCCTTTTAGAAATATAAGAACCTTTAAAAATATATATATATGTAGGGGTTGAACCAATTTGAGTAAAATTCAAATTTGGTCAACATCAACCTATAAAAGGGAAGTAGTGCCAAGACCATCAATGGCCTTGAGTCTCAACCACACTACTCGAGGGATCCAATTGTTGTAGATAGGTAAAAACACAATTTGTGTATCTTTGTAAGGTTTCTATAAATGTATATATAATTAGAATATGTATTTATGATTTGGTTTATTTTCATGTTTCATGCACCTATAATGTGTCTCATGATGAATTATTTATCAAAATATAACCTCTACTTTGTAAACTATGTATAATATCCATAAAAAATCTATCAAAACTATCTAGAATATGTAAAATTGGTAGCAAATACAAAATATTTTGACCAAGTGTATATCTAAATGATGTAAACTATATCAAATTTTACCAATTATGGTATGTGGATTCATGTATATATAACATGACCCCAGTAATATCCCCCCCATTTAAGGTGAGGGGAATGAAATATAGTACTCATCCTATCTCAAAAAGATAATATAAGCATGGTAAATATGTATCAATCATGTAGTAATCAAGAATATAATGATATCATGTCTAAGTATATGTATCAACAAATCTCACGTTATCTAATCACAATAATCCCTATGATGAATTATATGGATCATGGTAACATTAAGAAGTAACAAACATAAGCTATGTAAATAATCAATAACACACATAAGAGCACTTAATGTTGGGAAAAAGGTGGCTAAGGAGACTAAAAAAATGGGTCATGTCCAAATATCCACACACCAAAGAAACAACACCCAAGGACATTAAGGCCAACAAACAAGAAACAAGTTCAAATGTTTCACAATAAAGATAAGGTATAAAACAAGAAGTATACTCAATTAATCCATGTGAGAATATGAAAAGGTGAAATATAATCAACTAAAATAAGCATATCATACTATTCCTTTCATACATGTGTTATAAAAATGTGATGTATCAGAGCATATATATCACATTGTGTAATATGTAAGCATGAGTATAGACATGAGTAATCATTAGTATATAATCTCAATCATGGTAATGTAAAGTTATCATTAAACTATAGGACATGTATTAATCATGATCAATAGAATCATATACCACCAACATAGATGTCACATGGGTATAATAAAGGTCTAACATCTATAGGCTCATGTATCATGGATTTAGTGTAATAATGTGTCACACTCAAGTACTCATGAAACAAATGTGTGTATAGAAATTAAAATGATATGATATCTTTGAGCATAAAGGAAACAACATATGTAAAATATAGTTAGCATGTAAATGAAAATTATTTTTGTATTTTTTCTTTATTTGAATGTTTTTTTTGTTTTATTGATTATTTTATTTTTTATTTTTTAAATTTAGATGTAAAAATAATCAATCCCATAATTCCTCACATTCAGGAGGTATAGGACTTCTTGGTGGCTTTACTTTCCAAAATTGTTTATGTTGAATCATAGCCACTTCTTCAATATCTTCTAATAATTTTCCACCATAAGTTGTTATTATTGGTCTATCACTACATCCATCATGAAAAATGTTCATCTCTTTGTATTCAAATTGAAAAATTAGGTATCTAACAGTAGTTTCCATGATTACCTTCATATTGGTCAACCATTGTTGCCCAAAATGAAAGGTCAAATGTGATGATTGATTCACTACCCATATGGGTGTATCAAATAATTTTGGTCCACATGTGATGGGTAATATAATGTACCCAAGAGATTCCTAAAATATTGGGCAATGTTATATCTCATGTGTATCATGTCCCATTTATTGTAGATTTGATATTTTGAAAATTGTGTCCCGATTATTTACATCAATATTGAGATGCTCATAATAATCATCAATATTTTTAATAATAGTTAGATATTATTATCATGGGTGATTTATATTATGTCCCATTATAATTTTAACTTTGATTTTTTTTAGATCAAAGACCTTAGTTGTTGTTTTTTGCATAATCTATATACATCTTTCATTTTTATAATTTTGAATTTATTTTTTTAATACCTCATAATGATTTATATTTTGGCATGTGATTTGATGATAACTATAGTATGGTTATTCTTTTGTGCATACTAACTTGGCTTCTGACCTATGTCTAGCACTTGATAAGGATATCATCATATGCTCAAGTAACATATAAAGTATTATGTATGGATTATCTTGTTGTATTTTGATCTATAAAAAAAATTGGTGGCCTATGTGAGGACTCCACATTATTAACATGATGTATTTAAATTTAATATATCTAAGGTTGACTTATAAATTTTATCCAGGAGGGATGTATTGCATAGCAAGCATTAACATGTTCATATGTTATATTTTCATTGCCTTTATTTGTATTTGATTGTGTATCCTCTTGTGATGGATTTATATTATGTATATGAGGGTTTATAGGTGTGAATAGATTATGTGAGAGTTTCTCAAATGGATCAAAATAAAGTTTGTGAAACTATTCATCTATCATATTATTAGGAATATCATCATTTTCATAATAATCTAAAACTTTACCATCTTGTTATTCATAATTTACTAATAAATAAAGCTCAAATATTGAGTTTATTATTATGTACTTCTCATTAGCTTATTTTGAAATGGATTTTGTGTTATTTATTTATCCTTTTTTCATTTTATTGGTCCTTGTGTGTATCTTTGTGCATCTCAGATGTTAGTGTCTTATAAACATCTTGAGATAAATTATATATTTTGATTGATTCACCCATATCATAAGTTGATATATGCTCAAGTGGAATGATATATTTAAGGAACCCCTTTCAAGTTTGAGTGTAACATTTTGTAGAATTTGAATGGGTCATCATGTTCAAGCATGGTCCATAATTTACCATCATGTATGAGTTTAACAAATTAATGTAATTTATATGTCACAACTTCCATAATATGTATCCATGGTCTACCCAAGAGTAAACTATAATGCAATTATTGAGACATTATTTGGAGTGTAGCTTGCATTATTTTTTATCCTGATGTCACAACTAATGTAATTTGGCCAATTGATGGATTGCATGAATTATCAAAAACTTTGATATGGATATCTAATTTTTTAAGAAATTAATTATTCATTCCCATTATTTTTAATAATTATATGTTTCAAATATTTAGACTTGATCCATTATCAATTGGAACTTTTTTGATTCCCTTGTTTTGAATACTAACTTGCATGAATAAAGATAAGTATTGATCAATGATATCCTTTGAGGTTAAATATATATGATTAAAAGTGATGATATTTGAATTATTTTTTAGATCTTACATAATATCTATAAAATAAGTTAGCTTTATGTCACTTGATACTTGGGTTTTGTGATAATTCTTATATAAGATATCCATATAGATAGTTGAATATTTCAAAAGCTCAAGGAATGAAATCTTAGCATGTGTATTTCTTAACTATTTGATAATATCATATACCTTATATTTTATAGATATATTAGGATTATGAGGAGCACATTTTATATTAACATGTGGTTGAATAGGTTGGGTACCCTTTCTTTTTTGTGTAGTAAAAATTTACATTGTGGAGTTCAAAATAAGTCATAGGTGAATAATGAGAGTGGGAGGGTATTTTTCACCTGAATAGGATATAAGTGAGACAAAAAGATAGGAGAATGTATGTTGGAGCTTAGATAATCTAGATAAGGTTTTAATAGTAATGCAATGATAATTATAGAAAGATATTATATTTTTATTCTATGTTAAATCACTCTATTTGTACCAATTTTTTGACTCCATTTGATCATAGAATGGATTGGTTTAGCAATGTATGGGAGATAGAAATAAATGTTTATCATCATGTATTTTATAAGGAAAAAATTACTAAATTTATCTATATTAAACATGATTAACTCTTTTTTAATAAAATAAAATATAATTTTCATATGTTTTTTAAAATTTAAAAATCAAATAACACTAGGGCAAGCTAGGATTTTATAAGAAGACTTGAAGGTTGAGTTCACCAAAATGTTATTTTATGTTTTAGGTAAGGGATAGGGTGAGAATATATTAATAAAAAATGTATAAACTATTCTAAAAATAGGCCAATTAAATAGTTTATATTTATAATATTATATTGCAATGCTAAATTATGAAAGTATGTTAAATATAGAAAGTACAACACCAACAATAATTTGAAAGTCGAAACATGAAGAAGATATAATATTAATATTATTTATTAATGCACAATTTTATTTTTTATATTAAATTAAAATAGAATATAGGATGATTCTTTTTAGTGATTCATCAAATTTTGAATATTTTCTCTCTATTAGCTTAGACACTACCATGAAGATCTAGATGCTAGTGTCAACACTTATATTTTGAATTTAATGCTTTTTTCTGGTAAGTAATATAGGTTATTTTATATATCAACCAATTTCACATGTAATGTTTCACTATTGCCTTGTATATTGTCAACCTAGATTGTGCAAATAGGTTCTGGATATTAATATTTTGCTCAAAACCCTATATCCTCCAACTTGGGCATGTCACCTAAAAAATAGGGGTTAGTGGGTTCAAGTGAAGTCACTATTACCTAAAATACCCTTGTGTCAATTATTACTGACTACATGTCCATATAATCTGAAGATGGACTCATATCGATGTAGTTCTCCCCCTTAGGTGGGATTTTTTGTGAATAATTTTTTAATATGCCATATGCGAGAAAATGTAGTGATCTAACTTGTAAATTTAAAAATATTGATCATGGGATGATCTTTGAATTATTTAGACATGTAATAATATTAATTATATTACCAATTTGGAAATAGAAAAAATAGGGCAATAAAATGATTGAATGTGACCTTAATAGATATTTTAATAGTAATTGCTAGACAATAATGAATGAACTTTTATTTTGTATTTATACCACACCTTTTTAAATTATTTCAAGGTATGGTTAAAATATTACCATAGATATACCCATACATTTCAAAATATTTTAACATTTGACTATTTTTAAGGCTCAAACACTAGCATCGACGTTAGTGTCCTAGTTTGAACAGTAGTGTTTAGGAGGATTGAAAGTTGTTACAAATTTGTAATTGTCAAAGTAGGATATAAATTGGGTTTTATGTATAGTATGGGATAAAAGTGATCTAGGTTATCATAATATCAAGTTCAGCTTATAGGATAAGCATTTAGGCATAGTGATATGGCAAACACAAGCCTTTTGGTAGTGGGGAGGTCATGAACTGAAATGTTAAGCCATGAATGATATTTGTCAAGTGTACAAGACTAGTTTATCATATATAATCAGATTTTAGTATCTAAAATATATGTTTAAGGTTATAATTTACATAATTATATATTTAATTAAAAATTAATTTTTTTACCATATCAAAGCCCCTTTTGTGGGCCCACATGTTGAAATGTTTTGTGTTCCATCCAAGTTATTTCAAATTTTTTCACTTTGTTGATGGACCTAAAATCATATTTTGGCTCTTGAAATAAAATTCTTTTCACATAAACTTTATAATTTTTCAAATAATTAATTTAAAAACTTATAACTTATAAAAACTTACAAAATGTAATGTGTCATTTTTAAAGCTTAGTTTATTCAAACAATGAGTCACCAGGATCCCCTGAGATAATTTTACTTATTTGTATTTATATTGGCTATTCTTAACCCATGAATACATTGAAATAAATGTAAAACATGTAATTAGTTTAGTATAAAAATTTCACATCTCAATAAAAACATTTACTCATCTGTAGCCTTCTTTCCATCATTTTCAAGACAATCATAGCATAACTTTAACCAACTAACATTATTCATAATGAGAAGTAAAAGTATTATTATCTTTTCACTTTTATTCCCCACATATTCAAACTACAAATTATAGGTTTTAAAAAATATTATAAGTCTATAAAATAATTACATAATTATTAATATGTATTTGGAAGCCTTAACCTCATATGCTTCATCATCCTATTAAGCATAGGTTTTTTCATATTTATTAATTATATTTTTCTTATAACAATAATTTTTTAATTTATCTTTAGTTTATTAATGACCCATTATTTTTATTCATTTGGAAAATTTACCAAGAAATATGGGAAAATTAACCAAATGGTGTTTTGCAACACAATCATATTCTTTGGGAAAAATGCCTAAAATTAAAAAATGAATGTCAAATAGATTGTAAATAAATTGAAAAACTAAAAAATTAATAATTTAAAGACCCTAAATAATAGAAATATAAAACCTTTAATAACATAAATTCAAATACTTATTTGACATAAACATCCTCTAATATTTCCATATCATCATTCACATATGACTTCGATTTTAGACTCTTAAACACTCAGTGTTTATAGTTATATAATTTAATATAAGAGGGGTGATCATCGTCAAAGTTTGGCACAACATCTAAATTTTTTCCCTCAATATTTATGTTGGATAACATCTACAATACTAGATAGGGTAGCCTCCTAACATTTCTTCCAAGAAACTTAATTCTACACACAAGAGGGTCCATGTACTTGTCATGTTACTCGATGTAGGGTGATCATAGGGCATTGATGATATGGATTAGAGATACAAGTAAATGTTAGAAAATTATTAGTTTAAATAATTCAATTTTAAAATTACACCTTTGTACTAGGTCCCTAGTAGCAGAGGAAGGATTTTGACTCATCCTAACCTCATCCTCCTATGGGTCCATCTAACTAGTGGACCAATTATAAAAACCCTAATTTAAAATATTATACCTCTATGTTGGGCCCCTAGTATCAGAGGAAGGGAATTAACTCATCCTATCCTCATCCTCCTACATGTCCATATAACTAATGGACTAATTATTAAAACCCTAAAAAATAAAAAATAATAATATTAATTAAAATTCTTCAATTTAAAAAACTAAACTAAAATTATAATTCTACTTTGGGTCCTACTAATAATTGAATGGCATCAATGCATTCTGGCCTCATCCTTGTGGGAGTCCATAGATCTAATCAACTTGTTATCAAAAATCCCAAAACTAAAATAAATTAATATTATTTGAAATAATTAAATTTAAAATAAAAAAATGTCTTTGTGTTGAGTCCTTAATAATAAAGGAAGGATGTCACCTTGTCCCATTTCCCTCATCCCTCTCACTCTCACTCTAATCCTTTTAATAAAAACCAAAAAATGTGTTAATAACTAGTAAATAATGCAATTTGGAATAAAAATTATATATGAAATCAATTAAAAATGAAAATTTAAATTTTTTGTTCCAATGGTAATGATTTCAATCTTTCATTTTGTAGTCACATGAAATCTTGACCCACATCAACCCAAACTATGCAACACCCTCCTAATGATATTTCCATGTGATGGCCTACTAGACACCACACATGACTAATATTTAAAACATTCATTCATATTTAAAAAAAGAGAGAAAACTAATCTTATTTATGAAATTGCTATCAAGATTCAACTGTGGTATTTTTTAAGTCAAACTCATTGACCCATGTTTCATGAGTAGTGGTTCACATAAACCCATATCTCATGAGAGTGAATGGTCCACTTAGCACTCATTGCATCTAGGTGATGCTCACAGGGGTGAAGCATTGGGCCTTCTCTAGAGGTCACCCATCCTAATACTACTACAACTCAAGTGCATTTAACCATGGAGTTTCCTCCAAGGTTAAGCCCACTTATCTTGACACCCCATTTTTAAAATATTCATAAATGTTTTGCCTTATAAACCATTCATTATATATCCCCTTAATCTCATTAATTGAAAGTAGGAGGTATTTTTCCACAATGAGTCAAATTATGATATTGCTATCAAGATTCAATTGTGTAGTTTTTCAAGTCTAATTTTTATTTTATTGTCTTAAATTTATTTACTTTTAGTTTGACTATTATGTCTATTATAAACAATGAGGAAGGCTAAAAATCATACTAAAATGTCATTGATAATCTAGTCAAGTAGTTTACATACAATCTAGAAAATAAAAGAGATGAACCCAAGTTAGGAATTTCATCAAATAATTTGCATGTAACCTAAAATATAAAAGAAAGGAAACCAACTTAGGATTTTTTTTAAAAATATCTACATTTACACCTATACAATATAATATATCAAATAAACTTAGGATTTTTTATGAACCCATGATATCTCTTCTCTTTACTTTGTTAGTATAGTTGTTGTTATGGATGCATATGCTTTGTAAGTCATCCCGTGAGCATTTTGTTTTATCCCACTTTCATGAGAAGTAGTAGTTTATTATATTAGAATTCATATATAGTTAAGTTTTGAGGCTAATGAAGGCATCCATGAAATTATTGTATTAATCTTGCTCAAATGAGGTTGCCCCCTCAAAGTGGTTTGTGATCAATTCAATCTTTTCAAGTGTTTTGTTAAATTTAATTTGTAATGTTAATTCTTATTATTTTGTGTATTTTTATTAATTATTATAGGAGGATCCTCTCATCTAGTATCAAAGTGATTTATAGGGAATTTTTTTCTTTCTTTAGAATGTCTTAACTCTATTCTACTGCATACTTCATTTCATTAATTTTTTAGAAAATATTGACTTAGTTCTGCTACATAACTAAATTAAGTAATTTTTTGTAATATGTTCCAAATCAAGATAAAAAGCTGACCACATATTTGTGAGAAGTGTTTGGATGAAATCCCTAAAACTCATCATGAAGAGTACCATAAGAACCCTAAAATAGTTGGCCCATTGAGAGGACCTACCAGCAAAATGGGCAACATCCACTTCCTGATTGAGTAGTTCCCATCTATGAGGAAAAACAAGAGTTGTCACTTAGAGGTAAATATATGACCAAAAACTTTCTAGAGAGTGGTACTCACTTAGATGGCATTCATGGCCAGATTGATATTTTTAAAAATTCTTAGGCAACCATTGAAACTTGGGGCCCATTTCTATCAATTTCAAAATATTTTCAATAGACTCAAAAAAACACTTAGTAGAGTATCCGTAGACTATCAGAGGACTTGTAAGATGATATTTGATAGAAACTAAAATCTACAAACCATCTATAGAGTATTAGTATACTCTCAAAGGACTTACCACTAGAAATAAAATAGAAAAGAGAAACCAATATATATATATATATATATATATATATATAATGTGTGTGTTATTTAGGTATGGTAGTAACCCAAATAGGGGAAAAAACATGGAGGATGAAATTACCACCCTTAAGACCCACATCAAAGATCTTGATGAAAAAATTCTTAGCCTTAGTCTTCAAAATACCACCATGAACAATAGATGACATCCAAAGTCTTCTTCAGACACGAGGTTTTCTTTTTATAGCAATTATCATGGGTTGAAGCTTAATTTTATTCAAATCAATGGTGTAGATCTAACTGGATGGATCTATTAGGCAGTCTAGTTTGCATAAAACTTTTGATGACAACAAGGTCCCAATTTCATCCTTTCACTTGAAACTTGAAGCCCTTCAATTGTATCATCGGTATACCAAGGCTCATGATGAACCCATATGGACCTATTTTTTCACCCTCATTTTGCAATGGTTCAGCCCTACTACTTTTGATGACTTCACTGAAGTGCTCACTAAACTTTTCCAAACAATAATTATGAGAAAATATCAAACAAAATTTAAAAAACTATCCAATCACATAAAGGGATTATTTGATGAATTCTTCAAGATTTGCTTTGTCAGTGGATTGAAAGATGAAATTCAATCTAAGGTCAAAATATTCTAACCCAAAATGATGATGGAAGCCTTATGGTTGGCTAAGTTGGCATAAGACAATATTGTATCTTAGTATTGATTCAAATCCAATTTTAATCCATTCAAAAATATAGCTCCATAATGATCACAAATAATGCCATCCCCCAGAACCACTCCTATCAAGCATTTGATTGAAGTAGAGATGCAAGCCCATATAGAAAAAGGATTATGTTATAACTATGATGATAAATTAACTCAGGGACATCGATGTGTTGATCAAAAGCTCTACCTATTAGATGTGGACTCTCCTCCCAAAATTGAAGATTGGGAATATGTTTAGGATACAATAGATGATCTCGAAGAAGCTCAATTGATTGTGTAACTTGCTTCTCAGGAAGACAAACTATACATCTCTCTCCATGCCTTAGCAAGAGTCATTACCCCATAAATCATGCATGTTAGGGGTTAATTCAAGAATATCCCTCTCATAATTTTCATTAATTTGAGTAGCACTCATAACTTTATTGACCCTCAGATCTCCAAACAAGATGATTGTTTTATCCATAATTTCTCAAACTTTTAAGTCATGAGTACCAATGGGGGTACGTTACCTTACAAATGGAAGTGTCATAATGTGTGTATCTCTATTATAAATTATAACTTGCACTCCAACATGTTTTCCTTACTCTTAGGTGGATGTGATATTATTTTGGGAGCCTAGTGGTTATGCACACTTAGACCCATCTTATGGGATTTTATTTAACTTTGGATTTAGTTTTTAAATAATGGGAAAAAATGCATATTGAAAGGCTTATAAATAGGATCTCTCAGCATCATAATTCCACATCATAAGGAAAAGCTTCTTAAGAAGAATTCACACAGTGTCATTACCCAGAACTATTCCATTCAAATGCAACCATCAATAGTATCCACTACTCCTAATCTAAAAACCATTATATATAGGTATGCATGTGTCTTTGCCAAACTAGTGGGATTGTCACCTTTAAGGCTAGAGGACCACCATATTCAACTCCTCCATATAATAATTACTCCCAACATTAGGCCTTATCACTACCCATTTTAGTAAAAGACTGAGATCAAGATACTCATTCAAGACTTACTAAAGTAAGGCATTATTCACCCCAGTACCAACCCATATTTTTACCCAATTCTCCTTGTCTACAAAAAAGATGGGTCATGGTGCCTCTACATTGATTTTTGTGCACTTAATCACCTCACAATCAAGGATAATTTATTGATCCCTATTATTGATGAGCTTTATGGCACTCATTTTTTATCCAAGTTGGATCTCCACTTTGGATATCACTAGATCTGACTTCATGAGGTTGATATCCCTAAGATAGCTTTTTACACACATGATGGCCACTATGAGTTTCTAGTCATGCCCTTTGGCCTCACTAATTATCCTTCAACATTATAGGCTTTGATGAATAAAATATTTTGGCCCTACCTATAAAAATTCATTGTGGTCTTCTTTGATGATATCCTTATCTATAGTAAAACATGGTCTAAGCATCTCCAACACTTGGAGATCATACTACAACTTATCTCTTACCATCATCTTTGTGTAGAATAGTCCAAATACACTTTTTTCCAAGATGAAGTGGAGTATCTCAATAATATTGTTTTAGCCCAAGGGTTTTGGGTGGATCCTAAAAAAATAGCTACCATGATAAATTGGCCTCATCCTCAAACACTCAAAAGCCTTTATGGTTTTCTGGGGCTAACTAGATACTATAATAAGTTTGTCAAGGATTATAGGAATATTTCATCTCCACTAATATCTATGTTAAAAAAGTATGATTTTACTTGGATACAGCTACTAAGTGTGAATTTGAAGAATTGAAACAAGCTATGTATACTACACCTATTTTAACTATGCCACATTTTACCAAGACCTTCACTATCAAGAGTGATACTTTTGGAAATAGACTTAGTAATATTATCCTCCAAGAAGTATGCCCAATTTCATTCACCAACAAATAACTTTCTAATAATAATTTAGTGCTCTCTATTTATGAGAAGGAAATGATGGCCATTTTACAAGCAGTATAAAAGTGGTAGCCATACCTACTAGGGAATTATTTTTGCATCAAAACTAATCACCAGAGTCTAAAATATTTCTTGGAAGAATGGGTCTCCACCCCATGATAATATAAATTTTTCAGAAAACTCATGGTTTATGACTATGAGTTCACTTACAAGAAAGGTAAGGACACTATTGTGGTTAATGATATGTCTTGCACATTTGCAGACCAAGCTTCCCTTTCATCTATTTTCATGCCTATTATGAATTGGTTGGATGTTGTACAATATATGTATGTCAATTAATCCTCATTATCTCAAATCATTAAATATTTGGCCACTAACCCCTTGATTATACCACATTATTTTTGGGATGGTGTTTGTCTATGATACAAGGGTCGTCTAGTGCTTCCCTAAAGCATAGATCTTTATCAAGTTGTATTCTATCAACTCCATACTTATCCATTCATAGGGCACTCAGGGTTTCTCAAAAATTATGATCAGGCATGACAAAACTTATTTTATAAGGGAATGAAAAAACAATTCAATAGATGGTGGCTAAATGTGATACTTGCCAATACAACAATGCTGAAACCACTCATCCCTCAGTTGCTCAAACCCTTGCCCATCCCTACTAGGATATGGATAGATATTTATATGGATTTCATTAAGGGGATACTTAAATATATATGGAAAATAGTGATCTTCATTGTGGTTAATCACCTCTCCAAATATAGTCATTTTGGTGCCCTCAACCATCCTTATACCACCTCCACAGTCGTACAAAATTTCCTGGACCATATTTTTCATCTTCATGGCATTCCTTTGTCCATTGTCTCAAATCATGATGCAACCTTCACCAACCATTTTTGGATATAACTATTTTGACATATTTGTAACCAATTGAAGATGAGTTTTAGGTATCATCCACAAATAGATGGCCAGACTAAAATTGTCAACAAATGCTTGGAAAATTTCCTTCGTTTCTTTACCTTAGAACAACAACATCAGTGGGCAAAGTGGCTCCCTCTTTCTAAATGGTGGTATAATACCTCTTACCACACTTTAACAAAAATGACTCCATATAAAGTAGTCTATGTTCAAGCACCACTAGTGTTCCTTCTGTATACCCCCAATAGCTCATCAGTTCAAGTAATTGACACAATTCTTTGAATCTAAGATCAGATCCTTAGTATCTTATGGGATAATATTCATATGGCACAAAATAAAATGAAAAAATAGGTGGATCAGCACCATTCTAAGTACACTTTTCAAGTAGGTGATATGGTTTTTCTTCACTTACAGCTCTATAAAAAGACCTCCCTAAAAATCAAAGGGTGGCATAAGCTAGCTCCTAAGTTTTATGAGCCCTATAAGGTTCTTCAAAATATTAGGTTGGTTTTTTATAATTTGGATCTCCCACATTCTCCTTTATTTTACCCAATATTTCATGTCTCTTATCTAAATAAAGTTCTTGGCACAAACATCAGAGTCCAAACTATTTTACCAGAACTTGAGAATGAAAGATCCATTTTTCTTGAGTTGAAGGCAATCTTGGATAGGTGTACATGCCAACTTTGCTCCCACTCCATCACCAAGGTTTTAATTTAGTGGCATAGAATCTAACCAGAGGATACAACATAAGAACCATTATTTCAGATTCAACACCAATTCTCAGATCTAAAGCTTTGAAGACAAATATTTTTCTAAGAGGGAGGGGATGTTATGAACACATGATATCTCTTTTTTTTACTTTTTTAGTATAGTAGTTGTTATAGATGCATATGCTTTATAAGTCATCCTGTAAGCATTTTGTTTTATCCCACATTCATGGGAATTAGTAGTTACTTAGCTTAGAAGTCATATATAAGTAATTGTTGAGTCCAATGAAGGCATCCATGAAACTATTGTATTGATCTTGTTCAAAGGAGGTTACCCCTTTGAAGTGGCCTGCGATCAATTCAATTTTTTCAAGTGGTATATCATATTTAATTAATGTTGCTAATTCCTATTATTTTATGCATTTTTATTAATTGCTATAGGAGGATCTTCTTAGGATTTTTTCCAAACAATTTTCATGAAACCTAGACAATAAAAAGAGAGGAAATAAAAGTAGTAATTTCATCAAACTACTTGCATGCAACCTACAAAATGAAAGGAGAGGAAACCAAATTAGAAATTTCATCAAACAATCTTCATGCAACCTATATAAGAAGAGAATGTCTAGGGATTTTATAGGTTTCTTAGGTTTTATAAAGGATTTTTGTAGAGATTATAGGGTTTTTTTTAGGATTTTTACATGTCTTTAGGGTTTTTTTAGGGTTTTTTAGGATTTTTATAGGGGTTTTGTAGGTAGTTTTAGGTTTTTTAAGGTTCTTCAAAGTTTATTTCATGGTTTTTCTTAGATATTTTGTTTGTTTCTACCATTTTTTTCCTATATTTTTTTCTAAAGTTTTTTTATTAGAATTATATAGGCATAAATTAAGTTCAATTATAAAATTCAAAAACTACATACCTCTAATTTTTGGTTTCATAGGGATGGCATATATTGTTCCTTTTCTTCATCTATAAGTGGATTTGTTATTTTTTGTCCTCTACTCCTTCCCCTTAATATTATTTTTCCCAAAAAATTGGTTGGTAAGTATACATGACCCTTTCTTATTCCCCTTTATTTTCCATTTATTTGGCTTCTTTGTGGTCCCTTTCTTCTCCCCTTTTATATCCTTTTGCTCCCTCTTTAAATAGATGATATCCCTTTCTCTTATTTCTCTCAATGTATGGTGTCCCTTTTTCTAGTTGTGTTGTACCTTTATTCTTTGTCTCTCTTAAGGTGAAAATAAAATGAATTATAAGGGTCCATATGCCCTCCATTTTTATTTTTTCAATTCAAGGTCTTTTTTAATTCAAATCTGGGGCAACATACACCATTATGTTGTACCAAGTGTGCACCACATTTTTGTTGAAAATGAATAAAAACCTTTTAAAAAATCTATTTATTTGACACTAATGTGACCCAATTAGAGGCACTACATGCATGAAATGTAGTAGTGGTTTGAAGGTGATAAAATACTATTCTAAACCACTTTTCATGACCATTTTTGCTTATAATACCCTGTTTCAATCCCACTAATTGATTGATGTAAGTAATCTATCCAATATTTCCTTGATAAATTCCTTATAGTTTATCTTATTATTCTAGGTGAAGCATCATTTTTTTTGTTTTACATCTCATAAATATATGTTCAACATCACCTATATAATTAGACTTACCTCCTTTCTTCTCCTTATTTTCAATTCTTGCATTAAAATATCCACCTAATATCTAATTTTTATGTCTCTCTTTTCCTATGCTTTAAAATATTTTATCCCATAATTATTCATTTCCCCCTAATCCTAGGGACCATAACAATAAATGATGTAATATTTATTTTTATTTACTTATAGAGGATTTCACACTATAACTAGTTATGAGATGAAACCACACCCCTAAAATCTACTTACTTGGGTTTTACATAGTTATGATAGTTCTCATCATTCCTCTCACTCCTATACTTATGTGTTCAATGTTAAATCTCCTATATATTTTATAATTCTTGGTAGGCTCCTCATTAATCTTGGTTTCTTATAAAATTATCAACCAAGGCCTATGTTTTATAATATTTTTTTTAATAAAAAGTCCTTTTAAAATGGGTTTTGAGACTTCTAACATGAAAAGAGATAATTAACATATTAAATTGGTTTAGCCTTATCGATTCTTGCTAATATCTCTATCAGTTAAAATTGGTTTCTTGATAACACTTCCTCCCTTGTCTCTCTTTGAATCCTATCTATCTTTTTGGGCCTTCCCATATTATTTTTTCCAATGTTGCATTTGTTTCTCTTGTATTTTCTATAGATTAATATAAAACTTGATTTCTTAGGTGTTACTATTTCCTCATCTTCCTTTCCTTGGTTGTTAGTGGCATATTCCTTTATGTATTTTTCCCCTTCTATATACATATCATCCTTTGTTTACATGTACCCATCATTCTAATTCTTATGACACTTTTTGGGTGATGGCTCCTTAATGATATTTTCCAAGTTGTAATGAAATTACCTCATAAATGAAGTAATAAATCATAATATAAAATAAATAGAATAGAATATATGATAATCCACTTCGAGGGAGGAACATTAATAACCTTAAAATAAGAATATTATTTTCAATATGATGATTTGAGTGAGCCAACCTCATATGTATATAGAGACATAATAGATAGGGTCACACCCATTCATCTCAGCCCTTTATCCTAAGTAAGTCAAACTAGAGTAATAACTAACTAATGAATGTAAATACAAATTATGAATGTGTCATAGTTTAGCCCACATATATCTCTTAGCACATTATAATTTAAGGTTTTAACATGCCAATATAAAAATAATGTTTCTTTCAATGTTGAAAAACTTTAGATGTTGTTACATAAATGTTGTATCCTCACTAAGAAGATTCTTCCATTTGATAATATACTCCTTAATCTCTCTAGTTCATAACTTTTTAGTGTGTGTCGGATATTTTCAAGTTATAAAATAATCAAATAATCCTCATCCAATTTAGGTAATGTAGCCTATGCAGATAGTTTTTGGCTAATTACCTTTTTCAAGAAAGAAATGTGAAAGACTATATGCATGCGAGAAGATTAGGGTATCTCCAATTTTTATGTGATACTACCAATTTTCTATAGGATCAAATAAGGACCATAATACTTATAATAGATTTTGTTATCCTTTTTCTATTACTTTCTACTTAATTTATTATATGGTTATAGGCATAAAAATACCCAATCACACACTTTGAAATTCTTTTTACTACAGTATTGATCCACTTATTTTTCATTAAATTATATGTCATTGCTAAATTCATTATAGAACTAGATAAGATCTCTTTGAAGGATTATATGGAGTAAAGGGATCCATAAAATTTTGATGTGTAGGGAGTCATTTTTCCCCAATAATCGATCAATCAGTATTATCTCTATGTGGATTCACTCTTTGAAAGTATGAATGGTGTACGTATTCACATCCATTTAGTTGACCCACATAGCATTATGGTTATCCACCTAATCCTTCAAGAAATCATACATATGGTGGGATTTGGTTGATTTAGATGTATTATCAAACTTTATTCATTTTAGATAGAAACATAAACAAATATATCCCTTACCTCTGCTCAATGCACCTAGTTTTGACTTGCCTAGTTTGTTTGTCTTTAAAGTGTGTCCTCTTATTGTCTTAATAAACCTATGACTTCAAAATTTGATATTCCAAACCAAATTTATATTGTGAATTCACCTTTAAAACATTGATTCTCTATCCTTTGAGGTTATTTTCACACCTATCTTCATCATCTTCATCTTATTCTTTGTTTTTCCATTCACCCTTTCTTGCATCTCACACACTCTAGTCTTCATAAGGCCATAAGCCTCTCAAGAGCCAACTCTTATATCTTCTTGATCTATTCATATGTATCAATATACCAATGTTAATTACTTAATACATTGATTTCAATTCATTTCACCCACTCTCAATCACTACTCTAAAACCTTGTTCTATTCTCTTTACTTCTCAAGACAATTCTTGCAACATATACTTTTTCCTTGCTTTGACTGGGTTATGTAGTAGCCTTTTTAAGGCTATTTTCCCAGGTAAAATCATGTAAGAACATATTTTTAGAAACTAAGATCATATACCAATACCCCTTATGGTTTTATTTCCATTCACCAAGTTTTAGACTTTAACTCAATCCTTAAACTACTTTTCTAGGCTCCTTTTAGTCATTATTAAGGCCTATTAGGTCTCCCTTAAGTCCCTAAACACATAGTCACTTTTGTACCATAAATACCATTATATTTTATTAAAAAAACCTTAAAAACTCTTGATCAACATAAAAACACACTTTATCACCAAATTACAATAAAATTGGATGGTTGAAATGCTTAAAATGTGAACATTTGTTTACAAACCCTATTTTAGGGTTTCCTCAGTCTTTAGGTGCCCAAGAAGGTAAATAATGCTCTTTCATGCTTACAAAGGGGATAAAAATATTATAATGGTTTAAAAACCTCTAAACACACCTAACACACATTATCCAATCACCTTTTTCCATCCATCAACCCTCTATTCCACTTTTTCTCACAAGTCTTTGTTGGATTGTATGGAGTTTGACAACTCCTATAGGTTTGAGCACAATTTGTTCATAATAGACCTGATTAGAATGAATAATCACCACCATGAGAGTATTAATATCATGTTTATAAAACTCACCATCCATATATCTATACCAAACTACTCTCCTTAGGGTCCATCCTTGTCCACACTATTTGCTCAGTCCTTTTTCTTTACTCTGTCAATAAATGCAAGCTTTGTATTGTTTCCACAAACAAATCTTTTCAAACACCAAAACACAATGGTTTAAATGCATGATCATTAAGACTCATCAACACAAAAATGTGATAAAATAACCTTTAAAAATCCTTATTATTCAAAATTTACCCACTCAATATCCTCTCTCACATAGAATGCAAACAATAAAGGGATGCAACATGAGTCTCAGTTTGATCAATATTATAATGACTTACTTGGAATTAGTACTCAAAATCATTAAGATTCATAAAAATTCATTACACATTTGTAACCTAAAGACACACTCTATAGCATATTTCCTTCTAATCACATATAATCAAACTTCTTTCCATGATACACATTTAAAATAGGGTACAATCATTTGTTTTAATAATACTTATAAAAACTTCCATCATCTCTATTTACATTAGTATACACAATTAATACACCTTGATTGAAATAAAAAATAACATTTAGTATTATATATTCATTATTTTCCTATATACACAGTTTGTTTTTCACACCTTTGCAACTCAGCTTTTATGAACTTAGAATACAAAACATGGCAAGGTCTATACTTTCTACATCAAAGAGGAGGTGCCATCTTGATTCTTACTTTATTTTATAATCTTACCTTCTTATACTACTCTATATTTTTTTCTCACACAAAACAACATAAACATTTTAAAAATATTTTAAATCTATAATTACCTTAAATAACTTGTGCATATATCCAATTCCTAACACCATTGTGTTGAAATTGTCAATCTTGCTCAAAATTTGTGAAAATGCACAAATTAGGCCAAAAAAACTTAAACACACTAAATAGTTTGAGCTTGTCATATACAAGTGCCAATTTAGGATAATGTATCCCTAAATGGGGAAAATTGCTTTATGTGATTATTGACTTTGATCAAATCATTTCAAGTCAAAATGATGGAAACACATTTTGGTGCTCTGGATCACTCTTTTCTTTGAATTTAGAAGCACACGACATGTGCATGTGTTATTTCATGTCAACAACATCTTAAATGGGATGATAATTTATACACAACTAAAATCACCTTCTAATTCCTCTCTAGTCAAATTATGAGCTAGTAATATGATTTTTTGACCAGTTTGATTAATGAAGTGCACCAATTTTCAAAGAATTACACTAAATTTTGATTAATCTTACTTAGGAAATTTAAACCAAATTATGAGCTTAATTAAGAATCCCATGGAATTTATTAAATATTTATTTATTATAAATTAATTCCTATTCACTACATCATCAAATGACATGATCAATGGGGTGGTATCCATAAGCCATAAATACAAAAAATATTAGGATTATGGCTTTATATGCCTCTTTAAAGCCCCTTCCTCCCAAATATTTATAAGTATATTTATGGATATTATTTACATAATTAGATTAATTCATGGCCACACATCTTGATCTCAAGATGAATGGTCATGGTTAATCTTGATCAAATTAGAAAATTTATAAATATGAGGGCCATGACCACTTTGATTAAGCTTAATCTGTGTAAACTTATAATGCAAGATTCTCTCTACAAGCCATTTGAGTGTAGTTTTATAATGCTTTATTTCCAATAGGATAGCTTCATTGATAGGAATAACATTTATTTTCATATCATGAGCCTAGTTTATAGTTGGTGTTCTTGAGATGGTGGAGGAGCTTGATTTGTAGTATTATTGAAGACTTGCACACCAAATCTAGGGGGAAAACACCCTTTGGGATTCATTTGGATGGTGGGAAGCTCTTGGGAAGGTAACTTGTGTTTTCTTTCTTTTATTTTATCTTAATTATCATTTACACACCTAGTTGAATAGGTTGGCCTAGATTGTTAAGTATTTATGCATTTTTCTTGGTTTTCATGATTAATTCTTGATCTAATCATCTTTATAATCCATCTCTACATATTGGCACACCCGGTGGAACCATGTATCCCTCTCAAGCAAGGAAGACATTTTGTCAATCTTAGATTTCCTTAAAAGTCATTAAAAATACTTTTACATTAATTTTTAGCTTCATTTTCTCATGTTTTTTATATTTTTTGTTGATATACAAGTCATATAATGACCAATGTCAATTATGTATAACCGACATCAATCAAGGATAACTAGAATCAGTTAGGTTATAGGGAAAACATGGCTAATAATTTGCATTTTATAGATTTTCTAAAAGTTATAGTTGTCAATTTGGGTTTATAAGTCTTTGGTCTGAACATTATTTTCTTAATCCAGAAGTTTCTTTTGGAGACTTTATCCTAAAATTGGCCTAACAATCATTTTTATGATAATTATCTTTTTCCTAAGGGTTCATAGGTGATTTTTATCTTTTTTTTACCAAAAATGGTACGTTATGATCAACATCAATCTTGTTATAACTAGCATCGATCACTGTTGACTGACATTGGTATTTGTGTGTAAAAAATAAAGAACCCAAGAGAAAGAATTCCAAACTTGCTTATATCATTATAAATTATGATTCTAATCAGGGGAAACTCTCTAACCTTTCAAGACCTATGTGGCAAAGTGATCAAAATTTGAAGCATGATTTGAAGCTATAACCTTCCCTTTGGTGTTTAAAAGGAACTTAGATGGTTTATTTGATTATTTTGTGAATGTTTTTAAATTTTTTTGAAAACTAAGGCCAAGGTGCCAACGAATTCACTAAACATTTTAATTTTGTATATAAAATAAACATTCACTTAAATTTCAAATTTCTTGAAGTGTTGTTTTATGCAAATCATCTATTGCTTGTTAGATTGTTTAAGCAAAGCAAAGAGTGCATGTATTATCTCCCCCATCCCCTATAGGTAACTTGGGTGACCAAAAGTGACTTTAGTTTATGATTATTCCTTTGTATAAGGCATGAAAAGTAAGTTGTCTAGGCTCTCCCCAAAACATGTATGGTTTGAATGATCAAAAAATAACCTATAAATCTTTTTCACTTAGACATTTTATTTTATCCAATTTGGCTTATGGAGGGGAGTTCATAACCTCTTCACAAGTCCTTTATGGAATCTTTAACTAAGGATTCATCTCCTAACATTGAATTCAACCCCTCTCTATAATGGGGTATAAAAAATGAGGGAGACCCATTGGGATGTTTGCTTGAGTGGTTAAGCAAACTCCATTAGTGGCAATCCAACTCAAAATGTCTGATCAATTAGGACATTACACTACACTAAGAAATTTATAGATATAGTGGTTATAAATAGGACAAGACCTTTTAAAAATAAGACTAATGATGTAGATCTAATTGATGTGTTTTCATCTCTAGAATTATCTATGCTTGGGACCATCTAGACAGTTGTAAATGTAAGTTTTAGACAACCCCACTTTCCATAAAGTATTGTTGATGTAGGATGAGTAACTCTAAGGTTCATATCATTATGAAATATATTTGGAGAAGGGTGGGTGTAAAATAATCTACCAACTCATGCACTTTTATTTTTGGATTAACTATTAAAATCCTTCCAAGAGCATGTAGATAAATGGATTTAAATAATACAATGCAAACTTATTAGTATAGGGATTAGGATGATTTAATTATTTGTATTTGGTCATTTTATTCTTTGCTTACTTGATCATTAACTTGATTCAAAACTTATTTATAAATAAAACATCATAACCAAACACATTTTTCCACCATTTATTAAACAAGGAGGAATTACACTGGTCAAATCCAAATAATCTTTGCCTTATTCAAATATTTATCTTAAAACATTGTGTTTGTATTGTCTAAATAGTGTAGTTATACTACCAATTTGAATCTAAACCACTTTCCAAAAATCTTTAAGTCCTTCATTGATAATTCAAATTCCAAATTGCACCTTTCTAAGTTCTAGGTTAATGTGTTAATCAAATTTTCTATTTTTACTTGACTTGAGTTAACTTGGGTTCAATTTCTCATATGGGTTGAAGGTCATTTATAGACTTGTCATTATCATTTGATCATTGTGAACTTAAGTCATCAGGTTTATCACTCACAATCTAAGCTCTATAACACATTTTATTCTACCTCATATTACCATGTGGTATTGATGTGCTACCCATTTGGTTCTAGCTTTATACTTAGGGATTCTTACATGTTTCCACATCTTGAGTTCCTTGGTTCACATTGTCACCTTCCTAATTTAAAGGGCTTTCATCTAATTTTATAGTAGAAACTTGTCAAAGTTAAACTAGATTTTATAGTATTGATGTATCTCTCAACCTACATTTGGTTTACTAGCTTACACTTAGGTCTTTGAATTATCATACCCTCTTCTAATTCATATGATTTTAACCCTACCCAAGTTTGAGCAATTTCATTAACACATTCTTCTAATTGTGTGGTACTACACCACCTCCTTTTTATTATAGTCTCTTTTGTGCCTTGTCATTTGTTTAGATAAGATCAAAACACATACCTTGTTTAAATCTTTTGAAAACATTTTCCAAATCTTAAGCAAATGTAGAGAACAACATGTTAGACATGATGTTAAGGTACACTCATAGTGGGGTCTCTTATGGCCTTAGTTATGAGGTAGAGAATTTTTATGGTAAACATGAGCACTCAATCTTATTTGAGGATGTCACTCTCTTTAAGCCTATTTTTTGAAAACCAATCCAATCCATGCCTATTTGTGTGCATCATTATAGACACTCAAAAATTGTACACCAAAATTTTAGATGTCAAAATGCCTTAGACCCATATTCAACCCTAAAGCTAGTTGACCACTTAGTTAACTAAGCTCACTTCCTAAATTAAGCATTTGAACGCCACTTTAATCAACCATATTTTAAAACTATATTTACCCATTTTTCCCTAGGCACTTAACCACCAATGATCAGCCTAATTATCTATGGTTAGCCTGACCATCGACAATCAAGTCATCAGCCTACTTTACATCCATTTCCAATTGTGTATGAGATAAGCATGGCACAATTTAGCAACTTCCTTTTTATGATGATAACAAGATTTAAAGAATCATAAATGGTAACTTTTTCCTCCTATCTAATTAGCAATTTATTCCTACTCAATTAGTAAATTCATCCTAAAAAAGGAGAGAAGTAGGAAGTGAAAAGGATCTAGAAAGCCATAAATTTGTATCTAAGATATCAAATTTTCTTATACACAAGTGCCCAACATTCTTTCAATATGTAATCAGTAGCAATAGAGACCTGAACCTATATTCAAATTATTCTCAAGGCAAAAGTATTGTCACTATGTCTAGATTACTTGAGCCTTCCATCAGCCATCTAACAAGTTATAAGTAACTTCATTATTGTTTTTTATTATATTTCATTTATAAATCCCTTGACCTAATCAAACCAATCCACCCACCTTATTTTTTTTCCAAGTCTATATTAAAACCTCTATCTAATCATTTACCTAGTCTACCATTCCTTTTTTTATCACTATCATAAACACACAAGCAATTGCCAATGGTTAGCCCAATCATTGATCATTACCTGAATCATTGATGGTTAGCTCAAATTCTAATGGTTCACCTAACCACTAATGGTCATTGTGACATAAAATAATAGAAAGTTATTTTCACCCCCTTAACCCCAATCAAATCCTACTTTTTGTGTTCCTACATATTCACAGAACCTCCCTAGATTTTTTTAAACAAAATTCAACTATATTAGCATGAGTATTGACCCACTTTTGCTATATTTAGTCATTTTCTTTAAAACAAGAATTTTACCTTCTTCTTACATGAATTTACTTTCACAATATTGAATGAAATTATTTTTTCTTTTCATCTATATCAACTTAATTATTATCAATAGTAGATTGATAGCCTCCTATCAAGCATATGCTTCTTAGATCTAGCTTACACTAGGAACTCCACTCAAACATCCCTCTAATGACACATTTTCTAGTGTCTTTATTATCTATAAGTTATTCCTTCCAAGCCAAAGAGGATTTCTCACCATCATCTAAATCATGTGTGCACTTTTATCAAGTTTCCCTTAACACACCCTATTAACTAGTTTCATTACTTGCTTTCAAATTAATAAATGAATAAAAATTAAGAGAAACATTTTGACATGCCTAGTGGGACCATCATATCCCTTTTTATTCTTTTATTATATGCTCATCTAACAAAATCTAAATTTATTTTGGGCTTAAAATAAACCTTTTTGCATACATTTATTGCTTATTTATTTTAGTTCATCTAGTAATTTTAAAACAAAGTAATTAATCATAACTTTCACTCTTGTTATCACATACTTTTGTCAAACCACATAACCAATAAACACATCAAAATAAACTTGAGACAAGGCTTGACTAGGCTCTCATCACCTAGTAGTAAACCTTACCCTTTACAATCCTACTTAGAGGTCATTACCAAGGGGAGAACTAACTCAGCTCTCTAGTTGAGTATAAACTCTAAAATTTAGTATATCTTGGCTAATCACCCTACACCCTTATCATTTTGGTATGTGAAGTGAGGGGGTAAGCCCAAATGTTAGGCCACATATTGAAGATAAATACATATTTTCTCTCTTGAAGACCTAAACATAACCTAAAACCAACCCTAGATTTCCTCTTTAGTACATGATCTTTAGTGTATGTTTATTTTCTTTAAGATATTTTCCTTTTCCTTGATCTTCGTTTGAGTTTTGAGTTTCATTATTTATTTCTATTCCTCTAATGGTCTTTACTAGACAATAGTTGACGAATCAAACCAACCAAAAACTACCTTCTTCTTCTTCCTCTATGGAGTATACCTATAATGTTGAGGGTTCCCCTCATTTATCTCCCCCTCCTATTAGGCCTCTAATTATTTTTGAGGGTGATCCAAATTTTATTTCCTTCATTGATAATAACCCTATGGGGCTTCGACATTACCTAAACACCTTATCTAATCATACCCCTTTTTCTTTGATTCCTCCTATAAACCCTCTCTATGTTATGCCTTCCCATCTTCTGGTGGGTGCTACCTCAACCCAACCCATGCTCACACAATGATCTTCTTCTTCCAATATCCCACCTACTACCACTCCACAAACTCCATCCAACATCCCAACCAATACCCAAACACCCACTACCCCAACTAATACATCCAACATAAGATCAACTTTACCTCTTATTACCTATACTCCTTATAACATGGGGGTATTTTCTACCCCTATTTCTACCATTACTCTTAGTTAAACTAACCCACCAATTTCTACCCCACTTTAAAGTTTGGTACTTTCCATACCTCAAATACTCACACGTATTAGCACTAGAATTACCACCCACCACCAACCAACTAGAACTTTAATGCCTCCAACCCAATCTACATCCATACCACCATCCACCAACCTTCCAAACCAACCCATATCAGCTCCCATATAAGTACCCACGACATCTTACCCATATGTTTCTAACACACAAGGATACATAGCACCTTCCACCTAACCATTTGGTCCAATCAACCCTTATGTGGCACCATCCTAACCTCTTATGACCACTTAATAGTAAATGGCTTCTTCTGCACCCTCTATCACTTATCCATATATTACTATTACCCAACCTTAATAAAGCTTACCATATAATTATGCAACTTACCAACCTCAAATAGATTTGGTACAAATATTAATGGACAAAATGATCATCTTGGAATCATCTATTTTTGGGTCTCATAACCTTCTATCTCATGATCAAATTTGCAATGAGAGCATTCATCCATTTATTCCTATCCAACCTTATCCTTCTCAATGGTAACTACCTAAGTTTTCCAAGTTCTAAGGTAAGGATGACCCCCAATAACATTTTAGATCATTCTACCATTCTTTCTATTTGGTCACATATGATGGTTCTCTTCTTCTACATACCTTCCCAATGTCCCTATCTAGACCATCCTTGGATTGGTATAGTTATCTTACCAAGCACTCTATATTTTTATTTTCTCAATTATCCCAAATCTTTTTAGATCACACTTCAGTTAATATATCTAAAATAATTTCCATCATTGACCTCTATTCTATTAGGTAATTTGATGATGAATCAAATGCCAATTTCATAGCCAGATGGAGAGGTCTCATCAACTAGCATTATTTCTGCTTACCCCAACTTGAGTTGATTGAGATCTTCTCTTAGGGATATGCTAAACATATTTCCCCCATTCTTTAAGTTCAAACTTTTAAAAAATTTGATGAGGCATTCACCATGGCATCTAAACTTGAAAATTGAGCCATTAATGAATGGAAATTAAAACCATAGAACAAGAATTATAGCTTTAAATCCAATGACCCTCCCTCCACCAAAACCACTAACCAATCCAACAATCCCAATACCAAGAAAATAGAATTTGTAAACTTAGTTATCCTAAAAACTACTCCACCACCAGTTGTCAACCAACCCCATCAAACCAATTCTTAAATCCCTTCCTACTAACAAAACTAAAACCAAAACTGAGCTCCTCGAAAATAATATACTACCATATGGGAGTCTTATGCTTCACTTTTGGATAAATTTATCAAAGCTAACCTCATTCAAATTCCACCTATCAAACCACCCCAATAATTTGATGCTTCTCACCCCATGCCTAGTTAGTACAATGAGAATGTCCATTGTGCTTTTCATTGAGTTATTAGACATGATGTTAGTAGATGAAATACCTTCAAAAGTCTTTTTCAAAACTTAATCGATAGTGGAGAACTTACATTTGATAATCCCAATGTACCTCTTAATTAGTCCTTTGACATCTTCTATAAACCTTTTCCCAATCATGCCCCTTCTACCCATCACCATGACAACAAACTAGAATCATCTCACTCTCATGAGGTACACACCATCAATGTTATATTAATAAGCCCATTATTTAGAATACCACTACCACAACCTATACTTCCTCCATTTCACACACAAAATTAGTGGACTCACCTTCTATTACTTTGGAAACCCAAATGAAGGAATCAACCACACCTCTCTCTTTATTTGATGAGACCTTAGCTTTATCTACCTCTCTTTTGATGTAAATACTAAAGGAGATGACATTTTATTTAACCATTTCTTCTTCCTCCATTCCACCCATTAAAGTGGTAGAACTTCCCTCTATTCCTTTAGATACCCAAATACAGGAAGCAACCAAGTCCATTATTTCACTGGAGGACACCACACCTACCTCTCCTATCATATAACCATACATTGCCTCTTTGGAAACCATCCCACAAGATAAGGTTACCTCATCCACCCAACCACCAATTTTGGAGCCTCCCATCAAGAATAATGATGGAGGAACCAAACCCATATACAAGCCCTTTTCTAGACTAGTCCAAAGTATAGAGTTCACTTATCAACCTAACTTTGATAGATCCACCTTTTGGCATCATCTAGGGCTCCCTTACCAAAACAAATATGAATCCTCAACCTCACTTGAATCCACCCTTAAACCCATTATTACATCTTCATAGAACACCTTTTCCACCAAAACCCTAGGTGAACCATCCCAACTACCTCCATCTAACATTACCAAATCTCCTTATGCTTCTCTCACCAAACCTATCAAAAATCTAAGAATTCTTCCCACACCTATCCATGCTCACCCCTCTTTAAATTTAGATTTAATACCATCTAATTCACCAAATAATCCCCCAACTAAACTAATCAAGAAGGTAGATTGCCTAAACCTCAACCTCAAACTAGACCCATACCACTTACCTTCTATTTTAAGACCCCATCTTTCTACCATCCCAATTACCTATTCTTCCTCTAGTAAACCACCCCCCCTTTCTCTATCTATACCTACCCCTACCAAATCATCTAGTTCTCCTTCATTCTTAACTAACATATCAACCTCTAATTTCCCACCTATATCCAACCCTTCATCATTTAAATCTTCCACTTTCAAATCATTTACCCCAAATCCAACCATAACTATTAAATCCCAACCACCAACTAAAACCATTCCACAACCTATAACTACTAAGGTGAAAACTACTTCTAAAAAATCTCCCATCCTTAAAAATATAAACCCATCACCTCTAACACCTTTGAATGAATCTTATTTAACCATCTTATAAAGGTTGTTGCAAACTTCTTCCATTAGCTTACCATTTATCAAACCATTCTATCCTTCCAATACCAAACCCTCTTGGTTCAATCATAACTTGATCTATGCATACCATAAGGCATCGAGACATGACATGGAGAACTAAAAGTCTCTTCAAGCACTTATTCATAGCCTATATGATGAGGATGATTTGTTATCAGATGAATCTCTCTTACCTTCATTACTAACTCAACTTCCCAACCAACCTACCCAAAATTTATCCACTCCTCCACTCTTACCCTAGAGTAAGGAAGAGGAATAGAAGCAACCATCAAACCTAACAAATCTCCCCATCCACACTATTTATATAGTTACCCACTCAAGCCCTATAGAAGGACAAGGGAAAATCTAAATTATCCATTCCTTAGACATACCCTTCAACCCCTTAGCCTTCTAACCAAACCCAAACACCTTCACCTATCCCACTAGTAAAACCCAAAGTATCAATTTTGGTATCCTCTCCCTCCAACCCTTTTGACTTCATCCACTGTATCATGTTGAAATAACATCACTAGACATCAATGAAAATGAGCCTTTATGAATTGATCAACACCTTACCACACCATCATCAGACACTGATAGAGGCTTTGAAAACTATAGAGGTTTAATCAGATGACTCTCAACCTCTTACACACTTTATTGGAGCCCTCCAACTTTCAATCATCATCACATTTCAGGATTCTAAAATACCTCTATTCATCCTAAGTATTTTAATCCTCCCCTCTTTATTACCATGTACATTAATAAAACCCACATTAAAAGGGTGATGATTGATGGAGGAACTAGCATGAACATATCTCCTCTCATGCTTATGACCAGATTTAGTTGCCTAGGAACATCATGTTAAAAAGTGCAGCAGTCCTTCATTCATTTAATGATATCAAGGCCACTACCTTGGGGATAGTTATCTTCCATATCCACTTGGGACCTTGTACTATTCCCAAACTATTTTATGTTATAGAGGGTGAGTTCTAATATAATGTGTTGTTTAGATTCCCTTAGATCCTTACCATGAGTTGTGTCCCTTCTACCTTACATCAATATGTCAGATTTGAACAAAAGGTCAAGTTTTTACCATCAAATATAACCCTAGTCCTTTTGCCTCTTAAAATATGACATATCATCCTAAAAACATTATTATTACTTCCTCATCCACCACACCATTAACTACTAACAACACTACCTCATTACTAACCAAAACCCATAGCACTCCCACCCATAATAGTGATATAGCTTCAACTAGTTCATCTATCCTTTCTTCTAAAATTCCCATAGAGGACTCCTTGGAATCCATATTTCAACATCTCTCCCTTGGGGAGTATCAGCCTTTATCTTTGGATGCTTTCCTTACTCCATAAGAGTATGGCAACCTCAAACATGAGCCTTCCTACAATTCCAACATCAGAACCATCAGCCCTTTTGGGCTCCCCAATAATCAAACAAAATTCATCTATGGGGGACTTGATCAACCACTTCTTGCTTCCACCACTATCTCATCCATCTGACCATTCACTTCTGACTTCTCTTATCTCAACAAACTAGCCTTTACCAAAGATTACCTTTATAGGTGTGCTTGGAAGGGGTTTCGTCTCAGATTTTATGAACAAGGAGCTCATGAGCTACGCATAATCAAAACCCAAAAACCTCATGAGTTATTTGTCCTTGGTTTCATACCACCAGAAGAACCCACCTCACCAAAACCCATCGATAAATATGTCCCATCTTCATTAATCCCACCTTCCCCAAAGATTGAAGACTTTAATATCATCCCTTCTAAAAAATTTTGTAATAATACCATTAGTTTGGGCCCCCTAACCTATCAAAAGGATGGTCAAACTAAAATCCTTCCTCTCATCCATCATGAAATGATAGAGAGAGATTATCCTACCACCAACACCATCCAACGTCAGGATGATGACTCCATTCTCACCTACTTTGGTGTGAATGATTCTTCTATTCATTAATCCCTTCCTCTTGAGAACCAAACCATGCTAAATGAATCCACTATTGATGTCAACTTAAGTACTTAGGATAACCTCTATATCTTCAAAATCAACCAATCCTTAAATTCTATGGAGAAGTAAGATTACCCTTATTTCCTTCATGACCATATCATAGAATTTGCTTGGTCTTATCAAGATATGCCCAGAATTGATCCTTATATTTACCTCTACAAAATTGTCACCTATCCTGAGGTTAAGCCAGTTCAGTATAATATTCATGGGATTCATCCTCGTATAGCCCTTTTTGTCAAAGAAGAATTTTAGTGTCTCTTATCTATCAAATTCATTCAACCCATTGACTATCCACAATGGTTTTCTAACATTGTTCCCATCACCAAGCCCACATGGGGACTTTGCCTCTATATCAACTTTCATGATCTCAACATTGTTTTCCTAAAGGATTACTTTCTTCTACCAAACATCAACCAACTTATTGATCTTACATCTGGCCATGAAATGTTATCTCTCATGGATAGTTTCTTGAGATTTAATTAGATCTTGATTGCCCCCAATGATTAACATAAAACTTCCTTTATCACTCCATGGGAAACCTTCTATTATAGGGTCATGCCTTTTACTTTGAAGAATGTTGGAGTAACCTATCAGCATGCCATGACCTAGATTTTTCATGATCTTATCTATGAAATTATAGAGTACTATGTGGATGATCTCCTTGGGAAATCCAAACACTATAAGGATCACCTCGCCATTCTCATAATAATCTTCAATCCATTAATCCATTATCATTTCAGGCTCAATCCCAAGAAAAGTATTTTTGGGGTCTTATTAAGAAAGCTTTTTGGCTTTGTCATCTCTCTTTGGGGAATCAAAATAGACCCCACCAAATTTAGATTAATATTGGAGATGCCTCTTCCTAATAACCTTAAGAAACTCTATATCCTATAAGGGAATCTCCAATCCATTTGTCACTTTATATCCAAGTTATCAAATAGAAGTTAACCCTTTCACCATCTCCTCAAGAAGGACACCTCTTTTAAGTGGACCAAGGACTATCAACAAATCTTTGATTCAATCAAGGAGTACCTTCTCTCTCCACCTATCCTCATTCCTCCTAGGAAAGACCAACCCTTCTAGCTTTATATATCCACCATGGATCATTCTTTAGGGGCAATGCTCACTCATCATGATGAATAGAACAAAGAACAAGCCATATAATACATTAGTTACACACTTATACAATATGAGACTTGGTATGCTCATCTTGAGAAACTTTTCCTTGCTTTAGTATTTGTGGCCTCTAAACTCCATCACTACCTTCTTAATCACAAAACCTATGTCATCACTAATACCAACCAACTCAAGTATATGCACTCTAAACCATACCAAAACTAGTGTATGATTAAGTGGCTCATGTTCCTAGCTGAGATTGATCTTGAGTTGCTTCAGCAAAATTCCATTAAAGGGAAAGTCACACTAATCAATTGGTCAAATATCCTCTACCAGACAACCAACTACTTCTTCTTGCTTTTCTAGATGAGTTCATCACAACTCTCTTAGAGGTAGAACCCACCTACTAAATGACTATGTTTTTATATGGCTCCAAATGCCAATATGGTGGGGGTTCTAAAGTTATTCTCATTCCCCTTATTAGTGAACCTCTTCTCCTTTCCTTTAAACTTGAATTTGAATGCACCAATAATGTGGCTAACTATGAAGCCCTAGTCATAGATCTCCAAACCACTCTAGATTTTGGAGTCAAAATAATCAGTATCTTTGGTGATTCCAAACTTGTGATCAACCAAATCAATGGATTTTATCAATGTAAGAATGATGTCCTATTGAATTAAAAACAACTCATAAATATAATCTTAGCATAATTTGATCATTACCTTATCTAATTAGTTCTTTGATCTACCAATAAACTCACAAATATTATGGCTTCCCTTGATTCCCAAATCCCATCTCAACCTTTCAAATTTAAACTATTTATCACCATCCATCATTTTATCACACCTTCATATATCAGTGTTAACCTTCCTACAATTTATAGTGTACAAGCATCTCTTTCTAATATTTGGTATGACCAAACTTTTAACTACCTTAACCTCAGCATCATTTAATCCCAACCTTTTGAGGAATTCTTGAAGAGCCTTTATTCAGAGTACCTCTTGTTACACCATACTAAGGGGAATCCTTTATAAACATGGTTTCAATAGCCTCCTTCTTTGTTGCCTCCACAGTCATGAAGCTTCCCACGCTATCAAGGAAACACATGACAAAATATGTGGGGGACACATTAGTGGCCTAGTTGTTTCTAAATGTATCCTTCACCTTGGCTATTATTGGCCCACCCTCAATCAAGATTATTGTGATTATGTCAAGAAGTGTGTCAAATGTCAATAGCATACTAATTTACATCATACACTAGCCCATGGCCTTTGAGTATCTAAAGATTGTTGGCCCTTCTCATAATGGGAACTCAATATTATTGGGAAATAAATATGCATTCTTCATAATGACACCAATCCATCATTACTATGATTAAATATCTCACCAAGTGGGTGGAATCCATTCCTCTTATCTCAACCAAAACTAAAAATATTATTGATTTCATCAATCACCATATCATTTGTCACTTCGGTGTTCCTCATAATATCATCAATGATAATGGAAAATCTTTCAAAAACAAGAAATTCCAAGATCTTTTTGATGTTTTTGGCATCAAGTTAAGTTTTTCCTTTCCCTATCACCCATAATCAAACAAATAGGTATAATCCTCTAACAAAATCCTCAATAAAATGTTAACCAAAGTCATCAATGCTTCAGGTTAGGACTAGCACTTGCACATCCCTTTCACTTTATGGGCCTATCACACTAGAATTCAAACTTTTATGGGTGTTACCCCTTTCTCTCTCATCTTTGGAGTAGAGGTAGTCTTGCCTCTCGAAGTCTAGATTCCTTCTCTTAAAACATATTTACATGAGATCCTTTTTTAGAGCAATTATCATCAGGAAAATATCACACATCTTGAACTACTTTATTAACATCACCTAATAGCACTTAACCATCTTCATTTTTATCAAGAATAAATTAATAATGCATACAAAAAACACCTAAAAGAGTGATAATTCAATATTGGATACCTCATCCTTAAGGAAAACCAACATGTAACTAATATGGAGAAAGGCAAAAGATGAAATTTTCCTTTCAATTGACTTAGACCCTACATCATAACCCATAAGTATAGATCAAGAACTTATCATTTTTCTTCTCTCAAAGGTAAACCATAACCTAATCCTCTCAATTCTTTGAATATACATATTTTCTATTGTTAAAATAAGGATCAAACTCACCTTTGTGTCTAACTTAAGCTCATCCCTTAGTTTATGAGATTTTCACCTTCACCTACCTATCCCTATTTATCTTGGGGATAATTGATTACAACATAGGACCATGTGATTATCCATCATAGTTATAGCCTAATAATGATCATGGATACCATGTCTCTACCCATGGCATGGATCTCATGGATACTTTTCATCTCTGATCAAATGGAATCCCATGATCAGTTGTCTCTAAAACCACTTTTCCTCATCCATCATTAACCTTTTGTGCTAAAATTCTTACCTCCATAAAGGTATATCTCTAAACCTAAATAGACTTATCCATGTCTAAAATTATAATTCAAAATAAAATTAGAATACCAAAATATCACTTGGGTCCATATCTCTAGCATAGCAAACTACTCCCTTGAAGGAGAGTTTTCCAACAATTAAATTGCTTAAAGATAGAGTACTCCCTTGAAGGACAGCTATAAAAATCTAACTTTAGACCACTCCCTTGAAAGATGGCTAAGTTAAGTTTGTTAAAAAGAAACATTTGAATATTCCCATATTGATTAGCTTCACCAACCTATCCAAACAATAAAATCAACAAATAACACTATGTCAAAATCAAAGCAGGCAAGCTACAATCAACTTTTAAATATGAAATTAGTAGACTTCTACATCAATTAGTCTACACATTATATTAAGGCATGGAATTTTCTATTACATTTCTTTGGTCACCTATAGAAGGGGCAAGCTAACCCACATTAGGTTACCATATTACCCATTTCCCATTCAACTATCTACCTATCACCTACTTTCCCTTCTCAAACTCTCTAAAATAAAGGGATTATGAGCTTACTTGACACAAAGTGATCATGATACCTTCTTTTTCAATCAAATCATACTCATATGAAGCCTTCAAAAGGCTTATTTTCATTAGCCCACATCCAACTTTAGTTTTGTTAGGCCCTTGTCACTAAACACATGATGCCTATTTTGTATCCTATCATTATTAGTTCATGTAGACATGTGTCTAATAATCATTCTCTCTTTTCCATATTTAGTATGTTATCTAAACCTAATTTATGTGCTTTCATGATATCTTCATATCACATATTCCATCAAAAAAATTCAAAACATCATTCTCATCAACACAATAAGCCATACGCATCATACCATTATAAACCATTACCATCAACTACATCTTATCCATGTAAAAAATATCAAACCCATAAAACATCAATAATCCCATTGCTAAAACATTATCATCAGAACAATAATCATTTATCATAACATAAATAGAAAATACCACATCATCATAGACCAAGTCATATTGTGACTTCCCATAAATGTAACAACAATTCAAAATATTAGCACATCACATCTTAAACATATCCATACTTTTTTATATAAACCACATCATCATTTGAAGTTCTATTTATGAATCACAAACATCATCTAAACAAAATCAACATGTCAATCACATGTCTACAATCAGATCTCTAAACATACACATCATCAACTATGTATAAAATAATAAACACCTAAACTAAACACATCATCAGATCAAAAATAACATAACAATCATGTTTTAATTCCCTCATCACATCAACATATAACATAATAACATTTCCTCAATACACCATACCTATATCATCTATAAACATCATCAATAATCATGATTAAACACAATCAACATCTATATCATAAACATTATCACATCTGCATAACCATACCCACATCATAAACAAAATTAACATCTATATCCTCATTAACATAATCAACATCTATATCCTCATGAACATAATCAACATCTATATCCTCATAAACATAATCAACATATCTATAATCATGAACATTATGAACATAATCCTCATAACCATAATCATCATATACATCATAATCAAAATCATACATGTCAATGAATAATACATCATAATACATGAATTACATGGAATAATGTATCAAATCTCTCTCTCTCTCTTTTATATATCTCACACCATCAACATGCAGGCCAATATCAAAAAGGTATACAACTATAACAAAACATATCAAGCCCCTGGGACACCACCACCACTAGCCCCATCTATGCTTGCACCTACACCAGCACTACCATCTGTTGGTGGTCCCCATGATATACCTACCTAACCCATTATTTAGGCCCACTATCTTGGAGTATCTATAGATGGACCCCCTATCAAGCTAGCCCTGTACTCTCCATACCTCATCTCTAATGACAATTGTACCAACACTATCACCTTATAATATCTCAACTCCTCAATGATGGATAAATACTATGTCCTTAGAACTATGTTAGGTGGTCCTCCTACTACTACTATAGCCATTCCTACCCTCTATCTCAATGAGTCTCTCTCTTATGTCACTACCCAACAGAGATCCTTACCTGATCTCACTCTCTAGTCAAGATGGAAACCTAACCCTATAAAGTGATGATTTGACATGATAAATTGGATACTTATCCCTATAAGCTATACCTTGCCCACCTTAGCTAGCCCACATATGTCATCCACACTATGTCACCCATCACCAAACCCTCTAAAGCATCTCTGAACCAATTTATGCCTCTAGTACCACCACTAGCCCCTGTTAGTACATAATCTCCTCTCCTTATCATAAAACCCACTTTGTAGTCTTTCAGTGCATAACCATCCCATAATAGCCTTAAAGGTCTCAAAACTCATATATTCTCATACATGTAGTAGTGGATCATGAACCCAATGCTAATATTGTATCACTTATATGCTCAAAAGACCTAGAGCTCCCTATAGATCTGTACTAAAAACGTGGGGGCCCAACTAAACATAGTCCTCCCCAATAGCATCTCCAATAGTACTCCTAAAAGAAGACAAGGGAATTAGCCACTACTCAAATCTAAAAACATGAATCATAACACCCCCATCATTATCATGATCAATAAACATCTATCCCTTGGGGCCCTCTAGTGTAGTATCCCATAGCAAACACCACCTACATGATATCTGGCGTAAACCTGATCTACTCCATAAATCAAGTCCATGTGGTAGTCCCACTCCTTACTCTCTATGTGATAAATGGGATCCCCCAAATGGGTAGTTATGTAATCCACTAAATATCCTCTAGGAGGATAGTCATCACTCACATTGGTAGTAAAAATGTTTTTATGGTTGGATCCCATCTCTTGATGAGAGCCATGATCATAGCCACATCCCACAACATGCATTGATAGTGTCTTATGGACCCTAGGATAACCTCTTCCATGTGTCTCCACTAATCATCCATCATCCCATCACAAACATTAGAAAATATATTATGGACTCGATCCCTCATTTGAATCTGGTCATGGGTCTACAAAGCAACAAAATTAGCATACATACTTTTCTACATCAAGCTAATAACCAATCTACAACTATCTTTTTCAACCTATTCTAATCTACCCATCACATCTACCATATTACTTATAACAATTAACCCAACCTCTACCTTTATCCATGCTAATGTTACCATCACCTTCCCACCCAACTCCTTCTCTATTAAAAAATTTCTTTGTTCTATGTAACTTTCATTAAAACTATTACAGTTCTACCCTAAGACATTATTTTTCCATGCCTAACATGTCTTTCACCACACTCTACCCCAAATCCTTTTAAATATCTCATCCTATAAACCCTACCTTCTAATTTATGTACCACTTAACACAACTATTCAATGCCTTAACAAAACTTTCAAAACCACTTATATACCCACCTTCACACCACTTTTCAACTTCACCAACTTTTACAAAACTTTCTATACATTCTTTCAAACTTCACCACATACAAAAATTATTACAAACTTTCACCTTTCCACCAATTTAAATAAAAAAATTTCAACACCTCTAAATCACCTTGAAACCTTAAACCACCTTTACAAATTTACACACAACTTTACACATACTTTACACCCCACCTAACCTTCAACTTACTTTGAAAAACTTTAACAAACCTTTCTCAAGTTTTACCCATTTTAAACCTTTCCACACTTTCCAAACCTTGAAGAATTTTAAGTTTTTTCCTACCTACTTCCCCAACCCTTTGACCATTGATGATTCATTACACTATCAATAGTCCCTTCAAATCCTTTTATCCCTATGATCAACCATCAATGATTAGGTCAAACCACTAATGATCATTGTGTGTGACCATCGGTAGTGAAACCCTCTACCAATTCCCACCTATAACCCCAACAATCACCTAAATTCATAAAATTAATCTACTTAACCCTATCTTACAACCCATTTCCAACCTAATACACCCTTATACTCTCAATTTCACCTACTCAATTAACCAGTTTCAGCCAAAACCTCACTTAGGGAAAAAATCCATATAAAACTACCCAAACCAATTCAAAATCACTATTAAATTTGATTAAATCTACTCAATACAACTTCTAAACAAATTCCCTCCACTAGCTATTAATTTTAAAATGACACCTACCTCATTCTATGATTGTTGATGTGGTTAAAGCCCTCATCCTACCACTCAGATGTGCCCTCATCCACCTTCCATCTAGTCAACATGAAATCAACCCTCACAATTCTCCACCTTAGTAAGCTCAATTCCAAATATTAAACTGCACAAACTCAGGAGCACCAATCGCAAAGGTCAAAATGTCAAATGGTAAAAATGATTTTACATTTTTCCTTTTTGTGTCTCAACTTTTGAGGGTTTTTTCTTGACCATCAATGATTAGGGTAACCATCGATGGTTGATCTTAAGGAAACCCCCTAACCATTGATGATCATGATCCCTAACTTTTTCCACCTTCTCCTCACCTAACTTAGGTTCTCACTTTTGGAACTAACCCACCATACCTAGACCATGCCCTTTTAGGAGATAATCCATCCATACCCACCCACCTATTTGACTGCATCTACCTTGACATTAGTCATTTTTAACCTAAACTATTCACATGTTTTATGACAACCCTGCTTGGTCATTTTGATTACACTGACCAACCTTACCATGTTAAAATTTTGAACTTTTCACCACCTCATGCTTGTCTTGACCATTTGTGTTATTCAAGGGAGCACTTCCTACCTTAGATACCCATGACCAACACTGACCCTACTTAGTAGACTTGATAGTAATGACCCGATCAGCTATAACCAATGCTATGGACTGGTTACCCCTATCATATATCTCTCTAACACTAACCTTATTTTTAATAACATTGGCAACTTTAGTCTTTACGTGATCTTGACTATTACACTTAGTCATATTTTGTGTGTGTGTTTGTGTTTCAAATACCCAACACTTTTTTTTCACCCACCTTATGACTCACCATCTAGCACTTATCAAACTTTGACTTGATTTCATTTTCATCTCATCAACTCTCAATTTGAGGGGGAACACCTCTTCCCATACTTAGGGTAATCAGACCTTGACTAGTGATATGTTCTTGTTTTGTATCTTGTTAATTCAAAGCCAAATAATAAAAAGGGGTAAAATGTAGACACTCAAAAAATATACACCACAATTTTAGATGGCAAAACACCTTGGACCCCTACTCAACCCTAAATTTAGTTTACCACCTAGTTAACTAAGCTTACGTACTAACTTAAGCCTTTGAACACCCCTTTAATCAACCACCTTTTAAAAATATCTTCACTCATTTTTTCCTAGGCACTCAACCATTGATGGCCATCCTAACTATCAATAGTTATCCCAACCATTGATGGTCAAGTCACCAGCCTACTTTAATTCCATTTCCAGCTATGTATGAGATAAGCATGGCACAATTTAGCAATTTCCCTTTTATGATGCTAATAAGATTTAAAGCATTGTAAATGGTAACTTTTTCCTCCTATCTAATTATCAACTTCCTCTTACTCAATTATAAAATTCATCCTATAAAAGGAGAGAAGTGGGAAGTTAAAAGGATCCAAAAAGCCACAAATATGCATCTGAGCTATCAAATTTTCTTACACATATGTGTCCAACATTCCTTCAGCAAGAAATTAGCAGCAATAGAGATTCAAACCTCTATTTATATTTCTCTCAATGTAAAAGTACTATCACTCTAGCCAAATTGCTTCAGCCTTCCATCAACCATCTAACAAGTTATAAGTAACTTTGTTCTTGTTTCTTTGTTATATTTCATTTCTAAATACCCTACCTAATTAGATCATTTCACCCACCTTCTATTTCTAACCAGATCTATATTCAAACCTCTATTTGATCATTTACCCTATCTACCATTCTATTTTTATCATTTCTATAAAAACACAAGCAACCACCAATAGTTAGCCCAACCACATAATGGTCACCTCAATCATCAATCGTCACCCAAATACCTATATTCAACCCAACCACTAATGGTCTACCCAAATATCGATGGTCACTATGGTATAAAATAATAAAAAATTATTGTCACCCCCTTAACCACAATCAAGTCCTAGTTTTTGTGTTCTTTCTTGTTCACATAACCTCCTTGGATTTTTTGAACCTGACCCCAACTATCTTAGCATGAGTATTAACTTGTTTTTTCTATATTTAGTCATTTTTTTTCAAACAAGCATTTTAACTTCTTCTTCTTACATGAATTTACTTTCACATTATTGAATGTAATTATTCTTTATTTTCATCTATATCAACTTAATTGTTATTGTAGATAACCTCCTAACAGGCATATGTTTCTTAGATCTAGCTCACGCTAGGTATTCCACTCAACCATCTATCTAACAACCCCTTTTCTAGTGTCTTTCTTATCTATAGGTTATTCCTTCCAAGTAAAATAGGAGTTCTCACCATCATTTGGATCATGCACACACTTTTATAAGGTATCCCTTTACACATCTTATTAACTAGTTTCATTACTTCCAAATTAAGAAATGAGAAAAAATTAAGAGAAATAATCATCCTCATCTTTACCCTTTGATTTTCATGCCCTAATCAAAGGTTGCCATTTTAGGATGTCCTCCTTTTATTTGTGCACCATTCTATAAGGTTACCATTCTAGGTTATCCCCCTTCAGCTTGTGTGAGTGATTATGCTCTACAACATATGAAGGTTATCATTTTAGGCTATTCTCCTTCATCTTGTACAAGACAACAATCTTTGCAGCATGTGAAGGTTACCATTTTAGGACTTTATCCTTTTCCTTGCATAAGCAATCAAACTATGCATCATCTTATTATTACCATTCTTGGCCCATCACTAGTATTTATTGAGCCTATTTTTTAGGAAAGTCACTTGGATGAACTAGTCATTATTTATCCCTTATTCAATATTCTAATTTTTGGAGATCCAATTATTCCCCACTTTAGAAATTTTGTACTAATATTTGAGACTCAACAGCAACCATTACCTCTTTAAGAGCCATCTTGTGAAGACTAAAATGATTTCAAAGTTTATATTTTGTGACCAATTGTAATCCAAGATCATGATGTTATTGTTGAAACACCCATTTATGATGATTCAACCTATGATGAGTTACCTATTCATATTTTACCTATTTTTAAAGAGTCTCATCTCCTTGATAAGCTAGTCCTTGAAAAGTTGTCTCTTGGTCTTTTTCCACTCATAGAGGAGTCTCCTTTTGATAAACAAGTTTATATTGAGTCATCCCTCAAGTGGTTCCCTCTCTTTGATAGGATTCACTTAGATGATCTAGCCTATGTTGAACCCTTCCTAGATGAATCAATTTTTATATATCCCATTATGTCATCATAGGACATTACTTATTTAATACCAAGCATTAAACAAAACATAATTATAGAAATAGTCACATCAAATGAACAATTCACATGAGATTCAAGTTCCCTTTCTGAACTAACATCATATTTAGCATCAAAAGAAGAATCACTATTATTCTCAACATCAAATTTAGAGTCCCTTGACTCATACTCAGCTTTAGAAACAAAGTCTAGTTATGGTTGTTACAATATTGGTTCCACTTTTATTTAAAATCAATTTGAATATGGTTTTTAAGGATGATTACTTTAGCATCAACACAGGTTCTCCTAGAATCTTCAATGAGGATTGTTTTTCCTTTCATCATTCCATTACCACCACCTAAAATAGCCATTATATTGACATTCCACCTCCCACAAGTGTTAAATATGACCAATAGAATCACACTTTATTGAACTACATCCATGAAAACATATCATGTGCATAATATCAAGGGGACAAAGACCAAATTCATTTAGAAGAACACTCTCCTAGTGAAACCTTTTTCAGAGGTGTTAGGGGATGATGATAGATAAAACTCAACATCTTTTAGTGAAACATTTTCAAAGGTGATAGAATTCAATCAAAGTCAAATGTTAATATCTCTTTATGAAACATTCTTAGAGGTGTTATAGGATAATCAAGACAAATTCATTGGTTAAAACCTCATCGAGGTACTAATAGCTTAGCATAAAATTTCTTCACTACTTAATGAAGACATTATCAAAGATCATATCAATATAGCTTCCAATATATTGCATAATTAGATGGTACCTACTGTCAAGATCAAAGAACATAAAAATCTGGTGGTCCTCTTGAGAGCATCTTTTGAGGCCTTTGGCACCACCATAACCAAAATTATATCAAATATGGAATCAAAAATATTATATGTGCCTAAAAATATAGATATTCATTTATTTCCCATTCATTATACACATCATTATCATCTAAATTTTCATTACCCACTTATACCATTTATCATGTGCCTAACATTATCTACTATCCTTGGCTGCACTTTCCTTTATAAAAGTTACAAAGACATATTGTCTCGATGTTTGAAAGAAATAAAATCAATGACCAATGAGGATCACAATAACATTATTAAAGTCTAGATTTGTAACAGGTTATTGAAAGAATAATTATTTCAAAAGGGTATTAGACAGCAATTTAATGCTTTATTAGTATAGTTGTCTCATATGTTGACTAGGACATGCATCTCCACATCAACAAGAGAAGCTATTTAAATAAGGTGTTGGGTATCAATTTTTAGGATTGATTATTCTAGTGGTCTCATCTGTTAACTAGGATGAGTATCTCCAAATTAATAGGAGTAAAAAAACCATTTTTTCATTTATTATTTTCCATTATTATTCCTTCTCTTAGGATAAACCCTATAGACTATTTCATTCTAGGAATTTTATACCATTATGTCCCATTAACTATGTTGTTTGAACTTCATTGACTTGAAGTCCTTCATGACTATGTAGGTAGAACTCAATTTCTATTGAGGTTATCTCGGTCATCTTAGCCATACTCTCTCTATTTTATGAGCAACCTAAGACAAACTCTCATCATTTTATGAACCATTTTTTAAGCTTGAATGCTCTCACCATTTTGCAATCAATGTAATCCAATTATCGCTTGGGGACAACCTTATTGCCATTATATTCAAGTGTCATATTATCATTTTATCTATGCCATAACATGTACCATTTTATTATACCATTCATTTAATATTGACTAAGGCTTGTTTTTAGTCATCCTGTTTACTCTATTTTGATCTTGGTTCCTTTGGTTCTTCCTACACTTTCTATGATGGGATTCTGATCTAGTTTCAATAGTTTTAAAATGTTGTGTTGAATGACAGTCTATGGAAGTAGTGTGACATTTAATCTATAAATTTATTTTTCATCTATCATCTTATCTTGTATAGCTAATTATGACTACCTATGGGAAAATTAGTATTGCATTTGATATCCCTAATTATAACCACCTTTGGGAAAATCAAAATTATGATGATGTTTCCTAATTATAATTGTCTATGGGTAAATTAGGTACAATTACTTTTTATCATGAATTTTCACATCACCCAATCATTACTATTATCATTTAACTTGTTTACCTATATTTGTGAGCTTATTGTGACCTAGTCAATTTTTTATCATCTTTTGGTTTGGTAGAATCACTATGACTAGAGGTCTTAATGGGATTATATACATTGTGCTTGATTCATATTGAGGTCAAATTTATCCCCCATTTTCATATGCTCTCATCATCTTGTGAGCATTTTAAGTTGGTGTGCTCTTACTATTTCATGAGCATTATTTACATTACCCTCACCATTTTCTAAGTTGTTCCATTATGTGTCTCTTAATCCTTAATTAAGTTCAAATACTTATAAAATTCCAAAAACATTCATAAAACACCAAAATTCCAAAACCATTTTCTTTTGTGTGTGTGTGTGTGTGTTTTTTGTTTGTTATTTATTTATTTGGTCTTTTGAGTTATTGTTTGATCTTGATTTTTGTTTTTTTTTCCAAGTACATCTTTATGCTCCACGTGGATCTTGATTATTCATATCTTGATCTCATGTTAATAATTTTTTCTTTCTTTATTTTTAAGCATTCTTGTTCTTACTTGAATCATGATTGTTCATATCTTGATTTTAAGTTTGGTTCATTTATGTTTTCATCTTTCTTTGACTTTGTTCCTTTTTCAAATGTAAATGGTTATAACTCTAATATTGGTACTTATTGTCATTATCCTTAGTTATAAACATTCACATTTGAATTGGCTTAGTGTGATTGAAAAGCCATATCATTATAAGTTCTTCATAATTATGATGCCTAATTTATTTTTCTATAGTAAGCACTTTATGCTTTGGTTCCAAGTCCCAATGTTGATGCAAATTTAATGAACAGCTCTAAAGAACATCAATGAAACTAGGTACCAATGGATTATCATGCACCTAACTCTATGCAAGGTGTGCATCCCTTAGCATGCATCATGAGTCTAATCAAATAGTGGTCAGGTTTCTTCATCCCTCATTCCATTCTCTCCCACTTCTGGGTAAACAAAATTAGTTTGAGGTCCAATTAAACTATGTAGGCAGCACTTAGATACATGACATATCTTGGATTATCTCAACCATCTTCATTCTTTTATTCATCTCTTTCATCACTTTGTGCATCCTTGTATGCCTGGTTCTTTATGGTTTATATATTCATTTAGACCATCACCTCTATGTTTGCACCTACTCATATTTCATATATGTCATAAGTTAATCCTTGAGCTTTTGTTTTTTAATTTACCCTAAAGGGGCACAATATTTAAACTAGTCACAAATCTAAATCAGCCTTATAGGGGCAAACCATTTTTATCAGTGATCAAAATCAACCCTACCAAGGCAAAATTATTTATCACATGATCAAATTTTCTCTAATAGAGCATATTCTTATTTCCTTTATTTGGAGACACACTTATCATTTTCTTCTAATTCTAATAATTGTAGACTTTTTCCCTCATTTTGGCATTATTTTAGTGTACAACTTGTAACGACATTGATCAATTCCTAAGTGCACAAATTTCACCCTAGCTTTGGGTGTGTTCAAAGTGTGTCACTTATATTTTTGAATTATATCCTTCCCTTTCACCCTATCTTTGGGGCCCATTATATTATAATTATATTTTGATCACTGATGGAATCAATGTGTGCAAGCATTAGCTCATCTATATTTAATATATTCCATGGGTTAATCTCACTTTCTCTCTCCTTTTGAGAGTCCATCCTTCTATTTCATCTTAGTATGTCCTCTCGAGGGGAGCATCATGGGTCATTTCTTGTTTATTCTTAAAAACTCTTTTCTATAAAAAGATGTTTCTTCATTTAATTTATTTATATGCCTTCTAAATCAATGGAAGAATGTAGACATCTAACTCCTAGCACTATTGTGTTGAAATTGTCAATCTTACTCAAAATTTGTGAAAACACAAAAATTAGGCCAAAATCACTTAAACATACTAAATGGTTCAATCTTATTGTATACAAGTGCTGATTTAGGCTAATTTATCCCTATATAAGGCAATGTATTATGTGATTATTAAATTTAATCAAATCATTTCGAGTCAAAATGATGAAAATGTATTTTGGTGCTCTGAATCACTTTTTTCTTCTAATTCAGAAGCACACAACATGTGCATGTGTTATTTTGTTTGACAACATCCTAAATGGGATGATGGTACATACGCAAATAACATCACCTTCTAATTCCTCTTCGATTAAATTACAACCTAGTAATATGACTTTCTAACTAGTTTGATTAATGAAGTGCACCAATTTCCAAAAAATTGCACTAAAATTTGATTAATCTTACTTAGGCAAATTAAACCAAATTATGAGCTTAAGTAAGAATTCCATGGAAGTTATTGAATATTTGTTTATTTTAAACTGATTCATATTAACTACATCATCAAATGACATGATCAATGGGGTGGCATCCATAAGCAATAAATTCAACAAATATCAGGATTATGGCTTCACATGCCTTTTTAATGCCCCTTCCTCCCAATTATTTATGAGGATATTTATGGATATTATATACATAATTGGTTAATGAATGGCCAAACATATTGATCTCAAGATGTACATTCATGGTTGATGTTGATAAATTTAGAAAATATATAAATAAGAAGGTAAAGACCACTTTGATTAAGCTTAATTTGTGTAAACTTATAATGCAATATTCTCTCTACAAGCCATTTGAGTGTAGTTTGATAATGTTTTATTTTCAATAGGATAGCTTCATTGATAGGCATAGAATTTATTTCATATCATGAGCCTAGTTTATAGTTGGTGTTCTTGAGATGGTGGAGGATCTTGATTTTCACCATTGTTGAGGACTTGAGTACCAAATCAAGGGGACAAACATGGTTTAAGATGAATTTAGATGGTGGGAAGCTCTTAGGAAGGTAATGTGCGTTTAATTTCTTTCATTTGCTCTTAATTATCATTTTCACACCCTGTTTAATAGGTTGGCCTAGATTTTTAGTTATTTATGGACTTTTTTTTGTTTTCTTGACTAATGCTTGATATAACCATCTTTCTAATCCATCTTTATAACTTATAAATCCCTCAAGTACATTGGGGAGAGCCTCTTAGCTACCTACACTTAACATAGTTGTCTAGATAATTTATTAAGCGTTTAAACATGTACCATGGTGATATTGACCCATTTTGAGCACCCTCATAAATGGATACAACATTGGGGCTCCTTTAACATGACCAAAACCATACATAAGAGTTACAATATTCAAAATTTCAAAATGGTAGTAAACTAAATTTAAATCCATAATTCAAATTTTGAAGACCTCTAAGACTCCTAACTAAGAAAAAAATCTCCTATAAGACTCATACTCACTATAAAAACTTAAAATGGAGGCATTTTGAAGATGCCCCTGCATCAGACTACCAAGGGGTAAAGAAAATTTTCCCTAAAAGTTATAACCAATATTTTTTGATGTGCTTCACTTGCTAACTTTCGATCTCCATTGCTTGGCCTCTTGGATCCCAAGGCCTACTTGAGGATTGTATAAATTCTTGTATCTTATCTTCTAATATAACCAATTTCTCTTGTATATGTGCATGCTTTCTTGAACCACACTTATATCTTCTCTTTCCTCTAGCCATCTTCATCCATGCTATACCTATAATATATAACAAATCATCAAAGAAAACATGTATCTTCTCATGCCCTCGAGGCATTTTCTAGCTCTTATCTTTGCTTGTTTGTTGTTATTTCTCCCAATCACCTTCATGTGTTTTATATGCTTCACTCTCCCTATTTTCATCAACCACCAATGCACCTTGTTCTTCTCATTATTTGGTTTCTATATCATTTTCCATATGTTCTTCAACCTCAATAGTTGCAACTTCATCATGTGGAGATTCTCTTTATACTTAACTTCTCCTTACCTTAATTCATACTCTTATCTTGGACACCACTATTATATTACATTCTATTTTATCACTTCCTTCACCATCTCTCTATACATTTGATTAGGATACAAGTCATATTTTCTCTTTAAATATTCATACAAACTATAATAATACTCATACCTTAGCTTATGCTACTGCCCTAATGTTTCTTTACCTTCATTTTTATCTTCTTAAGTCAGGATCTCTTCATGCTTCATGATATCTTGCTTCCTATATGTTTGACCTGATTTTTATTCTTCCAATATCATGACTCTATCTTGAGATACTTCTTCCTCTTGGTGCCTATTGGATGCCTCTTGGACACCACTTTATCATATGCTTCTTCTTCTTGATTATTGAGTCCATGCATTGGCCCAACTATCGCATTCTCTTTCTCAAATTTTAAACCTACATACACACATATAAATACATAATTAGTTTGTAAATAATGAGTTTTCATTACCCCATTTTCCTTCTTCTTTGGTTGATTTCTCATCACCTTCATCTATCTCCTCACTTTGCTTACTTCTCTTTGTCTTTTCCTCTTATTCATGATGTCTTTGAGAGTCCATCTCATTATTTTAGTAACTCCAAATAAAAAATTTGGTATAAGTTCTTCCAAATCTTGATCTAACTCTATCAATATTGCCTTCAACTCAACAATCTCCCTCATTTTATCTTCTTATAAAATCCCTTGTGGTAATTAATCTTCTTATTTTAATCCCTTCATCTTTTCCTCTCACTCTCTACTCTTCACATTCTCTCTATGTCTCTCTTGACATATATATTCTTCTTTAAAAACCTTCCCACTAGCCTCTTTTGACCTTCACTTAGTCTCTTTCTTCTATCTTAAGCTATCCTCTTGAGCTTCCTCCTTTTGAGCTTTCACTAGCTTTTTACTTTCTCTCTCTAAGCCTCTAGACTAAGGGATTCACCACACCTTTATTCTATTTATTTTTACTATTTTTACCTCTATCTCACATAACTACAACCTTATTTTATAATCCCTTCAATCAACCTACAACATTCTTGCATGAACTACCAAATACATGGAATGAAAACATAAAAAAGAAAGTATACCTTCTCTTTTTGCAAACCTTCTTTAACTTCTTCCCAATGAACTCCTCACTCTAATACCAAATAATGTATAGGTATTTTATAGCTTTGTCTATTATATATATAAATGTCAAAAAATATATCCCTTACCTTTGCTCCATGTACCTACCTCTCACTTACCTAGTTTATTTATCTTCAAAGTCTATCCTCTTGTCATAATAAACCTACCACTTCATAATTTGATATTACAAACCACCTTTAGATTACTAAGTCACATTTAAAAAAATTATCATATATCCTTTGATTTTCTCTACACACCTCTCCTCATCATCTTCATCTTATTATCTACTTTACCATTCACCCTTTCTTGCATCTCACACACTTTAGTCTTCAGAAGGCCATAAGCCTCTTAAGAGCCAACTCTTATATCTTCTTGATCTAGTCATATATATCAATCTCTCAATATTAATTCATTAGTACATTGATTTTACTTCATTTCTCCCTCTCTCAATCACTACTTAAAACCCCTATTCTATTCTCTTTACTTTTCAAGATAATTCTTGTAACATATACTCTCTCCTTGCTTTGACTAGGTTATTTAGTAGCCTTTTTTAAGGCTATTTTCCTAGGTAAAGTCATGTATAGACATATTTTGATAAACTAAATCATATACCAATACCCTATATGGCCTTATTTCCATTCACCAAGTTTTATACTTTAACTCAATCCTTAATCTAATTTTATAGGCTCATTTTAGTCATTGTTAAGGCCTATTAGGTCTCCCTTAACTCCCTAAACACACAATCACTTATATACCATACATACCAGTCTATACTAGAAAAAAACCCTTAAAATATCTTGACCAACATAAAAACACACTTTGTCACCAAGTTACATGAAAATTATACAGTTGAAACACTTAAAATGTGAACTTTTGTTTACAAACCCTATTTTAGGGTTTCCTCAATCTACAAGTGCCTGAGAAGGGAAATAATACTCTTCCATGCTTCTAAATGGAATTAAAAATATTATAATAGTTGAGAAAAATATGCACAAACCTAACACACATTATCCAATCACTTTTTTCCATCCATCAACCCTCTGTTCCTCTTTTTCTCACAAATCTTTATTGGATTGTATGGAGTTTGACAACTCCTATAGGTCTGAGCACACTTTTTTCATAATAGACATAATTAGAATGAGTAATCACAACCATGAGAGTATTAATATAATTTGTATAAAACTCACTATCCATATATCTATGCCAAACTACTCTCCTCAGGGTCTTTCCTTGTCCACAATATTTTCTCAGTCCTTTTTCTTTACTCTGTCAAGAAATGCAAGCTTTGTATTGTTTCCAAAAACAAATATTTTCAAACACCAAAACACAATGATTTAAATGCATTATCATTAAGAGTCATCCAAATGTAAATTTGATCCAATAACATTTACAAATCCTTATTATTCAAATTGTGCCCACTCAATCTCCTCTCTCACATAGAATATAAATTGTTCATAGGGATGCAACATGAGTCTCAGTTTGATCAATCTTATAATGACTTACTTGGAATTATTACTCAAACTAATTAATACTCATCATAATTAATTACACATTTGTAACCTAAATCCACACTCTACAATATCTTTCCTTCTAATCACATATACTCATACTTTTTTGCATATTACATAGTTAAAACATGGTACAATCATTTATTTTAAAAATACTTATAAAATCTTCCATAATCTCTATTTGAATTATTATACAAAATTAATACACCATTATTGAAATCAAACATAACATTTAATATTGTTTATTATTTATTTTCATATATACATTATTTTTTTCTCACACCTTCTTTGCAACTCATCCTTCATGAACTTGAAATACAAAACATGGTAGGGTCTGCACTTTCAACATCAAAGAGGAAGTGCCATCTTGATTATTAATTTGTTTTACAAGTTTACCTCCTCCTAATAATGTCTCTTTTTTTCACACATAAAAAAACATAGACATTTTACAAACATTTGAAACTTATAACTACCTTAACTAACTTATAACTCCCTCAAGTATATTGGGGAGAGCCTCTTAACTACCTACACTTAAGACACTTGTCTAAATGACTTATTAAGTGTTTAAACATGTACCATGGTGATATTGACCCATTTTGATCACCCTCATAAAGGACTACAACATTGGGGCTCCTTAAACATGACCAAAACCATACAAAAGAGTTCCAAAATTCAAATTTGGAAAATGGTAGGAAAATGCATTTCAAGACACAATTCAAATTTTAAAGACCTATAAGACTCCTAACTAATACAAAAATATCCTATAAGACTCCTACTCACTATAACAACTTACAATGGATGCATTTTGAAGGTTCCCTTGTATCACTGGTCCAGGTGGTCACAATATCTAAATCATAGGTGATTGTATACTCTAGAAGGTTTAGTGCCAAAAAAGGATAAATTTTGGAAGAGGCATGGAAGGAATATTTATAAGACCATTCTTCTAGTGATAACCAATTAACCCATATTTTATGTTTATCCGATATGAAAGAACAAAGATAAGCCTATAGATATTTATTATCCACCTATGTTTTCCCATTAGATTGAGCATGATAGGATGAACTATGATCCAACTAAGTACCCAAAAATGAAAATAAATTAGTTCAAAAAATATTGGTAAAAATTGGATCAAAATCACTCACTATGATATTGGTGGTACCTTGTAGCTTTCGAAATATATCCAAAAAAACAACAATACTATACTAGATGAAAATGGATATGAAAAGGCAAAAAATGGGAATATTTTTTTATCTTATCTATGATTACCATGATGACATTTTTACCTTCCAACCTAGATAAATATGTTATGAAATCCAAAGAAACCTTCTCCCACCTCTAGCTATAAATTGATAATAGTTGCATAAGACATGGTATCTTAATTGTTTCACACTAGTTTTGAGGCATACACTACATTTAGTCATAAATTTTATATATCTATATTGATTTATTCCCACAATAAATCATGCTTGATTCGATGATAATTTTTCAAAACAATTGAATGCCCCCTTATTAGAGATGCATGAAGCTTATAAGTATCTTGTGATTGAGGAATAATTATTGTAAAGGTATAATAAATAATTGTACCATAAATCATTATATTTTTGCTCAAATTTATATAAGGCACTAGAATATTTTTGGATCTTTTGAATCAAATACTTGGTATCCTTGTCATTCTCCCATTTTGGTTGTGCCTCATCCACCTAATTTTCCTACCAAATGTTCATTATGTATAACAATGACTCTATGGATTAATCCCTATTGGATAGTGCATCTACTATAACATTATATTTTCTATTATTATGGATTATTTAATATTTATATCCTAACATTTTAGGCACCCATTTTTTTTTCTTTTATATGATAATCTTTGTTCCAAAAAATAGTTTATCCTATCATAATAAGTATTTACCTTAAAGTGTCTACCTATCATATAAGGTTTCCATTGTTTAATTTAATGAATAATATCCATTGTCTACTTCTCATAGATTAGATTTAATATATTCTAACCCTTGATTTTACAACTCTCAAATTTAATGGTTTTTCATTCATGCATTAGTAATACCCCAATTCTTGATCCTGATGAATCACATTCAGCCATGAAAATCTTTGAAAAGTATAGGGTAACCAAAACTAGAGTGGTGCACATGGCCTATTTAGCTTCTCAAATTCCTTGGTTTCTTTTTCATTCTAGTGGAAGGAGTCCTTAAAAAAGGATATGAGTGGTGTTCTTATTATTGACCAAATTTTATTTTTAGGTCAAATTTGGATCCCTATAGGTAAAAAAAAATTAAATGTTATAGGGGTCTAAATGTTTTTCATAGGCTATATTATGGTTAAAATTATGTCATCTAATGTATTTATATCCTTAGTCATGGTTTCATTAGCCTATTTGTCATTTTGGGTCATTTAATGTGCTTTTAAGGGTCATTAATGTAGGTGGCATGTTTTCCAAGGTGTTCAGATGTCCTTTTTTCCTTCTAATCATCCAATAAGTCATTTTAACCATCAAATATGTTATTTACATTAGAATATTTTAGGTTCCTTAATTGAAATCCAAGAAACAACTAAAAAAGAGAGAAAATGGAACTTGTACAACCCATGGGGAAGTATGCCACATAGGAGAAGATATTTAAGGGTATATTAATCTTTATAACACTCATTTATATGTTTTTTTTATAAATGTCATTTTAGGGCCAAAACCATTCTACTTCTTTTTTACATTTTTAGACACACAAAAGTGACCTTTAGGTTTTGGCTCGGTACAAACAGCTGAAGAGGTTTAAAGATAAATTATTTTGGTAGATTTTATTAATATAAAATAAATTAATTTCCATATAAATATTTTTAATAATGGTGGCTTTTTATTCATGAAGAAACCTCATGAAGTTGATTGTACTTTTCTGCTAGCTATTTCATGGATCCTATAAGTTTTGCTTAATTTCAATCAAATCCATACAAATAAATTAGTGATTTTAATTAAATGGGATGTTTATTACCTTATAAAATGGTATCCATTCTTATTTTCATGTTTCATAATGTTTTGATGAGAAAATTAGTCCATGTTATAGGAAGGTGCTACCATGTGTAGTCTCAGTCAAAGTTCCTCTTATTTGTTGAGTGTTTATTTCTTGTAGAGGTCCTATGTACTTGGGAAATGATGTTAAATAGGCCTCATGGTCACATTAATACCTCCTTAAATTTTTTGGTTTCATCATCTCATGTCTTGGGTATCTTGCAATCTTGTCATTCTCCATTGTCATCTCCATGCCATAAATTCAGTTACAATCACATGTATGGGCATGTTTAACTTATTTCTAGAGTTGTTTTCATATCAGTTATTCAAGCCATAAAAAGTTGAAGAGATCTCATTGATATTGTTGTAAAAGGTATAAGTGTGATCCCAAGCTAAGACAGTCATGAGATGATTATGCATGCTTTATTCTAGATGTGTGAAAGTAGTTTTGCATTAGAAAAGAGGTGTTGGAACTTGTTTTAAGGTTTTACTAGTGAAAATCCTGAATTTGAAGAGTTTAATAATAGGTTTGAGCTTCCCATAAGGCTTTGCATCCACCTTGTTTCTCTTTTCCAAACTCATTATCTACACATAGCCTAATACATACCTATAGGAGCCATTGTTGACATCATGTTGGGGGGAGTAAAGTTTGATATCATTTCAACCTCTTAGGATCTCTAAAATTGTATTGGCATGTTTGAACAAATTATATAAGTTTTATAGTCATTGATAGTCCTCATACAACTTATATTCAATTCACTATTTGTGCACTAAATACCCACCTATAGATGGCTGAGTAGGGTATTAAGATACTTCTATGGAGAGGTTGAAACAACTTGATACCTACTTAAGGTCTTAGTATGATAATCAAGCCTTGATAGACCTATACAAAGTAGAAAATGGGAAAGAAGAGGTGTGAAACCATGTTGAGAATATGAAGATTGAATTCTAGGAAACCTTATCTAAAATATCAAAATAGAGGTCTAAAGGGTTCTTGTAGAACTCGTATAATGATGTTACACATGGTCTCATAGAATCTAAAGAGGTAAATTTTATGACCTCTAGTATAGAAAATATCTCTATGAAAAATGAAGGCTAGAAGGTCAGTACAAAGGGGATGTTGAAAGCCTCAAAGTGGCCCTCAAAAACACTAAAATCATGTTGTTTTATCTATAGGTTTGATAGTTTAAATGATATTTGACATCTTAGGAGAAATAATGGACATACCCTTCATGGTTAAAAAGTTTTAATTAGTTAAATGGTATTAGAAAGGTATGGATATTATCACTATAGGGTTGATGCATGATTTTCAAACTTCATGAGTGTCTCCAGGTGTCCCTTGTATGGAAAATTACACACCTATAATAGTCCAAAGTAAAGTTTTTCATTCTAAGAAAAATAATATAATTTGTGAATCACAAGAGAATTCAAGTGATTTAAATGTGTGATAATGTATTATATGGTTCTCATTATCCATGAATATCCTATAAACATCATGAATAAATGCATTTGAGTAAATGCATACCTATAGGGCTTAGTCTAGTAGGGTATAAGACACTAACTTGATTTTAATGTACAAAGTAGTGTTTTGGGACTCTGATGTTGAGTGAAAGTTTAATCATGAATTTTTTGACAAAATGGGGTTTAATGTAGGTTCTCAAGCATCATAACCAAACTCATTTTAATCAATAGACACCTATAGTAAGGTCTAATAGGTAGGTGTCTCAATCAAGTATGGAAGAGATCAATGTGAGGCTCAAATGCATAATGAGAAGACAAGCATGATGTAGATGACCTATAGGATATTAAATTGACTCGAAACTCAATAAGGGTTTTTATATGATTTTCTAGACCTAAACTATACCAATACACCTATAGGTGCCTCTTTGAAATAGGAAACACAATCAATAATACATCAAATTGAAAAGTAAGGTCTGTGTGAGTTTTTGGAGAAGTTGGGGTGATAAGTGAGTTGGAGGTGATTTATTTATGGTTTTAATAGTATAATTAAACCCTAAAACATCATTAACAATTTATAAATGAGATAATATTCACATACATGGGTAAAAGAGCAGAGTGTGTCAATCAAAGGACAATGGAGGACTTAGTTATGGCCAAGAGTTGCATATGAAGGCCAAATGAGAGATTGGATTGATGATAAATAATGTTAACACATAAATTAATATCATGGTGACTTAATTAAATAAAAATAATAAATAAACAAACTTACCCAGGTCCCAAAACCCCTATATACACCTACAGTAGGGTACAAGCTAGTGAAGGTAAGATAAGAGATGAGCTTGTCTAGAAAGAAGAAGAGGGTAGGTTAGGAGTTGTTTAAAATTTTAAAAATGTTTTAGAGAGTTTTATATTATCTAATATAACATGAAAAAATATTAAAATGTGACTTAAACATGACTTGATGGCCTAGACCTCAAGGATATAGACAGGCCTATTAGGCCGGCTTTAGGCCTAAAGCCCAAGTAGGGGGTCAGTACTACTTCTAGTATTATATTGGAATCATAATTCATGAAGAAATGTTTAAATATATATTAAAAGTGTGTTAAATATATTTTATTACAAATTATCCCATAGGAAAGCCACTTTTAGCTTGAAACTAATTCAAGTCTACACGTAGGCAATGCTATAAAATTTTGCCTTGGGGTTTTAGAAGTTTGAAGATGATAAAGGGGTAATTTTGACCTAAATTTTTATTTAAGTGGTTATAATGACCCAAGAAACACCATCATGTAATTTTTTTCCTTGAAAAAGTAGAGAACATATCCTATATTTTGTCTTAGAGGTAGGTCACTTTCAGGCTTGCATAGAGGTAAAAAGGGGGGGGAAATGTGACCTAAATGGGTGTTGGGTGCCTTATAAAAATCATGTGATGATTTATAATGATGTATTAACCTTATTGAATTGGAAAAAACATGAATATATCATAGGTTTTATGATAAAACACTAGAGAGTGTTGGTGAACAATCATATGCAGCCAAACCCCAATGGTCTAAATTAGGCCTAATTGGTGAAAAGGAAAAAGGGATGAGAAGGAGTAATTGGAAGGTTTTAGGGTGAATTTTTAGGTGAAAAAACATATATATCATCATGAATATCATTCCATATAATGGTATAATCCTTATAGGAAGGTCTAAATCCTCAAAGGTGTAGATAGGCCCTTTAGACAAGCTTCAATCCTAATGCCAATTGGGGGTCCACCATCACTTCTGGCTTTTTTCGAGTGTTTTATATGGTGTGAAAATGTTTATGAGGTGTAATTAGACATTTTTTTGCTTTTATTATGCATAAAAATCTACAATAATTATAATTTTAACCCTAACACAGTCCAAGCATGCAAGAAAAGAGGAAAACAAGCTCAATGGGGTATCTTCAAGTCCTCATATATTTTCAAATATTATGCATGGGATAAAAAGGATTTTTTGGAAGTTATAAGAGGTCTTTAGTAACCAATTTATGTAATTTATCTACAACTCTAACATCAAGTTTTTATGAAACAACCTTAAGAGGTCAGATTGCCTAGAACCCTACTAAATCCTCAATCAGGACCTGATGGAGAAAACAAGCTTAGAGATCTATCGAGATGACATATTTTGACCATGATATATATTTTAACTTATATAGGAATAAATCAGGATCTCTCACATGCTTTTGAACTATATGGATGGGGTGATAAATAAGGTTTTATTGACTATTTTGTGTATTTTTTAGGCTACAAGAGGTTTCAATGGATTAAATAAAGTTTGGGTTTAATATAAAAGACTTATAATAACTTCATATTTCCATTTTATTTCAATAAAAAACTCTGAAGTGTCCAAATCAGAGCTCTCATCTTAGCTAGTCAAAACTAGCATAGTGGACACAAGGGTGAGAAGGGTGAAAACTCCAAATGTGAGCCTTTTCAAGGTGTACATGAGTATTATAAGTCCATGGATAGTATTTCCAATTGTAATTAAATACCTCCCATGGATTTTCATGGAAAAATAAATCTAATTTTGAAGACAAGTGTGAGGGATGATTGAAAAAGGAATTTTTTAAACTGTAGGTAGAAATGGCTTCCTTCTAGGAGTTTCTAGATGAGTAGGAATGAAACCAATGCATGTATAGTCATTAATGATTGCATTACCTATAATTTAAATCATCATACCTATCCCTAGTCATTTTTGGGAGGTTTAAATAGGTTCAAATTATGAAGGTAAATTTTTGAGTCAAGACTAGGAGTTTTGTGCCACTTTTCATAAGTTTTATGACTTGTATGGACATTTGGACCTCCTAACATTGAATTATTTGTTTAAAATATATTTATCATAAACATTTACCCTATTTTATTAAATTTAAAAGTTTCCAAGTGACCTTTAGACTTCTCTTATCTTGCTCTTCTCCCAAAGGCTATAAATATTGACTCTCTTACTTCTTTTGAGCAGCCTCTATTGGTTGATTATGAAACCCTGGCCAATTTTTTACTTTAATGTCTCTTAAATAAATAAATAAAGTTAAATTTAATACTTACATGTTGAATAATTTAGTGTTACTACAATCTTTTTGGTCTTGTCTAGTAGAAAATCATCTTTTCTAGCATGTTATCCTTGATTATTCACCAAATGTGTAGAAGAGTAATTATTGCAAGTCTTTGTTAGTGTTATATTTTAAGTGTATGTGTCTTTTATAAATTTTTAATGATTGTATTCCATAAATTTATCATCCATTACCCTCCTAAGCATCAAAATACCTCTTGAACTTAGCATATGAAACATTGATGTGACAATCCATCTTGAGTTGTGATTTTTGTGTGAAAGAAGATTTATTTATCTCTAAGTAGTATAATCTCAATAAATATGAGGAAATTAAATATTTTTGAATCACCTTTTTATTTTCTTAGTTTGTATTCTTAACCCTTTTCATGAAAATTTGATAGATAAGATATTTTTTTAAGGAGTGCATCAAAGGAACTAGCCCTTCTAGAGATTCATCTCAATAAATTATTACCCATAGCAAGAGAGATGTTTCTATTTTTCCACTTAGATGACGAGAGATAGGTATCTCCTCAAGGGGTGAAAATCTAGGTGTCAATATTATTTGGCATGCTCGATGGGACTCTAAGTCCTATAATATTGGTTCTACTCTTGGCATAATTATAAATACAAGAACAACTACATTTAGTACCTAATGACTCCACTAAAGTTTTAAACTCTTTAGTTTCTAATCAATCCCTAATTTCCATGCCAAATTTGACCACTACATCTGTTCCTAAAGGTATACCCTTTGAGTTTGTGCAATTACCTTTGTATTTTGTCAAAAGGTTTAGGTTTGTGAATACTCATCCTTATTATAGAGAGTTGGTGTTTAATAAGTACAAGTTCCTACTAATGTCAATCTATAATACTCATAGTCTACATTCCAAGATGATGAGAAACCAATATTTTTTATATTTCATTAGATCATCTCCTTTGAATCTTTCCCAATATGAACAAATTCTAGGAGCAGCCCTTAAGAATGTTCCATCTTTTAGTGGAAAAGGTCATATGGCTACCATTAAACACATTAGAAACATAGAAAACTTATGAAATATCTATAATATCACTCAATATAATGTGTTTATTAGGTTATTGGCCTTGTCTTTCAAATTTAAATCTTTATATTGGTATGGGACTCTACCTAATAATTATATTGGTTCATGAAATGAACTAGGATATCTATTGACTAAGAGGTTTAGAGAGAAGAGTGATCATATATCTCTAGCTAAGAAATTAACCACTATCAAGAGGGAACCACAAGAGTTTATGAAATATTTTAACACTAGATTTCAAAAAACATGGGATAGGATCCCAACCCTTGTGAGACCTACCCCAAATTATGCCTTTTTATACTCTCTAAAATCATTGAATAGTGATGTATCCATGATGATCCAATCCATGGGTGGGAATACACTACCTAATTCCTATGAGATAGCCATAAATTATGATAATTATCTTATTCAATTAGGTAATATTGGTCCTAAGCCACCAATTCCATTGTTCCCTAATTTGTAGCCTCCTAGTCAAGTTGTATTACCTACCTTGGTTCCTTTGCCTAGTCATGAAAAGTCTACCATTGTCCCCACCAATGAGATTAATGAAGTTAAGAGTTTGCTCCAAAGTGTTACTAATGAATTGGTTTCCCTCAAAAGGAAAAAATCTTAAAGTTATAGGCCATACCAATCTTACAATCATTTTGGGTAAACAAATAGGCCTCCTTTTCAAGGTAATAATCAAAGACAAGGTCAAATCACTCAAGATAGACCTTACCAAAGTTAAAATACTAATGATACCTCATCTTATAAATCTCTTATTCCCACTTAAAACAATTTTTTTTAATAACAACCATGTTATCCCTCTTATGACCAAAATTAAATCCAAGTTGTATATGTCAATGAAATGCCTATGACTAATGCAAGGTAATCAAGCATCTTAAGTTTCCACTTTTGATGTGCCAATGAAAATGGAATACAAAGTGGAATGTAAATTGGAATTGAGAATGGAAAAACACAATCTGATTCTACTCTCATAAATAATTTGGAGTGAGAGTTTTATGCCATCAATCATTTGGGAAATGTAATCAATGTGAATGCTAGTGTGTCCTCTAACACTAGGTCTAAGAAGAGGGTTGTTGAAGAGACAAAAGGGGATAATCAAGGGTATATTTTAGCTCTAACATAATCTCCAATGGTGGGTGGGTCTAACTCATCCCCTAAAATGTAATAAAATTAGAATTTTTATAATTTAATGCCTACTTATACACATCTACCTTCACAAGCTATACCACAAGGTACTAGTGCTTCCAAAGAGCTTGTCAAGGTGAGTAATCCATATATTAATGTTGTGGTCAAAATTAAAAGGTTACATATGAATATTTCATTCTGGGATTTATTAACAATATTGGGACCAAAATGTATGCTTTAAAAGGAATTGTAAGGACTAGGTAAGTAAGTTAGATTAGCTAGAAATGAGAATGTTATCTTGGTGAACAAAACTCAACCAATTGATGGACAAGTGAAGAAGACTGATAAGACTCCTCATTTTTACCTATCCTTTATTATTTTTTATTATTTAGTTCAAAATTTCATCATAGATAGTAGGGCTAGTACTTCAATTATGCCCAAGTGTATAGTGGATAAACTAGGCCTCAAGTATGAACCAATAGCTAAAGGAGTTTTATAATTGGATGGATCACCAGTAAAGACCTTGGGAGTGGTCAAGGATTTGAATCTGATTTTACATGCTTGTCCAAATTTTTCTATCCCTCATGATGTGGTTGTGGTATATTTACCCCCATATTTTGCTCGTTATTTATCAAGAGAGTTTATAGCTAAGATAGGTGGATAGTTTGTAGCCAATTGGTTCTATATGGTTTTTAAAATAGAGTATGGTCTTACGGAAAAGATTGAATTAGAACCTATCCATCACAATCACTTAGATCCTTACATTCCTAAGGTATAAAATTTTAATTATTTCATTATTAATGATGAATAACTTCACATAGATCAATCTCCAAAATCTTCTCTTGAAGGAGTTTCTGATTTGTATTTAGATGAATGAGGAGATGAATATTATGAGCATGATCATTAAAAATTCATACAATAATATGGTATTGGATTGTATTTCATGCATGAGGAGGACTTGTTCATGATAAACTTTATGAAGCCAAGTGAAGACATGGATGGTTTATGGCAGCTATTCTTTGATGGGTCTATAAGTAAAGTTGGGGTAGGCGGTGGAGCAATGGTTTCACCATCCAAGGAAAGATACTATTCCATTTTCATATTTCACTTATCTTGTACTTGTAATGTGGTAGAATATTAGGCCCTCATTCATGGCCTTGAGTGGGCTAGGAAAGAGGTGTGAAAGAGTTACATGTGTATGGTGATAGTGAGTTGATTGTGAATCAAGAGGCTAAAATGTGACTAAGAACTCTTTGCTTAAGTCATATAAGAATAGAGTATGGGATATTGTGGAATATTTCCAATATTTCAACATACAATCCATCCCAGGAGAACATAATAAACATGTTGATAGGATGGCATCAATTGGAGGTCAGCTTGATGTTTCAAAGGGGATAAGAGAGGATAACAACCAGCCACATCTCAAGGTGATTATAAGGCCCTCTATACCTGATAATGTCACTAATTGGTAAGTGTTTGATATTGATAAAAAAAATAACACTTTTTCTACAAGAGGAGATTGACGTTTATTCTATAAATTAGTTTAAACTATAGTATCAATATGGAGGGTACATTATACAATTGAAGTCAAATAACCTCCCTAAAGGCCTAGTCACATTTGAGAATATATTTAATGATGATGATCAGTTGAAGAAAGAAAAGGGAAGCATGTGTACTAAGAAAGAAAACTATGAGAAAGTACAAATCTTTAAGGATAAGTTTCTTGTACTTGGGAAGGTATGTACTAGTGAAGAAATACATGCTTTCAATGAGTTATGCAAGGAGTTTTCTGATGTATTTACATGAGAATATAGTGATTTAAAGGGATTTGATCCAAAGTTATCTCAAAATACCATAGATATAGATGATAATCCTAAACCTATCAAGAAAATATAAAGGCTAATCAATCCTAAGAGTGATCCTCTCATGAAGAAAGAGCCTACAAAGTTGATTGAGTCTAAAATCATTTTTCCTATTAAGCATTCATCTTGGTTGGCAAACTTAGTCATTGTTAAGAAAAATAATGGGGAAATCAGGTTATGTGTTGATTTTAGGTAATTTAATAGAGTTTCATTGAAGGATAATTATCCACTTCCTTCCATGGATAAAATTTTGCAAGTGGTGGCAAGTAGTGAAAGGTTTTCTCTCCTTGATGGGTATTCTAAGTATAATCAAATTTTAGTGAAAGAAAGTGATCATTATAAGATAGATTTTACTACTAAATGGGGTACATATGCTTATAGTAAAATGCCTTTTGTCTTGTCTAATACTGGAGCTAAATTTGAATGTGTAATGGATATGGATTTTCAAGGACTAATAAATGACATTATGTTGGTCTATCTTGATGATATCACAATTTTTTTAAGGATGTAAAGGATCACTTGAATCAAATTAGGTAGATTTTTAAGAGATGTAGAGAGTTTGGAATCTCTATTAACCCAAGGAAGTGTGTGTTTTTTATCCATGAAGGCAAACTTCTAGGACACATTATTTCAAAGAAGGATCTATCCATAGATCTTGAAAAGGTAAGTGCAACCTTGGCATTAGATTTACCCAAACACAAGAAAGGTTTGGAAAGTTTATTTGGGAAAATTAATTTCATAAAGAGGTTCACTCATAATTGTAATAACTTAATCAAGCCTCTAACCTATATTCTAAGAAAGGATGAAGTGTTCACTTAGACAAGAAGAAGGAAGGAGATTTTGAAGAGATTAAACAAGCCATTACCCAAGCTCCAACTCTTGAAAGTCCTAATTTATCAAAGGACTTTAACTTGTATAACTTTAGAAATGAGGAGGTAATCTCTTCCATGCTTACTTAATCAAATGAAGAGAACTTGGATCAGCCTATTGCCTTATTTATTCAAGGTTTGGAAGGCTATGAGGTAAGATATACCTATGTTAAGAAGCAAGTACTTTCTGTTGTTAAAATTCTAAAGAATTTTAGGCATATGTTATCTAACAACAAGATTCACATATTAATACCTCATCCTAGTGTCAAAAACTTCCTTTTGAGTATAGATTTGAATGAAAAAATGGTTGGTTGGATCAATAAAGTGATGGAGTATGATGTTGAAATCAAAACAACCAAGCTAGTGAAAGGAAAGGGGTTATGTGAGCATCTTGATTTAGATTTGAAAAAACAAAAAGAGGTTGTTTTATCAATTCATGATGACCCTATGATAGTTACCCTTCATCCATGAGAAGTTGGACACAAGATATGAACCTTTTTTTTCAAATTGGTGAGTGTCCACAAGGCTTAAATAGATCTAAAAGAAAGTACTTTAGATTATAATATATTCCTTATATTATTTTTGATGGAGTGTTATTTAGGAATCACTTCTCAACTATGTTATTGAGGTGTGAAAATTTAGATCAGGTTGATAAAATACTATTTGAGTTTCATGATAGACTAGTTGGTGGTCACTTTTCTCCAAGAACTATAATTGCTAAGATTATGAGAGATGGATACTTTTGTCTTAATTTATTCAAATACATCCATGCTTGGGTAAGGAAGTGTCAAAAATGTGCTCTCTTTGATGGTAAACAAAATCTTTCTACCTGCCTCTTCATCCAATATAAGTATACCAACCTTTTATGTAATCAGGTCTAGATTTCATAGGCGTAATCAACCCACCTTCTAGTGATGGTCACAAGTGGGTGTTGACTACTACATATTAATTTACAAGATGGGTGGAGGCTATATCTCTCATGGAAGAACATGAAATTTTAGTTCCAGACTTTTATGAAGGCATAGTGACAAGGTTTGGGGCTCCTTTAACAATAATTTTAGATAATGCATTGGCTTTACTTAGAATTAAGACAAGTTAATGGGCTTTGAAACATGGAATCTATCTAATTACTTACTCTAAATGTTATCAACAAGGTAATAGACTATCTGAGTCCACCATTGAGAATCTAATCCAAATCATAAAGAGGACAATGAAGGAGAGCTAAAGGCTTTCACACTTCAAGTTGAAGATAGCTCTTTGGGTTGATAGGATCACCCCAAAAAGAGACATTGGAAACTCACAATATACACTTATTTATGGGAGAGAATATAGACTACCTATTTCACTTGAGTTACCAGTATTGGATCTCACTTATCAACTAAAGTTGATGGAAAATGAAAGCATGGAAGTCAAGTTATGTGAGTTGATGGAGCTTGAAAAGACAAGAGATCAAGCTATGAAAACTATGAGATCTCACCAAGATAAAACCAATAGACACTTTGAAAATAAATCCATGCTAAGAATATTTCAAGAAGGAGACATTATTCTAAGGTGGGATGAAGATAGGGTTAAACCTAGAAAACACACAAAGTTTGATGTTTTATGGAGTGGCCCTTGTGTTATCACCCAATACAAGCAACACAATGATTTATAACTCTCAAATTTGGATGGAGAGGAGATTCATATCCCATTAAATGGGATATATCTCAAACATTACCACTAAGTTTCTCCTCTCTCCTTGTACATAGTTTGTTATTTTCCTTGTTTTCCCTAAGTGTTTATACACATGTGTGAGTCTTGTTTGTGTCTAGTGTTTTTTTGGTGTGTTGTGATTATTTTGTGTGTGATTTAGGAAATTTATTTCTAGTTATATTCAAGAAATAAATGAATCCCTTGGCCCATGATAGGATAAGGCTACTGGTCCTTAGTATAGTAGGCATACTACCCCTATGAGTCACCAATTTGTTGACCAACTTTGACTTTTAGGTCAAATTTGGACCCTTATAGGTAAAAAAATTGTTCTTAGATGTTATAAGGGTATAAATATTTTTCACAATATATATTATGGTTAAATTGATGTCATCTAATGTATTTCTATCCTTAGTCATGGTTTCATTAGCCTATTTATCATTTTGGGTCATTTAACATGCTTTTAAGGGTCATTAATGTAAGTGGCACATTTCCCCAAGTGTCTAGATGTATATTTTTTTTCATAAGAATCTCATAAGTCAATTTATCTATCAGGAATGTTAGTTACATCAAAATATTATAGGTTCCTTAACAAAAATCCAAGAAACAACTAAAAAGGGGAGAAAATGTCACTTGTACAGCCCATGGGGAAGTGTGTTATATGGGATAAGATCTTTGAGGGCCTATTAATACTCATAAAACTCATTTATACAATTTTTTTAACTTTATAAATGTCATTGTAAGGCCAAAACTATGTTACTTCTTTTTTACATTTCTAGACACATAGAAGTGACCTTCAAGTTTTTTATTGGTACAGACAGATGAAGAGGATTTAGGAAAATAAATTTTTGGAGGTTATATTAAACTTATATACATTAATTTTCATTTAAATATTTTTAAAAATTGTGGTATATGCTTCATGAACCATCCTCATGAAGTTGATTGTACTTTTTTACTAGTTATTTCATGGACCCTATAGGTTTTGCTCAATTTTAGCCAAATCTTTATGAACCAATTAGTGATGCCAAGGGATTTTGGATACCTTTTTAGATTTTATAAATTCTTATATTCATGTTTCATAATTTTTTGATGAGTAAACTAGTCCATGTTGTAGGAAGGTGACACCATGTGCAGTTTTAGTCAAAGTTCCTCTTGTTTATTGAGTGTTTATTTCCTATAGAGGTATTATGTAGTTGGTAAATGATTTTAAATAGGTATCATAGTCACATGATTACCTCCTTATATGTTTTTTTTCATCATCTCATGTCTTGGGTAGCTTTCAATGTTGTCATTCTCCATTATCATCTCCATACCATAACTTCAGTTACAGTCACATGTATGGGCTTATCCATCTTATTCTTAGAGTTGTGTTTATGGTGTATCAGTTGTCTAATACATCATGTGTTGAATATATCTCATTAATATGTTTGGAAAGTTTGATCCCAATTCTATTCACCATGTTAAGATAGTCATGAGATGTTTATGCCTACTTTATTCCAGATGTGTACAAGTGGTTTCATGTTGGAAAAGAGGTGTTTGGAACTTGTTTGAATGTATTCCTAGTGAAAATCATGCATTTGAAGAGTTTTACAATATGTTTTAGCTACCCATGAGGCCTTTTATCCACCTTTTTGCTCTTTTCCACTCTCATTATCTACACATAGCCCAATACATACCTACAAGAGCCATTATTGATGTCATGTTGAGGGGAGTAAAGCATGATATGGTGTAAACCTCTTACAATTTATATAAATGTATTGGCATGTTTAATGAAATCATACAAGGTTTATAGTCATGGATATTCTTCATACTTCTTATATTAAATTCACTATTTGTGCACCAAATACCCACTTATAGGTGGTTGGTTAGGTTACTAAAATGCTTCTATGGAGAGGTTGAAACAACTTGATACCTACTTAAGGTCTTAGTATGATAATAAAGCCTTGACATACCAATAAAAATATGGGTAAGAATAAGTATGAAACCATTTTGAGAAGATGAAGATTGAATTAAGGGAAACCCTCCCTAAAATATCAAAATAAAGGTCCAAAGAGTTTTTATAGACCTCCTATAATGATGGTACACAGGGTCTCATAGCATCTAAAGAGGTGAATGTTATGACCTATAGTATAGATAATATCTCTACCAATAATGGAGGCTATAAGGCCAATGTAAGGGGGATGTTGAAAGCCCCAAAGTGGGCCCTAAAAGACATTGAAACCATGTTATTTTATCTACAAGTTTGATAGTTTGAATGATATTTGACATCCTAGGAGCAACATTGAACACACCCTTAATGGATAAAATGTTTAAACTAGTGAAATGTTATAAAAATGGCATGTATAATATCAATATAGGGTTTATACATGATTTTCAAGTTTCATGAGTGTCTATAGGTGTCCCTTGTACAAAAAATTACACACCTACAACAATCAAAAGCAAGGTTTCTCATTCTAAGTAAGAGAACATAGTTTGTGAAACTCAAGATCAATAAAGTGAGTTCAATGTATGAGAGGGTATGGTATGGATATAATTATCCATGAAGAGAATGTAAACATCATGAATAAACTCATTTGAGTAAATACATACCTACAGGGCTCAGTCTAGTAGGGTATAGTATAGTGACTTGATTTTGATGTCTAAAGTGGCGTTTTGGGACTCTCATGTTGAGTGTAGGTTCAATCATGAATTTTATGAAAAAATGGGGTTCAAGGTAGGTTCTAAATAATAAAAAAAAACTCAATTGAAGTAATAGACACCTACATTAGGGTCTAATAGGTAGGTGACTCAGTCAGGTATGGAGGAGCTCAATTTGAGGCTCAAATTCATAATGAGAGGACAAGCATGATGTGGATGACCTATAAGATATTTAAGTGACCTAAATACTAAGAAGGTTTTTTATATTATTTTATATACCTAAAATATACCAATACACCTACAGGCATCTTCTCTAAGTATGAAACACAATCAATAATCCATCAAATTGAAAAGCAAGGTCTGAATGAGGTTTTTGGTAGAGTTGGGGTGATAAGTGAGTTAGAGGTGACTTAATTATGGTTTAAATAGTATAATTATACCCTCACACATCATTAATAATGTTTAAATGAGATAATATGCAGCTATAAGGGTGAAAGAGCATAGTGTCTTAGTCAAAGGATAGTGGAGGACTTAGTTATGGCCAAGAGGTGCATATGAAGGCCAAATGGGAGATTGGATTGATGATAAAGAATGTGACCACATAAATTAAGGTCATGGTGAATTTATAAACTAAAAAAAAGGGATAAAAAAACTTTAAAATGTCCCAAAACCCCTGTATACACCTACAATAGGGTGCAAGTTAGTGAACGTGGGATAAGAGATGAGCTTATCTAGAAAGAACAAGACGGTAGGTTAGGAGTTGTTTAAATTTTTAAAAATGGTGAAGATATTTTTATCTCATATAATCCAACATTATAAACCATTAAAATATTTTTTAAATATTCCTTAAATTCTTAGACCTTCAAGGATGCAGATAGGCCTATTAGGCCTAGTTTAGGCCTAAAGCCCAAGTGAGGGGTCAGTACTACTTCTAGTATCAAATGGGAATTCTAATTCATTGAAAAAAATTTATAGATATATTAAAAAAAATTTAAATCTATTGTAGTAAAAATTAACCCACAATAAATCCACTTTTGGCTTGAAACCAATTCAAGTCTGCACATAGTCAATGATATAAAACTTACCTTGGGGTTTTGGATGGTTGAAGATGCTAAATAGGTCATTTTGACCTAAATTTTTGTGTAGGTGGTTATCATGACATAATTAAAATCCTAATTTTATTGGTTTCATTTAAAAATTAATGAACATATCCTCTATTTTGTCTCAGAGGTAGGTCACTTGTACGCCTATATAGAGGTAAAAAGGGAGAAAATGTGACTTAAATGGGTGTTGGGTGCCTTGAAAACATAATTTTATAATTTATGATGATGTATTAACTTATATTGAGTTTTAAAAAACATTAATTTTTCCCAATATTGATGATAAAACACTATAGAGTGTTTGTGAACAACCATATGCAGCCAAACCCCAATGGTCTCAATTAGGCCTAATTGGTGAAAAGGAAGAAGGGATGAGGAGTACTTGGAAGGCTGTAGGTAGAATTGGTAGTGAAAAAAACATATATTTTAGCATGAATATAATTAAATATAATCAGATAATCCTTATAGGAAGGTCTAAATCCTCAAAGTTGTAGACAAGCCTATTAGGCAAGGTTCAAGCCTAAGGCCAATTAGGGGTCCACCATCACTTATGGATTTTGGTTAGTGTTATATATGGTGGGATAATGTTTATGAGGTGTAACTATATATTTTTGATCTTTTATTATGTATAACATCCTATATAAAAGCTAATTATAACCTTGACACAGTCTAAGCATGCAAAAAAAGAGGAAAACAAGCTCGATGGGGTATCTTCAAGTGCTCATATCTTTTATAAGACTATGTATGGGACATAAAGGATTTTTTGGGAGTTAGAATAGGTATTTAAAAACCAATTTTTGTAATTTTTCTACAACTCCAACATCAGGTTTTTATGAAACAACTTTAAGATGTCAAACTGCCCAAAAACCCTACCAAACCCTCAGCCAAGACCCGATGGAGAAAATAAGCTTGGAGAGCTATTAAAATGACATATTTTTACCATTAAATATATTTTAAATTGTATAATACTCACTCAGGCTCCCTCACATGATTTTGAACTATATGGAACTATATGGATGGGGTGAGAAATAAGGTTTTCTTGACTATTTTTTGTGTATTGTAGGATACAAAAGGTTTCAAGGAATGAAATCAAGTTTTTTTGGAATATCATGACTTGTAATAATTCCATATGTCCATTTTATTTCAATAAAAAACTCCTAAGTGTCCAAATTAGAGCTCTCAACTTAGCCAATCAAAACTAGCATAGTGGACACAAGGGTGAGAAGGGTGAAAACTCCAAGTGTGAGCTTTTTTAAGTTATACCTAAGAATTATAAGGCCATGAATAGTATTTAAAACTTTTATTAGCTCCATCCCATGTCTTTTAATTGAAAATTGAAGCTAATTTTGAATACAAGTATGAGGGGTGATTGAAAAAGGAGTTTTTTAGACTACAGGCAGTGATGGCTTCCTTTCAAGAGTTTCTAGATGAGTAGGAATGTAAGCAATTCATGGAGAGGAATCCATAATTTCCTTACTTATCAATCCAATAATAAAACCTATCCCTAGTTATTCATGGTATGTTTAGATAGGTCCAAATTATGAAGGTAGTTTTTTGAGTCAAGGCTAGGAGTTTTGTGCCACTTTTCATAAGTTTCATGACTTGTATGGACATTTGGAGCTCCTAAAATTACATGGTTCATTTAAAATCTATTTATCATGAAAATTTAACCTATTTTATTTAATTTAAAAGTGTCTAAGTGACCTTTGGACTTCCCTTGTCTTTCTCTTCTCCTAAAGGCTATAAATATTGACTCTTTTGGCTCTTTTGAGTAGCCTCCATTGGTTGAAGGTAAAACCTTGGCCAATTTTTTACTTTAATGTCTCTTGAATCAATAAAAAAAGTTAATTTTAATACTTAAATGCTATACAATTTAGTTTTATTTTAATCTTATTGATATTGTATAATAGAAAATCATCTTTTCTAGCATGTTATCCTTGATCAATCACCAAATGTGCAAAAGAGTAATTGTTGAAAGTCTTTTTTATTTTATATTTTAAGTGTATGTGTGTTTTATAAGTGGTTCATGACTATATTCCATAAATTAATCATCCATTTCCCTCCTAATTATCAAAATAGCTCTTGAACCTAGCATATGAAACATTGATGTGACAAACTATCTTGACTTGTGAGTTTTGTGTGAAATAAGATTTGTTTAGATCAAAGTAGTATAATTTTAGCCAATAGGAGGAAATTAAATATTTGTGAATCATATTTTTTTAATTATTTTGTCTTATTAACCCTTTTCATGCAATTTTTGTAGATAAGAGAGTTTTTTAAGGAGTCCATCAAGGGAACCAGCCCTTCTAGAGATTCATCTCAACAAACTATTACCCACAACAAGAGAGATGTTTCCATTGTGCCACTTGGATGAGGATAGCTAGGCATATCCTCAAGGGGTGAAAATCCAAGTGAAAATAGCTATACTACCATATTATTTTATAGATTGGTGATAGTAACATGTTAACCAAAAAAAACATCGAAGGTTCTTGATGGATTTTGGAAACTAATAGTATATAATATGTTTCATCTTATGAGGGTCTACTTTGACTCCTTCATGCAAGACAATGTTACCCAATTATTCCACCTATCATACTCCAAAATAAAACTTGGAAGGTTTTAAATAAATCTAATTATTTTCTATAATTGTAAGCACATGGATCATATGTTGAAATTATTCTTCCCAAGTCTTATTATATATTAGGATATCATCAACAAATACTAATACAAATTTCCACAATAATGGCCTTAAAAATATGTTCATAAAACTATGAAATGTAGATGGTGTATTTTTTAGACCAACATGCATTACCAAATACTCTTAATGTCCTTCATGATTTATAAAATTTATCTTATGGATATCCTCAACTCTGATCTAAATTTCATAGCAACCAGAATGAAAATCTAGTTTGGTAAAGTAGACAACACCATGTAACTCATCTAACAAATCATCAATTATTTGGATAAGGAACTTATATTTTATGGTACACTTTTTGATTTCTTTGTAATATGGTAACATCCTCCATGGATCATCCTTGTTATGCACCATGACCACCTGAGATGAAAATGCACTTTGTCTATGTCTAGTAATATTGGCCTCAATGTCTCTTGTACCATATTTCCAATCACACTCTTCTAGGAATATTGGTATCTATATGGTCTAATTTTTTTTTTTAATGTAATACCATGGTTTGGTATCTTAGTGAAGGGATAAAAAACCATTTATACATCAAATTTACTTGGGAGATTCTCTAAATTATTTTCAATAACTACAAAGGGTTACAAGATATTATTAGCTCCATATCTTATACATTGGATCTATATCTCTTTCTCTATCTCTCTCCCCCCATCCTCAACATAATATTTAGGTTGTGTCTCAGATCCCCTTACACTCATCTAAGGATATGGGGCTTCTTTCTCCCTTGATCTTTCATCTATAATTTGGTAAATTTTCTTTAAGTCAACCTATTTCTATTTGGTGTTGGGTTCAACCCTCTATTATATCATTGATGTTCCAATGGACCTTATTAATTCTTCATCTTTAGTTTCCCATAATTTTCATTCAAATATAAGGGTTGGAAATAAAATATTAACCATCCATCAAGATGAATCCCCACATAGATTACAACTAGATGTTTCCTTTTCCCACCTTTTACAACATCTGCTAGTCATAACTGGCACATCATACACTTATTTATGGCTTTATTTCTTGTTATAGTAAAATATATAACTTATATATTCTATTCTACTCTATTTCTTTATACCAACCTTCTTTGCGTTCATATTTTTATTTCCATGTGATAACTTCCATGTGTGACACCTGACATTAAAAATGGTTTCATTGATGTGTTACATTACCTATATCTATTTGCTATCATCCATGATTCAAAAAACTTTAATTTTACACACCCTTTATGCATCAAAATTGATCTATCTCTTTTACATGTCAAAATTTTGTGCACTTATGTCTTTCATTATTTTGTGCAAGCCTTTTTCACTAAAGTTATCGTTCATCATGTGTGTTCTATACCTTAACCATAATTGTAACCCCTTTTATTTACCCAACTTATATGCCTCTTCATCACCTTTCCTTCTATACAAGTTGACTCTTGCACAATCCTAAGGGATTAGAGATTTTGTATTATAAAAAAGCATGGGATTAATGTTGGCTTATTCCTCAAATTCCCTAACTTCATGTTTGGGTCGATGTAGGATTTCCACTTCACTTGTGATGATCCTACACTAGATTCACTAGATAATATAAAATGTGATCTCATGTTCACAATTAGGATTGGATTAGCATAACTACCATTTTAGTTGATTGCCTAGACCAAAGTATTCCCTTACTCTTATTATGTTACCACAACATGATTTCTTTGTGTATACACATAATATTTTCAACTTTTATAAAGTATTGATACTTTATATCTTATAGGAACCCATCAAGTCTCAATCTCTTTGATTGCATGCCTTAAAGGGTGCACCAGGAAAGGGGTGGGTAGATATTGGTGCTTCATAGGATTATTGTCCCTTATTTCCACTTATTACCAATCCAACCAAATCCTAAAAATGATTCCCTAAGATATTAATCCTCTTTTTCACACTCCTTAGTAATTTCTCACCTTTTGTACCCCTTTTCCTAGCCTTAAGCACCTTTTGACTATTTACAATACTAGGTCAACCTTGTACTATTGTGGGTAAAATTCATTTAGAGTCTAGGTTGGCTCTTGGATGACCTTGCCTATTACCTAGTGGATTCTTGTCCATAAAAGTACTAGGTCAACTAGGTCGACCTTGTCAGTCTAAACTTTTGAAAGGGCTTAGGGTAAATCTACCTATATATATAAGTTAATTTCATCATTATTTACCAATAATCAAGGGTTATTATTTGCTTACACTTCTTTACAATCTACTCTTCCACCATTCTACTTGAGGAGTCTTAGCTTAGGGTTTCTACTTGGATAATCTAGTCTTATGGAGAACTTTTGGATGCTTTGGCATTTTTTAGTGATCCTTACAAACCATAAAAACCTCTTATTAAGCCCCTTTGTCCAAGGGAGATATTGAGTCTCGACGAATTCATCTTTCAAGTAAGTATTCTCTAAATTTTCTCCTCTCTATATTATATATAAGTAGCATAAGTATTGGCTTTGAATAATAATACTCTTCTTCTTCATGCATTAGGGTTTTACTCATACATAGCTTAATTAATATTCTCCTATGCATGTTCATTTTTTTACTAGACCCCATATTATGGCACAAGCTTTGGTGAGCACTATATTAGACTTTACTTTACTTATTATTATAGTGAATATGAAAACATAGGACATAGTTAGGGTTATTACATGATTGTGCTTGACTAGAGGCTTTTAAACCCTCCCTAACATTATTTATTATGGTAAGAGATCCCCTAATTGGGTCTATAATATCCCCATATTGGTCATGTTCCCAATTATCTAAAGTATCCCCAATTGGAAGTGTAAGTATGATCTATCTTCTTTAAGTTAGGATTAATTTATAGACATGATACATTTTCAATTGCATACATTCTAGTATCAATGTGAATCTAACCCTTACAAGGTTTTATTTCACATTTGTCTAATTTATATCATTTTATTTATTATTTTTCTATATATGCAATACTATGTCAACAGTGTTGGTATAGTTTCTAAATTTTGTGTAGGTTTAACAGATAGTCGCATCAAAATGACTTAGTTTTGTTTGTGTATGTCTTCATCAGATATAGTTTATTGGGTTGAATTGGTCAACACAATATAGGTTTTCACTTCTCAACAGGCTATTAGGTTAAACCTATCAACATAGTGCACTTTTAGACTTTTAGAAAATATACTAGGTCAACACTACTGGTATAGTATTTTTCAAAAGCTTTAGCAAATAAGGAATTATAAAACTAGGGTGACACAGTTGACACAATTGGAAAAAAATACAAGTAAAATTTAAGGCACTTCAATAAAAATCTCACTTTCTTCTACATCTTCCAACCCACCAAGGTTACTTTCTCTCTTTCTCTATCATTTCTATTATTCATTATAGTTCTATTTTTCATAGTTTGTTCTTTAAAACTACCCTTATACATTAAACTAGGTCCACCTTATCAACCTATTTTTTGTATTATGTCTTATATCTAAAAGACTAGGTTGACATTTTCAATGTAGTTCTTAATATACCCTTGCTTCAGTAGTACAGTAGTGACACTATCGAATTTGTTCTATAATATTTGCATGCACTATCATTTAAACTAGCATTATATTGTGTTTCAAAGTTGGAATTAACATTTATATGCTATTAATTACTTCACACTTTCACTTTCAGTTGTTTGCATGCTTAGAATAGATCACATAGTTTAATTAGGTGGTTTTTCAAAATACCATTTAGTTACACTATTTTTCTCTTTCTTGTACACACTACCAAGTCACATAATCTTAAAATTCATTTAAACAATTATCTACCCAAGGCTTACCTACTTGGATTTCATCACCAAGGGGATAGATGACTTTATTTTCTAGCCAAGTATAAACACATGGTTAATGTTATATATTGGTGAAGCACCTGATACCTTTATCATTATGGTGTGTGAAGTGAGGGGGTAAGACCCAATACCAAGCTAGTACCATTGCCAACATAGATCCCTTTCAACCTAAATGTCCTAAAACCATCCATAGATTTCTTTCTAATTCCTTACTTTCATCCAACTACCTATCAGACTTAAAATCATACTCTAATAATATAATAACATTTAGGATGACCACTTATTAGCATTCACTTTCTAGTTTGATTGCTTACTCTTTGCTCATTGTATGTTGTATTGCAAAAAATTGCATTAGCCATCATTGGTATAAAGTTTTATGTTATGTTCCTTAATTAGATCATCCTCATTGACCCAATTATTGTGTGTTTCTTTTTATTTATTGCTTCTAAAATTAATTTCAAAAATTTTCTTATTTCAATACACTTTCATTTTGTTTGACACAATCTCTTACAAACTATATATTTCCCTTACCTACAGTAGTGGGTTGACCCTATCAACAAAGTATTATTTTTTGACTCTCAAGATACAATATTAGGTCAACCCTATCAACTCTATATCCTTATCTACCTATTTTATATCCTAGGTTATAGAACTAAGTCAACCTTGTCAACTTTGTAACCCTATTTTCTTAGTTCTTAGACCCTATTTTTAGTACTAGGTTGACCTTGTCAACTCTATACTATTACTACTTTCCCTATTTATCTAACTCAGTTCTGTATTTATATTCCTTAACATTTTGTTCATTTCTCTCAATTACTCATGAAGTCCCCTATCAAAATCTTCTTGGATAACCTAAATCCATTTAGATACTATATGGGATGTTGATTTCTCCCTCTATTTTCCTCCCAAGAGCACCCTCACTCTTGGGGAACCTCTTCCCCTCCTTCATCTATGGCTTGTAACATGGTAAAAATCACACCTCAAGATGAATTAGGTAGATTTGATCCTTTCTATACCTATCAAGATAATTCTTATCTTCAAATTATTTAAACCAATGTGGGATCAATTGACACAAGTTTAATCAATAATCCATCTTCGAATAACTCTCCCCATATACCAATTTGGGGAGTGCTCCTACAAACACCAACCCACATATTGATATGACTAAACTTATTTCACAATTCATATAACAAATGAACATAATATAAACTTCTAAAACATCTAAAATGATGCAACTACAAGATCATTTGATCAATATGGCTAATAAACCTTTGACTATCCATCCTCAAGCCAATCCCAATTTTATTCCTCCACCTCTTAGAGATGCTTCAGGAAATGTCATTCCTCACCCAATAATGAACAATAAAATGATTCAAAATATTCAAAATTAGCCTTTAACTCCCTCCATTATGTCCATTGATATTGGTAACATATCTCCAACTATCAAGTATGATGGGACTAAAGACCCTGCCTCATTCCTCAAAGCCTTTGGCAATATTTATAAAGAGTAGATCCAAACTAATACTTTCACCATAACTAAATTCTTACTCAAAAACTTCACTATAAATGTATTATAATGGTACAAACAACATTCACCACATTTCATTTGGCAACTTGAGGATTTAGTCAATCATTTAGTTAAATAATTTCAACATAATGATCATCCCAAAAATTGTCTTATCCACTTCATCATTTCTAAGCAGACTCCCATCAAACCATCTCATGATTTCATCAAATAATTAAAATCTTGAGATCATAAATATGACCATAACATGACTAATGACAATTTCTCTAAAATTTTTATAGCTACCTTAACTCCTTTGATTCAATATAAGGTTTGAACATTTTCTCCCCAAACATTTAATGAAGCTCTTGACCAAGCTAAATTTCAAGACGTTCTCGTGAATCACTTTGAACCTAATCCTAAACTTCTTAAAGGATATTTTCAAATATCTAGTAATTTTATCATTGTAAATACTTCTCAAACCAAACTAGGAGCTACCAAAACTAAAATTCCTTCATCTTCTCACACATCACTCATAATGTAATAAATGAAATAATTTTTACCGCCCCTTAAAACCTTTTACTTATCCTAACAATCCTCTTAAGTGGTATGACCTTAATCAATTTTTTTGGTTCCATGTCAACACTTTTCACTCCCATGAATCTTGTAGATGGATTACTAAAAAAAAATTCTCCTATATGCTTGGTAATTCCTTTAATCATGAATCCATGATAAACCTTCATCATCAAGAGTACACCGTTGCTTCTCAAAATTTTCAAGTTTCTAAAGCTTCTTCTTCCAATAACCAAAAATTATTTCCCATAGCTAATAATCAAAAAAATACCAAGGATTTTTATTCCATTGATGTTGATTATGACCAATATTACAATAATTCTCAATATATTAACACTGCTTAGGCCAATTATCATCACAAGCCAGCTCACAAAGATCTTTTTACCAAACCTAAGAAGCCATCTTTAGAAGAACAACTTCTCAAAGATAACACAACCACTAATCTAAATTTGTAAGCCCCTGAGGAAATATCTCCTTCTTCTAAACCCCCAACCACTTTTATTCCTTAAAAATATACCTTACCTCCTAAATATCATACTCATTTTTCTTATAAATCTCATTGGAACTTTCTTGAAGAAATTAACTCTGTTTCTTGCAAAATTCCACATATGGATTTAGTTCATAATTTCCCTTATCATCATAAATTCCTTATGCAATAATTAAATAAATCATAGATCCATCTCCTATAGATTAAGAACCACCTTCTATTGAACCTCCACCTACCAATGTGCACACCATTAAAATTATGTGTCCTTCTTCTAAGCCTTCTATTGAATTTCTTGAAGCATACATAATCAATGATGAGATTTGTTTTCACATCGATGATTCACCACTATTCATTAAAATATTCATTAATACTATCCTTATTCATAAAGTTCTAGTTGATGAAAGATCTAGTATTAATGTGACATCTTTGTGGCTTATCTAATAACTTGGTTATAACAAGGATCATATTAGGCAAACCCACCTTATTTATCATGGTTTTGCTAAGACTAGTCAAAAACCACATGGTTATATTTGGATCCCCCTAACCATTGGACCTAAGACCATCCAACTAATTTTATGGTCCTTGATTTGCCCTTATCTTATAACATACTCCTCGATTGCCTATAGACTCATATAATGAGGGCCATTACTTATTTCGGTAGCCAATGCATTAAATTATCACATAACAGAAAATGATATAAGCATGAGGTTGATCCCAACCCTTGGAGTATTCAACTCCCTAATCCAAAACATTAATATGATATTCATACCATTCCTAAGATTAATAGTGTTCCTTTACCCAAGTTCATCAACATCAATCCCAATTTACAATTACTCTGGTTGATTAATATGATGATGACCCTAATGATTTTCATCATACTTGCAACATTACCAAGTTACCCCATATATTTTGGAATGGCTTCCTCCTTTATTACCTAAGGACCGTATTATACCTCTCATTGATGAGATCACCAATTTTCCCCCTCCATGCAATGCTCAAGAGCCTTATTTACCCAAATAAGCCTTCACTTGTAATAACTTTGGAGTGGAAATTTTATTTTAAGATACTCTCATCATGTCTTTATTTACATTTAGTAATATTGGGATTTCACCTCTTGAAACTCCCCATAAATCTCAAGCATGTATAATTTATCTAACATATGATGATAATTACATAATGGCCCAAGCTCACTCTTGAGACTTGGATGTTTAACATTATCAGAAAACCTTAGCTCAAATCCATGATTTTAATTGGGATGTTCATACCATTTCTATGGATCATAAATTAGATCTTGAAGGTCATGTGCCTCCTACTAATTCTCCACTTCTTGATATTCCTTGGCTGGTAGAACAAATCATTCTTTTCAAATCTATATAAATTCCTACATCTTCTCTACCACCTTCAGATCCAATCATTGCATCCAAGCCTTCCCTCATCAACAAAAATAATGATACACCAATCCCATCTAATATATCTACCTCTCCTACTCTTAAGATTACACTAGATGCCAAGGCTATTGATGTCTATCAGATACATTTTGAATATGATCACCATGGTAATCAAATTTTGGATCTCAAAGTAGATATTGAGTATTATGGTCCTCTTCCTACCTTTATTAGTGATGAATCTATTATTGAAATAGTTTATTGCCAATAATCTCAACTTCCTCGACAACATCACAAACTTGGGAATTTAAAAATCAAAACCCCTTGTTTTAATAACTTTTTTGTGAGCATTTATCCTAAATCTAATCCAATTTCTTCCTTACCTAATTCAGCATACCATTTTTAAGATTTAAATTCTATGCTTATCAAAGAAACTACTCACATTGAATATGGTACTCCATCATGCCCTCGACTAATTATAATTTATCATGAACTCTCACCTACTAAATATGATAACTTTAATTTATTATTTGATAAATATCATGAGATATTCACTTGGTATTATAAAGACATGCATGGTATTGACCCTATAATTATGGTACATAACATCATCACTAACCTGATGCTAAACCTATGCATCAAAAATAGTGGACATTTCCACCCAAAGTTTCCACTTTATGTTACAAGGAAATCATCAAACTTATTGATGCTAAGTTTATCAAACTAGTGGATTATTTTGAATGGGTATCTAATAGAGTCCCCATTCACAAAAAGGTCACTATGGTTTTTGCATATGCATTAATTTTCATAATCTTAATCTTGTATGTCCCAAGGATAATTTCCCTTTACCTTCAATAGGTTCCATTATCAATTCCATAGTTGGTTATGAAATTTTATCTCTTATGGATATTTTGGGGGTTACAATCAAATTCACATTACCCCCAAGGACAAATATAAGACCACTTTCACCACATAATGGGGTACCTATTTCTATGTTAAAATGACCTTCGGCCTTAAAAATGTTGGAGCCACTTACCAACAAGCAATGACTCACATTTTTCATGATCTTATCCATAACATTATTTAAACTTATATAGATGACCTCATTACTAAGTCCAAAATTTGTAAGATTCATCTTTCTAATCTTGTCATCATCTTTGACCATCTTCTCAAATACTTAGACTAAATCCTTACAAATGTGTCTTTGGTGTCACATTTAGAAAATTATTAGGATTCCTAGTCTTTCTCTATGACATCTATGTTGACCTTGCTCAAATTAATGCTATCATCAACATGCCCATTCCTCATTCCATTCTATACATTTACACTTACCAAGAAAACATGGGGCAATTAGATGATTTATCCTTGAAATGGCCTACCGTATCCACTCCATCAATTCTCTTCTTAAGAAAGGTAATGCTTTAGAATGGATAGATCCTTGTCAAAAAGCCTTTAATAAAATGAAATAATCATTGCTTCACCTACCTACACTTCATCCTCCTTAAAATGATCAAACTTTGATCTTATATTTATTCCACAACCATATTAGTTTGGGAAATGCTTTCCCAACAAGATGATACTAGAAGAGAATATGCCATATACTACATCAATTGATGGCCTCATTAATTATGAGAAATGTTATACAAAATTTAAATGTGATTACCTCACCATCTATTTTTTAGCTGAAAAGCTTTGACATTACATGCTATACCAGACCACTTATGACATCATTCATTCTGACCCCCTTTGTCACTTTTTCTCATGAGCCTTTCTTCTTGGAGATATAATTTGAAAATGGATGGTCCTTTTCATGGAATTTGATCTTTGCATTATCACTCAAAAAAAATTTAAAGGACAAATCATAGTTGATCAACTTTTCATAGTTCTTATGCCAGCTACCAATCACCTTCAAGATAGTCTTTCTGATGATAAAATTCTCTATATTGAAGGTCTCAATCAATCAATTTCTATTAAATATTAATTCCATAAATTCACTATTAATATTGAAGCTATTAATCTTGATGAATCCACTATCCTTCCCAATACTACTAAAACAAGATTAGTTATATAATAACTTCCTAAAATCAATATTGAATTACACGAGGATACTTGGACTCTTCACTTAATGGTGCTAAATGACTTCAAGGAGCTAGGTACAGCTAAATTATTACAAGTCATCTAGGCAAAATAATTCCTTTATAATTTCTCTTAACATTTAATGTCACCAACAATATGGTAGAGTATAGAGCTCAAATTATAGGAATGAGAACTGATCTTAATTAATATATCTAATACCTACATGATTTGGTTGATTCCCAACTCATTTGTTACCAATTAAATGGTGATTACCAATTCAAAATCAATAATCTCATTTCTTATCATCAACTTACCACTACTCTCACCAAATATTTTCTCTTCCACTATTGATCTTATCCCTTGGGATCAAAATTCTATTGATAATTCCCTTTCTTCTTCAACTTCTCTTTTTCATCTACACCAAGTTTATTTTATCCCACTTTTCTTATCCAAATAAGAAAATATTTATCTTCTACTCAACCAAAATATTCACTTATCTACCACATCAAGGATATTACCTTTCAATAAATCCCATGGTATAAATACATCATTTAATTTATAGAACACCAAACTTATCCTCCCAACTTAGACTCTCATGAAAATAATCATATTGGTAAAAAAGCTTTTAAATGTCTTTCGATATAACATCCTTTATTATCATAGCATTTAAGGTACTTTTATTTTTTGCCTCATGCAAGATGAGGTCCATATTATTATTGAACATGCACATGGGGGAATTTTTGGTGGTCACTATAGCAAACATGCTTCATCCCATAAATGCCTATGTATGAGATACTTTTAGCCCACTCTTGAAAAAGATGAAATAAAATTCACTAAAAAGTGTACTCCTTATGAGCTCCATGATGATTTAATTCATTCAACTCTAATCAAGCTTCAAACTATCAAATATCCTTAGCCATTCTCCATATGTGGATTAGATCTCATAGACAAACTCCCTTACTCTCAAGATGGGCATTTATTTATAATCATAGCTAGTGAATATTTCACCAAATGGGTTGAGGTTATGCCCCTTTTCAATGTCACCAATACCACCATCTCAAAATTTATTCTTAATCAAATCATTTACCATTTTGGTGTTCCTCATAAAATCATTTTAGATAATAGTGGTAATTTCAAAAATAAGGATGTCAAATAGCTATGTGCTTAATTTAAAATCAATCATAAATTTTCCACACCCTATCATATGCAATGTAATGGTCAAGCTAAGACCACAAAAACATATTAATAAAATTATCTAGAAGATAATTCATGAAACCCATATGGATTGACACCTTCATCTTTATACTTCTCTTTGGGCCTATTATACTATTATACATATTGCCACTGGGGCAATGTCATTCTCTCTAGTCCATGGTTCTGAGTCAGTCCCTCCATTAGAAATTTGTATTCCCTCTCTTCATATCTCTCTTCATGGTATCATCCCCAATGAATAATTACATGAATATTACCTTGATGTTCTTGATCTCCTTGATGAATACCATGTTTTTACTTTGCAACACAATCACCAATACAAGGCCTATATTACCAAACAACACAAAAAATGTGTTAAAATTCACACGTTTAATGTTGGTGATCTTATCCTTAAATTATATTACACTCATGATAGAGAAGATAAATATGCCCAAAAATAGTGGGGTCCCTATTTAGTCAAATATATTCTTGGTCTAAGTAATTATCACCTTTAAACCAATGAAGGCCATGTTTTCAAAGAGCCCACCAATGCACAATTTCTCAAAAAGTATTTTTCCTAATCCTTCCCTTCCTTCTCATGCTTTCTATATGCTATCTATCTAACAATTTTTATAGGTTACTTACATGGGTCTCACCCTCTATATTAGTTCTCTTTTTCACAAACCTTAGTCCTTCCTTTTTGGTCTTTTATTTTTCCTTTTTTTCTCATGAGTTATATGATAAAATTGTAGATAGACCTAGTCTTCCTAATGATGTACTATAGTTTCTTTATTTTTCATACTTTTTGCACCCACTAGATTTCCCTTTTATGATTTGTAGTGTAATACCATGGATAGGACCTGACCTTCCTCACAAATACCATATTTTTCCTACCTCATTTATTTTTCACATACTTTTTGGCACCCTCATGGGTTCTCTTTTATGAATTGTAGTGTAAGACCATAGATAAGACCTGACCTTCCTCATAATCACAATCTTGTCATTTTTTTCTTGAAATAATTATGAGTTATTGATCTTTTTTCTCACCTTTAGCTTTTGCTTCTTCTGATAGTTGAAATTTGCACAAAAATTTATGTTATCATGTTTTCTTCCATTTCCCTTATTCTTATGATAAGGAATCACACTTTTATATCATTGTATCCCTTTTTTACCCTTTATCACATTTTTTGTGATTTGAAGTAATTTAAATTGTTTCATGTTTCATTCCTCTTGATTTCCTTTCCTTTCACTCCATATTGGATAAAACAAGGTTGAAGTCAAAATAGCACTTTTATTTCAACTAACTCTATGAGACTCTTAGACACCATGTTCTCTGGAGTTCTCTCTCTTAGCATCCATGTCCAAAATATTCAAATGAAATCACCCATGTTTGGTTTTCTAAATATGTATGGAGGAGGAATATAAAAAATCCATCAATAAAGTTAAAATCTAAATCATTTGAAACAAAAGGAAATGATATACAAAAGATAACATATAAATATTAAAAGTCAAAATCATACCAAAAAACATGATTATAAGAACATTTCCTATCTCCAATCAAATATCAAACACCACAGTTGGCCTCATAATAGAGCCAAGGTCCATTGGGGTGCGGTAGGCCAATAGATTGGAAGAGGAGAATTCAAAAAAATCTATGGTGCTACCTAATTTATCATGCAATTACCCAATATTTTTAATATATTGATGGATCTATAATGGGTCCTAAGGAATGGGGAACACATTGTGAGAAGGTAGGTTCATTTTAATTTACATACATATAGCCTTCATGGGATGATATATATTCTTCATTTGTTAACCCAAGAATTATGTATCTAAGAAAAGTTCTTTAGAGTCCTTAAGGTTGAAATTCCTCTTGTTTTGACAAACCTAATTTGAGTATATTGACTTCGATAATGAGCTCCTCTAATTTATTTTTCCTTCATTCTCTCCTCCACCCATTTCACTTCCCCCTTTGACAAGAAAAATATGATTATAAATCTATTTTCCCTCTTTTCTACTTCCTTCTTCTTATCTTAAAAACATGCTCACACTACTTTGTTTCAATTTTATCTATCCTTATAGCAAAACAACATGTTTGAGAAAATATGGATTACTTTATTTACACTATGGCTCTACAGTTATAGATGTGCCTTGATTTCCTTTTACCATTTATCATTATTATACCAACCTTTTTTTCTAACCCCTGAGTCTATTTCCACTTTCATGTTCTTTTTCCATTATAAGTGAGGTTGGATTGTTACTTCTCACTCACAAATGTTGTTTTCCCTTTTATTCACTTTTTTCTATTATTGGTTGAGGTTGGCTTGATACTTCTCACTCATCAATGTTGTATTACCATTTTTTTCCCTTGCCCATCTTTGTTTAAGTAAGGATTGTTGGTACTTTCATATTGATGTTTGATTACATCCTTTTTCAACATGTATTTTGGTTTGATTTGGTGAGTTTGCCCTTATTACTTAAGATTTACTTTTTTGATTTTTTCAATCTTTAGTAGCCTTGGCTTTTTAGTTACCTAAGTTACTCTAAACTTTTAAATTGATCATTTAGTCTAACATAGAACCTATCACCCTAACTTGCCAAATTTTAAAGTACATCCCATCCACATAGCACCAGTTCTCTTATATTTCTTGATTTTATTTGTTTTTGTTCTTTATTTTTGTATTATTGGGTTTATTGAAACTAGTCTCTACATCCTCCACAATCAAAACTATAAACACAGTAACAAACCATCCAGTGATAAAGGTAATTCAAAGTATACATCACATTTGCTTTTTAGTTATTTCCCTTTTAATCATTTACTTTCAATTATTTTTTCTTTAAAATACTACAATTTTTTAACCTCAACATTGTGTGTTACTATGTTCTTTATCGAAGCACCATCCCATGTTTCACTTGAGTGACACGTGATGAGATTTGAATGAGGAATATGTATACACATAATATTTTCATTTTTTATCAAATAATAATGCTCTATATCTTATAGGAACCCATCGAGTCTCAATCTATTTGAGTGTGCATGCCCTAAGGGGTGCACTAGGAAATGGGTGGGAAGACCATTAGTGCTTTGCAGGATTGTTATCCCTTATTACCACTCATTACTAATCCAACCAACTCGTAAAAACCATTCCCTAAGTTATTATTCCTCTTTTGCACACTCCTCAGTCATTTCCCACCTTTTGTCCCCCTTTTCCTAGCCTTAAGCCCCTTTTGACTATTTATAGTACTAGGTCAACTAGGTCAACCTTGTATTGTTATGGGTAAAATTAATTTAAGGTCTAGGTTAGCTCTTGGTTGACCTAGCCCATGACCTAGTAAATTTTTATCCATAAAAGTACTAGGTTGATTGGTTCAACCCTATTAATTGAAACTTTTAGAAGGGCTTAAGATTAAATTTACCTATATATACAAGTTCATTATGTCATTATTTACCAATGATCAAGAGTTATTATTCTCTTTCACTTCTTTACAATCTGCTCTTCCACCATTCTACTTGAGTAGTCTTAGCTTAGGTTTTCTACTTGGAGAATCTAGTCTTGTGGATAAGTCTTGGATGATTTAGCCTTTCTTGGTGATCCTTCAAACTATAATAACCTCTTGTGAAGCTCCTTTGTCCAAAGGAGATATTGAGTCTCAATAGGTTCATCTTTCAGATAAGTATTCTCTAACTTTCTCCTCTCTTTAGTAGATATAAGTAGCATAAGTATTAGTTTCGAATAATAATACTCTTCTTCTTCATATATCAGGGTCTTTCTCATACATAGCTTAATTTATATTCTCCTATACATGTTTATTTGTTTACTAGCCCCCATATTGTGCCAAAAGCTTTGGTGAGCACTATATTAGACTTTACTTTACTTATTATTAGTATAGTGAATATGAAAACATAGGACTTAGTTAGGGTTATTGCATGATTGTTCTTGATTAGAGGCTTTAAAACCCCCTAACATTGTTTATTATTGTAAGAGATCCCCTAATTGGGTCTTATGGATCCCCATATTGGTCATGTTGTTGATTATCTAATGTATCCCCAATTTGAAATATAAGTATGATCTATCTTCTCTGAGTTAGGATTGATTTATATACATGATACACTTTTGATTACATACACTTTGAACTTATTTATTTTATAGGACCTCATTTGGATATAAACCATACTCCTTTTCCTAGATTTAACACATCTCTTATTCATTTTCCTCTTCTTCACTCTCTTCCTATCTCTAGTGGATCTAGGCCCACCTTGATATGCCTGCCTCTATAAAGTGTTCTAAATAGTTCTTCCTCTAGTGTGCATAACTCAACTTTATTTCCACACACTAATTCCTTATTTATTCATCTACCTCTTTACTCCTTATCCTCTTATTATTCTTCTCATGGGTATTTTCCCACATATTTCTCTAATGGGTTTATGTCCACCAGTTCCCATCCACCTCTACTAATGGTTTTATTTGGAACCTCTCTTTCACTCTTCTATCCATACTTCCTCTATGCTCACATTCTTCCTTCTTTTCTCATCTTATTCATCCTTGGAAATTAGGTATACTTTCACTTATTTTAATGCATGGTTTTTTCAAGACACCCCTTCAAAACCATTTTATGAACTACCTCAAATTACTCTATGCTTCTAACCAAGCAATCCTACACAATACTCCCATTACCTTCATACTTTATATGTTTTTCCTATTATATTCATTTATTATCATGCAATCCGATATGGTATCTATCAACTCTCATCTCTTATCCTTCCTTATTCTTCTTTGTGATATGTGCAATTAGAATTGTGCCTTCCCTATAATCTCTTGATTGATCTTTGTCTACTCTCTTTTTTATTAGATTATTTACATCATGTGTAATGAATATTTTAATCTCATCATCAACTATATATTAATATTTTCTTGATTACCTAATAATTATGTATGCAATTTATTGAGACCAGGGATAACAAAAATAATGATTATGAAGGAGATTTTATTTTATTTATTTGTTTGAAATTTTTCTTATCTACCTATTGTAATAAGATTGTTTGGTCAATTATCATAAAATAAGATTCTAATGTTGATTGTATGCACTAATATAACATCATTGTTAATTCTACCACTATGTTTAAATTCATCAAAATTTACCAACTGCCATTCTGCCTTGCAGGGGTCACTATACAGGGGTTTTCTTGATAGCAATCTCACACTACTAGTGACCAAGATTATATTCATACTAAACATTTATGACCATATAACACTATTTGCATACCCATATCACTCAATTTCTTAGTAGTTCTCAATTTGATTTGAATCACTTATTTTATCATACCTAACTTTGAAATGGCCAATCTTAATTATTAGAACCTTACTAAATTTTTCTTAGATTTATTTTACTTACACAACTCTCTTTAATTTATGATCAATAGTATCAAATTATTGTGTATTCCCTCAGATCTATTAAAATCATCTCTCCCTATAGTTATATTCATAGACTTATGATAGTTTCTAGTTCCCATTTATTCTTCTTTTAGTTGAGAACAAAAAATCAATCCTTTCTTATAGATTTATTTCAAAACTCTATTTATACAATAATAGATAAATATAACTTCACATAAATTTGTGAAGATCATGATATGGTCTTTAATAATCCTAAAATGCTAAAACAATATGATTTTATATACTATTATATTTTAATACAAACCTTTTAATATTCAGTTTGCATTCAATTCAATCCCATTTCTTAGTCTTGCATAGAATCCTATACTTTCTAATGCATATATGGAAACCTTAGACCAAATAAATATATTGAAGGAATATGTCAAATATTCTATCAGCTTCGGTAAGGGGTGTTTGACTTATCTAAGGCCATCTAGGTTTTTCACATACAATTACATATTCTCATTATCCTTTCCAGACCTTTTTAAATATTGGTTGGATTTGATGAAGTCACCTTTCATTCAGATATCTTTATATTTTTTTAGTCACTTTATGCTCTTAAGTTAAACTAAACTTTACCAACATAATAAGAATATAAATACCTATCAAATCTTTTAAACTCTATTTGGACTACTTTAATTTCTAAAATAAAAACCTATATATGTATCTACAGGGTCTTTTATTGGTTTTTCATAGGCTGCATCAACAAAATTTCATATAACAATAGATTAGTTTTATATATATGGATTTGGATACTAAAATCACCTTGGGATCAATATTCTTCAATATCCATATCACTTAAATTATTTTTAAGATAAATGGATTTATCCTTTACCTGATTGCACAAAGCTTCTTTGACTTCTTCCTCTCAACTTGATTTGCCATTCATGGTCGATTGAATTCAAATGAGAAACACCCCACTTATGCACATATAACTCTATATAATTATTAGTATATTGTCAAGAACCTCCTTTGTCACATATTTATATTCAAAATTCAACTAAAGGTCAATAAGAACACATCCACCAAGTATCAAACATAGAGATAAGTATCTTTTATTTGTATCACATATTATGAATATCAAATAATTTCTTTATTAGGATTTTACATATATCTATTTATAGACACACACAAGCCTAAAAGGCCTTCTTCACTTATACTTTTCCACCCTTTCTACTACTCTCTATTTTGAAATTCACTATATTTTATATCTAATATTACTATCTCTATTCTCCTATACAGATCTTGAAGATCTATATCTTCTCTCCTACATGCTAGCTTCTTTTATATTGACTATGCCTTATGTCTAAACATGGATTTTAATAAGTAAGAATCCCATGATTCTCTCAAATTCTCATTCTTATCATGGCTTATACTATGTTTGCCTTTATCCCATGTAGAACTATTCTTCTAGAGGATGAGTGAAGTGTTTTCACTCTTACATAAGATAAAATAATTTTACAACATAGTAATAAACTCTCTCTTATAAGACCTATAAGACTTTTTTTACTCAATTTAATTTATTGACCCAACATAACTACTTACTTAAAAATTATTTTATAAGGATGAGATGATGCTCCTGCATCAAACTCCTAGGCCCAAAATGTTTCATGAGTTCCTTCTCATGGTTTCCTTGTCATGCCCTTCTTTCATTGAAGATCTTCCCTTGATTGTTTTATTTATTCAATATTTCATATAGGTATACATCTTCCTTTTTGTCTTTTCCATCCAACCTACAAACAAAATCAATTTGTTAAAGTAAATAAATTTCCTTTTATGCCTTTGAGGCATACTCCATCCTTGTGCTTTATTTGCATCATATCCTTGTTTCTAATCTTCATGATGAACCTTAAATTGATCATTTATTATTGATTTCATACTGATATGTTCTTTAATCAGCTCTTGTTCTTTGTCCTCTTTAATCAAAACTCATGCCTCAGTTGCAAAAACTTGTATTTGATCTTCTTGACCATCTCCATAGTTGGCCTTGGTTCTTAAACTCTTTATGGTTGTAGTATTGGACTTATATTCATTGGTTTTATCATCAACTTTTCCATTGTTATCTTTCAAGACAAATCCACTTCTTCCTTCAATCTATTGTCCATTTCATAGTTTACTAATCTTATTATCTTCTAAGGTAATTTTATTCAAGAAACTAACCTTCTCAATGGACTCCTCACGGTATCCAATGCTTCTTATAGAAGACAAACTATTAGTCAATCTAGAAAATTGTCTATTTACACATTCATTTGATACAATCTAATTTTTCAAAGATAAATCATATTCTCCATGAGTTTTAATGGTTACCTTGACTTATAACTCATGTTTTGTAACTTTATTTCTTTCATCTTATTTTTTCGTGAGCTTAATCCTTGGCTAAAAAAGTTTATTTTCAATATCAATAGCTTTATCTCAATCTTCTTTAACTATTGCATATAATTGTTTTTCATCTTTATCCTCAATTATTAAAGCCCTACAATGAGCCTTCTCTCTATCATCAACTTTCATACCTAAAATCAAAGCATAAAATGTAATGTTAGATTTAAAAACTTGAGGAAAAATTACCTCATTGGCTTCTTCCTTTATCACCACCATTTTTTCTTCTTCTTGGAGAGAGGCTAGAAATGTTTTTATGGCCTCCTCATCTTCAATTTTATCTTCTACTATGAGCATGTCCTTTACTATTTCTTCTTTTTGTCTTATTCTTTCTTCCTTCCTCAAAGCAACCAAACTTTGTTTTCTCCTTTTTTAAATAAACAACCCTAAAGGGGACTTTACTTTCCTCTTTATTTTCCAACCACTCCATTCACTTTCTCCCATTTGCTTTATCAGGAGATCCAACTCTCTTATCTTCTCTTTAATATCCATAATTTCTCTCTCAACCTCCAAATCTTCTTCTTTCATTCTTTTTCCCTTCATTATTTTACATTATCAAGTCTTTTCCACCTTGCCAATGTCCTTGACACCTCACCTAGGGTTCCACGTTTCCTTTGCCTAGTCTTTTGATGCTTAAGTCCTTTGATCTTTGGATTTCTTTTAGAGTTTCAATGAATCTCTTACTTTTAACTATTATGATATTCTCAAGGGAAAATACTATTGCAATGAATTTGTAACCCCACTTATTATAGAATTTATTAATGGGTGACACCTATATCAATCTTCAAAGGTTATGAAAAAAATGGTGTATTATGCCAATTCATTAAAAACACAAGGAAATGCTCTCAATTGATCACAAGCTAATTAAAAAAACATTGAATTTCTTTTCCCAAGAGCTCTTACTGAGCTTTGATATAAAAAAATTGATAAAAATCTCACACTACTAGCATATCAAGATTTTATTCATATAAACATTTATGACCATCTAACACTATTTCCATACTCAGATCACTTTATTTCTTAGTAGTTCTCAATTTTATTTGAATCACTTATTTTATCATATATAACTTTGAAATGGCCAATCTTGATTATCAAAACCTTACTAAATTTTTCTTAGATTTCTTTTGTTCACACAACTCTATTTAATTTATGATAAATAGTATTAGCTTACTATGTATTCCCTCAAATCTATTACAATCATCTCTCCCTATAGTTATATTTGAAAACTTATGATAGTTTCTCATTCTCATTTATTCTTCTTTCAATTGATAAAAATTTGATCCTTTATTATAGATTTATTTCAAAACTTTTTTTATATAATAATAGACAAACATGACTTCACATAAAGTTATGAAGATCGTGACATGTTCTTAAATAATCCTAGAATGCTAAAACAATCTGATTATGTATACTATTATAGTTGAATACATACCTTTTAATAGTTCATTTGCATTCAATTCGATTCCATTTCTCAATCTTGCATAGATTCTTGTACTTTCTAATGCATATATGGACACCTTAGAAAAAATAAATCTATTGAAGGAATATGTTAAATATTATGTCAGCTTCAGTAAGGGGTGTTTGACTTATCTGAGGCCATCTGCATTTTTCACATATAATTATATATTCTCATTATCTTTCACAAACCTTTTTAAATATTGGTTGGGTTTGATGAAGTAAGCTTTCATTTGGATATCTTCAAATTTTTTGAGTTGCTTTATGCCCTGAATTTAAATTTAACTTTACCAACATAAGAAGAATATAAATACCTATCAAATTTTCCAAACTCTTTTTATAATGCTTCAATTTATAAAAAAAGAACATGTGTATGTATCTATAGGTTCTTTTATTGGTTGTTTACAGGCCACATCAATAGAATTTCATAAAACAACAGACAGTTTTCTTTCTATGGATTTGGATACTAAAATCACCTTGGGATCAATCTTATTCAATCTCCATATCACTTAAATGATTTTTAAGATAAATTAATTTCTCCTTTACCTAATTGCATAAAGCTTCTTTGACTTCTTCCTCTCAACTTGATCTGCCAGTCATGGTCCATTGAATTCAAATGAGAAATGCCCCACTTATGTACAAAGAAATCTATAAAATTATCATTAGATTGTCAATAACCTCCATTGTCATGTCTATATATTCATAATTCAGCTAAAGTTCAATAAGAACACATCTAATAAGCATAAAACACAAAGATAAGTATCTTTTATTCATAACACATATTATGAACATTAAATAATTTATTTATTAGGATTTTACCTAGATCTATTTACAGACACACACAAGCCTAGAAGGCCTTCTTCACTCATACTTTTCCACCCTTTCTACTACTCTCTATTTTGAAATTCACTCTATCTTCCATCTTATACTACTATCTCTATTCTCCTATAAAGACCTAGAAGGTCTATATCTTCTCTCCTACGTACCAGGTTCTCTCATAAAGACTATGCCTTATGTCTAAACATGGATTTTGATAAGAATCCCATGATTCTCTCAAGTTCTCATTCTTATCATGGCTTATACTACGTTTTCCTTTTTCCTACGTAGACCTATTCTTCTAGAGGATTATTGAAGTGTTTTCACTCTTACATAAGATAAAATAATTTTACAACATAGTAATGAACTCTATCTTATAGGACCTATAAGACTTTTTTTACTCAATTTGACTTATTGACCCAACATAACTACTTATTTACAAAAAAAATTACAATGATGAGCAGATGATCCTACATCATTTCTCCAAATTTATGTCATGTAGATCAAATGTTCTAGGCTATACTTCTATAAATCATATGCATTATGCAAATTTTGGCTTCTTAAAAATGAATTTCAAATAATATTAAACATCATCATACATTTTTCCATAACCTGTTATTATATATTGATGTAGTTTTTTCTTCGATCTGGTCTTCAAAAAAATATCATTTTCTAATGCCTCCTAGAAGATCCCCTTTAGTCCTTTAGCATGACAACCAGTGATTTGGTCTTTTAATCAATTGATATCCAATTCAAAAAAACATTTCACAAGTTGTGGAAAAAATATAGAAAGCAACAAAATGCACATAGAAGTAGATTGGCAATGGAAAAAACTAAGAGAGAATTGTGTGCTTTTTCTACCATGAATAGGGTTGAGTGAATGATCATAAAAACTCAATTGTGTTTATTTTCACTATATGAAAAAAAAATCATTTAATAAAATACTACTATGCTATATTTCTATTGTTCCATATACTTACAAAGAGCTTCAAATACCATCTTAGCTACCTCAAAGTAGAATTTCCATCCCTCATATAAGCCATACAATAGGTAAAACTCAAGATTCTAAAAAAATTGTTCATATACTCATGTGTTCTGCCTTTTCCAATTTTTAGGCTCTGATACCACTGTTGAGACCAAGGATAGAGGAAATAATGATAAAATATATTAAATTTAAAGCATATTTTTATTTTTTTATAAAGGTAAGTTTTAAGGTTTATGGGAAGATGAGTTGGTTAAAAAACTAACTAATAGGTAAAACTACCCAAAAAACTAAAAATGGAATTACATAAGCAAACTAAAATATTTTGGATCATAAAATAATCCAACATATTTCTTACACCTCACACTCCTTCAAGTGTGTCTCCAACCTTTTCCTCTAAGGTAAATGTCTCTCTTTCTTATTTCTCTTTCTCCCTTGTGCATTGTTTCAAGTGGACTTCTCATTATCCTCTCATCATATATTTGTGAAATTTTCATCAATTTTATGGAAATCAAGAGTTCTCATCTTCCTCTTCTCTTTATATTCTCTCCTATCTTTTCTATTGAGGATAATCTCTTCCTACATAGTATCCCCATCTCATGCCTCTCTTAAGATATAACTCACTTTTGTGCACTCTAGCTAGTTTATTTTAGATCTATTATTTTTTTCTTCATATTCCTCACACACTCTTTCTAATTCTTGTCATGTTATTAAGTTTTATTATAGATTAATTTGATCTATCTACAGATTAAACTTATCTCTTCCTTTTTATCTTGATGATTTGATCATATTCCTTATGATTTAATAGTTTGGGGAATATTAGTTTATTATTCCTAATTTAGTTAAAGGGCCTGAGTAGCAAAATTAGTAAATAAATATGCAATAATTAAGCTACTAATTCACATAAATTAAATTACAATTCAAACTTTTCTAAAAATATTAATGAGAGGGAGAAAATCAAATTTAGCTAGAAATCAGTTGGTACGACTAAGACAAGGCCTAATACTCATTTTGCAAGAATGGGACACTATCACAAACTAAGATTTGAACTTTATTTTCTTATTGGATAGGAGTGTTGGAACTAGATAGGAGTGGCATCAATGTTGTATTCGACCTCTACCTATATTGTCCTAAGGATCTAAGCTTTCTGGGTTTTTTTCATTAAATCTATGTGACCCTGTCTACAAAGTTTTAGTAGTTAAAAGTCTATCAATCTCCTTTTAGAGCATATTTTCTCTTAAAACCCTATTTTCCATTATGCTTTGACTAATTTTTGAGCAATATGGGGGTTAGTGTGTGTAATATTTATTAGATATGGATCCATACCCCTTATGTGGGCATGCTACCTACATACTAATACTCTAAAGAGGGATCAAGTCATATGTAGTTCTCCCACTTGATGTGCTTTGTGCAATTGTGTGTATGAAGATGTAAAATGTTAAACTAGATGTGCTTGAGGTGTCTAGGGATTGGTATAAGGATTAAAATAAGTTTGTAAGTGTATTGGTTGGTTGTATATAGAGAATAGGGAAGATTACTTGAGTAGTCTTACTTGTTTTCTTTATCACTTAGTGATAATTGCCAACCCTTTCCAAATGATCTTTGAATGGGATTTTATAGGGATTTATTGGTCATGGGTTGAATGTACTCATGTTAGAATGATAAGGAGAAGGATGGGGAGCTATAATAAATTAACCATTGGGGCCAAAAATGGACTTAAATAAGATTGTTGAAAGTAGTTAGGAGTGGCACTAGTATTATAATCCTAATGTGGTGCTATTACCCTAAGCAAATGGGACCTAGGGGATGGATCTATCATTAAAAAATGGGTTTGGTTCAGTTGGGATCAATTTTAGAAGGCTTAAAATTACTAAGAATCAGTGTAAAGATGTGTATGAGGGTCATGAGATCAAACAAGAGAGACCTATGGGTTGGGTGTCATTAGCCATACTCAAGTTACCAATTTTCACATTTTATATGATTACATTTTCCCCACTTTTATTCTAGTGATGAAGCAAAGAAAAATACTAGGATAAAGGAAAAATGGAAAGCATACTTGAACTTACCTACAAGGGTAAAGCTCATGAGGTTGTGTGATGATGGGTGTGCATAGAGAGAGCATGTCATGAAGTATGAAACTATAAAATAAAATAAATAATAGATCAGTTCTTACTAGATATAGTATATCTAAAATAATAATGTATAAAGTTGGGTAAGAGAGAAAGAGGAATAGAAAATAATGAATACACTTCACTGAGTACATGAACCAATATAAAACCTATTGTGATATTGAGTTATGTTGAGTAATGTTGAGTAATTTTGTACCAAGAGTAATATAATGAATAAAGCTGAGTTCTCAATTCCTTAGAAGTGGCTCAAAAATGTAAAGTCTGACCCTTTGGCTCCATCATCACCCACTAAATTAATCTAGGTGATCATGCATGTGTTGATCAATATTTAGACTATGTGTCCAATCCCTTTGAATAGGTTGCTTAAGAATACAAATGATAGCTAGTACTTTAGCTCCATCATTGCCCTATGAAGTGAAGTTATTAACTAATATTGGTATGAAATATATGTTGTATGAGATGGATCCTAAAGCCCATGAATGTACTTTGATCTAACAATGTTGGAAAGGATATACAATTGTATGCTATAAACTAGGCCACTCTTGGGCACTTTAAAAAATGGAGATTAGGCTTGTATGAAAGCTACTCTAAACTGGTGCACTAGGCTTATATGAAAGCCATTTGAAAACTTGAGAACTCAAGAATATGGAAGTTAGGATTGTATTAAATACATTCCAAAATGATGCCAACTACTTGTAGATGGAATAAGGCATAAAAATACTAAGAATTCTTGGGTAATATTGAAATCAGATAGGAAAAGAAAATAAATGTGCCACACACATTACCCCTAATCACTGATGTCTAAAACATAGATTTTGATCTAAAATTTATATCAAGTACCATGTCTAAAAATGGAAGTGAGATCCATCATGCCATGTATGATGCCCCTTATATCTATATTCTCTAAGCAAAAGCATACTAAAAAATATTTAGTTTGAGCTATTTTGGTTGTGCAAAATTGTAGTTGAACCTACTTTTATACCTACTTTTGGAAAGTTTGGTTTTTTTGTTATTTGGATAGGAGTATTGAAAGTGGACATTAATGGTACTGGTGTTGTATTATAGGTTAGGAACTATTGTCTTGAGCTAAATATGGTAACCATTTTTATATTCTCACTATTTTCTTAGTCTATTTTGATTATTTTAATGTCTGGTTGTTGTTTTGGGTGTGCTAAAAACTACATTTTTGACCATTAAGAACTCTAATCTCTGAGATAAAAACCATATTTATTACCCCCTCTTTTGAATTTAGGAATTAAGACCCTACAATAACTACCCTAAAAAAAAATAGCCCTAAAAGTGTGTGATGCTGTAAAGGTACATGATATAATAATGATAATTCATAAGATATCTCAAGATAAAACATGATTTGTATTGAGATATTTTTAGATCAATAGGGGTATGCCTAGATGGATATATCAAAGTAATAACATATGCATTATACTAAAATATAAATGAAAGTATATTTAGTTTTTATTTGTTAGTTTTTAGTTTTAGGGATGGAGCATGATGTCCATCATGGCATACAAGAAATCAAGAGAAGTGTATGATGTGGATCATGGCATTGTAAACAATGAGAATCAAGGAAGCAAGCACACAAGGCAAGAAGCAAGCATCATACAAGGGTGGCCAAGGGGCCACATAAATAAGGGGCATGGGTAGATGTCAATCATACTATAAGGCAAGCATACAAGGCATATTCAAATTCTATATACACATATAATTGAAACAAGTAAGTTTGGTGTGAAATCCATAATCATATAGAAGAGTACAGGCAAGGGACATTAGCAAATGTCTAAAGGCACACACAAGACATAAAAACAATGGACATTAGAAAATGTCCTAAGGAACACACAATACATAGAAACAAAGGACATCATCAAATGTCTTAAATCACATACTAGAGATAAAATAGGAACTAATAAATTCAATCATATCTGGCTATGCAAAGCAAGAAAGGAAAGCATGTAATAACTAGAAATACAATCACATCTAACTAATCAAAGCAAGAGGTAAAGTATGTAAGACATGTTAGTACAAGACTAGGTATATGCTAAGAAATACACAAGTGTTATATACTAGTAAGTGTTGATAGAGTAATCTATGTAAGCTAGTAACATAATGTACATCAATATGATAACTAGAGTGTGTGGTGTAGGAATGGAATAACCTAGATGGTGTAGTCATGTAAAAGATGTCCCTAGTGGGTATGTATATCTATGTATGTCTCAATATAGAATTAGGATTCCCCATCAATGGGTAGAGTGAAGCAATCAAAGAGCTAGATGTTATTATACACACTCAAAAAGAGATCAAGTGAAGTATGGTAATGTAGATAAATTGACAAATAATAGCATAGAATAGTAGATGTATGTCTAGCATGATAGTAGAAATGTAAAGCATGGATGATGCATACAATCAAAATATTTTTGGTGTTTTTGAATTATTTGAATGTTTTTCTATTTTTACATGTATTATTTTTGGTATTTTGAATATGTTATGAACTATGTAAAATCAATCATATGAAGACTATGTACAAGAATTTGAAGAGAAGCTATATACAAGTAATACTAAGAAGAAGTGATACTAATCGATGGGTCTCATGGGAGACTCCCTATCATGGTATCTTGTAACGACTAAAGGAATTATGCATGATTGTGAAGCATGAGGGAATGGCTATGAATATGACTCTATATATTTAGATTCATTCTTGGTATATTTGAAATCATAATAACCTATATTATTTCACTCATCATGATTATCTTGATTTTGAACCAATGGAATGCTAGCGTTGAATTTTATTATATCTAAATCTTTTCCCTTGATAAATTATGTTTGTGAATGATTTTCATTATGATGTTCAATAAATCCGAAACCTTGGTGACAAACATTATCAACTACTAGAATAGTAGTAATGCCTTGAGCATGCTTGCCCAACCCCTTACCTTGATAATCAAACTATTGTAGATATTGTTGACCAAACCCATACTACTTTGAAATTTGAGCCTCATTTTAGAGAGGTAGAGTTGCATCATTTTCATGATTTACCTATACTTTTGGTACTATTTCTTTCTCTATGATTTTTGATCCTTTTATTGTTCTGAGTTATGCTTTGGTAACCACTTTTATACTATTTCTAAATTTGACCCTTTGTAAATGTATTCTTATGTCACTGTGGATTGCTTGACTGATTAACCTTGTATAGGATCCTCATTAGCAATTATCTATTTTATATGTTTTTTAATGCCAAACATAAATCTGTGTGATGCCCATGCATTCTATGATATGCACAATAATATTAGGATCTTCTCACTAGATGTAAAGGAGGTTGTTTGATCAACTTATATTTAATCATTTCCCTTAGTACCTCACTTGAAATCTTATTTGATCATTGAATTGTTTTTGAATCACTAGTTGTAGAGTTACTTTGTTGTGAATTCTTGTTTTGATATGTAACATTACTTGCAACCAATTGACTAGGTGAAGATGCATATATATGATTGACACTAGGGTGCCATTAAGACTTTTGTGTTATAATATGATTTTTCAATGTTATGATATTTTTATGTAATATTTGATTCTATTTTTGTAAATCTAAAATTAACTTTATCATACTAGTGATTTGATCCCTTAGAGTCTCATAAGTGCAAACACTAGTTTCTTTCAATTGAACATGTAAGCACATATGTTGAAGAGGGTTTGAAGAAGCTATAGGCTAAATGTATACATTAAGAATAATAGTAAAGGTTTCCTCACCTTTTGGAGGGGTGATAGCATGGGCCTGGTTAAAGGGAAAATAGCTATCACACTCTTAGGGGAGAGGAGTAGAAAGAATTTCTTTCATGTGCATAATATATCACATTGAGACTTGATAAGTGGTAGTTAGCTTATGTAAAAACCATGTAGCTAAGGATTTGGATACATATAGGTATAAACCATGTATATGGGATGAAATTCATGTAAGTGGAGTTATAATTTGTATAGTAATATGATTATAAATAATATTCCACATGAGAGATAGTAAATAAAGGATGAAGAACATGAAACTGTGCATGAGTGTATAGAAACTTTTGACATGAATCATAACATTTCTAACATGTTTAGCATGATAAACTTGAAAAAAATTCCACATGAATAAGAGAGAGTATACAAAAGGAATATTGAAATTTTGTGCATTTTTAGTAATGAATTTTGTAAGATCGTCCTTTATTATAAAAAGTAAGAATGAAATGCAAAGAATGAAGCTTTGCACTAACATATGGTAAACTTCATCATTCATTTACATGATAGGACCAATGATAGTCTCCTTATTTTTTCCAAGAAATGTAAAAAATATTTGTAAATAAGTGAGATCCATTTTTGAAATTTGATTTTAAAATGTAAGGTGATATCTCAAAAGTAATAGGACTAGTGTATGCAACTAGGTTTTTAAAAATGATATTTTTTAAAAAATACTATGGAATTTTGAAAATGAAAGTGGACTTCTAAGTTATGCAATCAAAAAAATATATATTGGAAACTTTGTGATTAAATGGGACCTAGTATATGCAACTAGGGTTTTGAAAAATAATTATTTTTGAAAATTACTATTGAATTTTAAAATTTGATTGGATTTTCTTATTTAAGTATGCCAGTAAAAAATTGGAAAATTATTGGAAAAATTATGGGACCTAGTATGGCCAACTGCGGTTTGAAATAAATTTATTTTAAAATTACTACAAAATTTTAAAATTAAATGCTAATTTTTTATTTTATTATGCAGGTAAAAAAATTAGAAAAATATAGAAAAAATTAGTAGGAAATTTACCCTATCATTTATAGGGTTTTTATGTGAAAACAAAGTAAGTTGGGTTCACCAAATGATTTAACAATTTTGGGAATATTAGTGTATTATTCCTAATTTAGTTAAATAGTTTGAGTAGTAAAATTAATAAATAAATATGAAATAATTAAGATACTAATTTGTGTAAATTATATTGTAAATCAAACTTTTCTAAAAATAGTAATGAGAGGGAGAAAATCAAACTTAGCTAGAAATTAGCTGATACAACTAAGATAGGGTCTGATACTCACTGTGTAAGATTGGGACACTATCACAACATGAGATCTAAACTTCATTTTCTCATTGGATAGGAGTGCCAAAATTAGATAGGAATGGTACTAGTGTTTTAGTCTACCTCTACCTCTATTATCTTGAGGATCTAAGCTTTTTGGGTTTTGTTCATTATATCTATATGACCCTATCTAAAAAAATTTAGTAGCTAGAAGTCTCTGGAGCTCCTTGTAGAGCAGATTTTCTCTTCAAACCCTATCTTCCATTATGATTTAACTAATTTTTTAATAAGAGGAGGGAGGTTAGTATGTGTAAGATTCACTATACATGGATCCACAGCCCTTATGTGGGTACGCTACCTACATACCAATATCTGAAGAGGGATCAATCCATATGTAGTTCTCCATTGTGTGTATGAACATGTAGAATGTTAAACTAGATGTGTTTGAGGTGGATAGGGACCAGTATAAGGATTTGAATAAACTTGTAAGTGTATTGGTTGGATGTATGTAGATAATAGGGAAATTTTCCTTAGTAGTCTTTCTTGTATTCTTGCTTTCTTAGTGATAATTGTTAATCCTTTCCAAATGATCTTTGAATGGGATTTTATAGGGATATATTGGTCATGGGTTGAATGTACTCATATTAGACTGACAAGGAGAAGGATGGGGAATCAGAAATTAATAATTGGGGATAGAAATAGACTTGGAAAATAGTGTTTAAAGTGGATAGAAGTGGCACCAATGTTATAATCCTAGTGTGGCATTATTGTCCTAAGTAGACAAGACTTGGGGGGATGGATCTATCATGGAAAAAGGGGTCTGGCTTAGCTAGGATCAAGTTTGGAAGGCTATGGATGATTGGGAATTAGTGAAAACATGATCATGAGGGTCATGAGAGAAATAAAGAGGGACCTATGGGTTGGGTGTCATTATCCATACTCAAGTTACCAGTTTTCACATTTTATATGATTATACCTTGCACAATTCCAACCTTATGCTTCTTCCTCCACCCATATGCCTCCTTACAATAATGTTTATTCTACTACATCATTACTTGCATAATGTTATCAAATATTACTCTCCTTATCATCCAAAACTTATTCCATATCTTCCTCCTTTGACACATCCATTTTTATTAGTGTTGTTACTAGTTGCCTCACATTCAGTGATTTATCGATTATAATTACACACAAATAGAATATTCCTCTTCACTCTTTTCTTCTTCATCACATCTAGTTTCTACCTCTATCTACACTTCTTTTAAGGAAGTCTCTTATCTAGGCCAAAAATATTCTAAGGCCTATCCTTATTTAGGCTTAAAAACTAAAACATCATCCCAATATTTTTGAAGATATTTTATTCAAATTTTTATGCACAAAAATTTTTATCTTTATTATTTCTCATAATAGTTATGATCCATTCTAATGTCATCTCCTCCTATGAATTGACCTTTATGGAAAACCTTCCCTCTGCATTCCTGTACCTCAAACTATAAAGTCATCTCCACCACTCATGTTGGTATTCTAGGTAAATTATTTATTTTAATATTTGATATTATAGACACTATTTATGAATTATATAGCATCTAAATTTTTTACACTTGGCAAATACATATCATGGATGTACCTTCAACTTCTAGACCCTTGTCATTATCGAAAGGATCACATACATTGTTTCTACTCATACCTTTTATCATGTTCAGAATGTTATAAACTTATTTATCATCTATCTCTATAATTTTTAGACCTATGCCTATTTTCCATCTACTTAAACACTTGCATCCTATTCAAACACCTACATCAATGCAAGTGTCATACCCTAGTGAAAGTGTCAAAGTGTCCTAAACTCATATAATTTTCAAATGAAACATATTACTATGGTTATACTAAGTGAATTAATGTGATATATTACTCAAAGGATTGGCATATATAAGATCAACCCTCATTCATTCCTCACCTGAAAATTTATTACCTACTTACAAAGCAACTTACCAAAGGCATTAAATTAAGCACTCAAGTGAGAAAAGTTTCCCTAGTTTATCTTCTTTCCATATCAATCATAGGGAAAGTGCATATATAGTTCAAAAGTACTAAAGGATCATTTTATGAGCCACATTTTCTAATTTATAAGTTAGGTGACACTATGTACTTATTTATCACACATTACAAGATACACACATAATCTAACACATAGGGGATAACTACATAAGTATGGGGTCATATTTAAATTATTTTCTATGTAGAAAACACTCATTGACATAGGGGTCTTTGGGGTATCTCAGCACCATGTTCCCACTAAACCATTTTTTCCATAGCCACTATGAAGATGAAGAATTAGGGTTTTGTTATTTGACAAGGAGAGACATTCCATGACTTATATCATAATGCACTATAGTGAAGGTGACACAAAACCTAGAAGAATATGGGTGATCATATATAATTTCATTAGATATTTTATATTATACACCTATGTCCAAGTCAGATAAAAGCATTGATGCAATCATCCTAGGTTGATACAAGTGTCTATAATTATAAAAGTATAATGCATAAAATCATACAGCTAATCAAAAATCTATATCTAGACTATTCCCTTTTAATTCAAGATCCATATCTATATTATCATAATATTTAATTATATTTTTTCCATTATCATTAAAATATCTATCATAGTTGTATTTTTTATTTTTATCATGTCTCAGAATATTAAATTTAGTATATGTTTATCTGAGTTTTGAAATTAATTGGAATGTCTTAGAGATATTATACCATACTTATTCCCTAAGATATCTATATGCCTTTAACCCTAGATTTCCTAATATATATTTTAAGGTTAAACATTTGGTTAACTTGACCTCTAGTCCCCAAAACCTTAGATTTTGATCTAAGGTTTCTTGATTCTTTGTGTCTGATTTCTAATTTTTGATTTAATAAGTTTTCACAGGTTAAAATTATATTTCATTTTAGTATCAACATATTCAATATGAATATAGCTCTTAGTTACTTCATTTTACAATACATCATGTACTTGTTATTAGTTTTGTTTCACATATGGTGAATTCAATAAAATCTATAAAGAGTTCAAAATCTTATCATTGTAAATAAAATACATTATTTCACACCTCTTACTTCCATAATGTTTATAATGAACTTATACCTATTACCACAAAGTGCTAAATGGAATTCATGAAATAGTCTTGAACTCCCTTCTATATTAAAATACCTTCCAATGATATTATTTTCAAACCTTAACTCTTGGAATTATTCTATCATTCTTCACATTACAAGAATGTTCTTTTAGATGGATTAAGAATAACCTTTTTACCAATTAATGTGGCTCCATATGTGGCTTCCATTTAATTTCTATCAAATGGATGGAATATAATATTTATTTTTAAAAAAAGGATTCACCACCTCAAGATCGCATAAATTAATGTTTACCACTTTACATTTAGGTATGTGTATCCAATAAAATGGTTAAAAGAGTCTTAGTGATAATGGTTCAAGACTAAATATTTTCAACATATCCTTTATTCATTTACTTAAAATTTAACCTAAATATTTGTAACCCTCCAACATACATATCAAATTATTTGATAATATTTTAAGATGCATCTTGGGGAAGATATCCTTTAACATCTCCATGGGACCTCATACATTGCCTACTTTTGTATCAAGTTATGCCAAATGATTTATAATATATCATAATTTTATGATGATCTTAGATACATGAGATTTATGATGTTCCTTATACTTGGCATAAATGATTAAAATTCATCCATCAAGGATTTATTTATACATGTCTAATGGATACTAGTCCTTTCAAACATTATGCAATGGTCCACCACACAAATAATTTTATACCACAATAATACAACCCTAATTTTGGTTCTTGATATTTACTAAAATATGGTTATAAATGAAAAGGATTTTGAAAAAATTAACAAGGTATATCCCAACCTATATCTCCTATAAATAACATAAATTGGCAAGCCTTGGGTTTTTCAAAAAAATATGTAAGTCACAAATAAACTATTCATAGTGATACTTGATTTATGAAGGTCAAATAAGAATGCATGCATATACCTACCTCTACCATATATCTATAATTGGTAAAACCTCATTTTATTAACAAACAAATATAAATGTAGACATTCTATTAGTTCTCAAATGATGAGTATTTGATCGATTACTTGGAGGCATATGAGGATATTCCTTCCTTCTATCATAAGAATAGGTTTCTTCATACCACCTCTACTCATGCCTACTTTAATTATTGAAATGATACCAATGCCCAACATGATGCACACAATGTTATTCCTACCATTCTATTTATCATTGAATGATCCACATTGTTGAATGAATAAAAAGTATAACATAACTATGGAAAAGATAGATATCCTCGATCGGTATTAATTTTTACAATGATACAAGATGATGAAGGCAAGGCCTATTGATAATTCCTACATGAATACCTAAAACTATTAATTTGGGCTTACTCAGGTATTGCCTAGAATTGATTTGTTTATGGAAATACACAATATATCATATATCTGGATTCAAAACTTGTTAAATAAAAGATTTGTAAAATGCATCCCAAAATGGCATTGTTGTTAAAATATGAGATTAAAAAGCTCATAAATGTCATCTTTATAAGATCCATTACACATTCTAATTGGGTATATAACATTTTACATGTTACTAGTTCTAATGGTGACATTTGATGTTGCATAGATTATAATGATTTAAATAAGTTTTGTTTAAAAGATGACTTTCCTTTACTTAACATTAACATGGTTTTCAATTCTATAGCTAGATATGAGACATTTTCATTTATGGATGGTTTTTTTGGATATAACCAAATCAAAATTAACCCAAAAAATCAAGAAAAGACAATATTTACTACTCCATGGGGCACATTTTGTTATATGGTCATGCCTCTTGGACTCAAAAATGTGGGAGCAACATATCAAAGGGTTGTGACTTTTTCACAAAACTATTGAAGATTATGTTGATGATTTACTCATAAAATTGAAATGTTTCCAACACCATGCTATGGATTTCCAAAAAACATTTGAAAGCTTTCAAAATTTTAATATATGGTTAAATCCCAAAAAATGTGTTTCTAGAGTCTCTTCTAGAAAGCTACTCAGGTACATTATTTCTAAGAAAAGCATCAAATTCAACCCAAAAAATATAAATCTAATATGTAAATGCCACCACCAACTAATGTAAAGTAGTTATCATATTTACAAGGTATAATTTAGGCTACACATTATTATTTGGTTTATGATACAGAGGTAGTGTTACCATGGAGCTTGAGATACCTCCCTTGCATATTTCTCTCAAATACATTATAAAAGATAATGAATACCATGAAAAGTGATTGAATAAATTAGAATAGTTACATGAAAAAACACAAAGGTTACTAAACATTTACTAGTTTATGAAGACCACTTTGAGAGAGCATATCACAAAAAGGGTTGACCCCATGAATTTATTGTGGGCAACCTAGTACTAAAAGAAAATCAAAATAACATTAATTCAAAAAAAAACAAAAAAGGAAAATTCAAGCCAAATTAGTTGGGACCATTTATAGCTATAAAAAATGTAGGAAAGGCATGTACAACCTAGCTACACTTGAAATAAAACCTCTCAAAAATACAATGAACATCATGGATTTGCATAATTTTTTAAGTGAGATATTTCACCTATTTCAAAAATACCAAAAAATTAAAAACTTCAAAAAATCTAAAAATATTTTCAGAATTTACATGTTCTATTAGTTCCTTAGAATATATGTCCTTGGTTCCATGTTGGTAGATAGCATATAATTTATTTCTATATACATGTGTTTCACACATCTTTTGAGTCTGATATAGGCATACACAGACACATGATCTAAGGACTTTCAAAGGTTGGGCCTTCCCTATACTCATGTCATATGGACATTGGGGGCATCCACTTATTTTATCATGATACACCTAGGTTATAACATTGTATGATCATTTTACATTATTATTTTTGATCTTATGTACTTACACATGCCTTTATTCATGTTTATATCTCATAATGTACTTAATTTTTTTTTCTAACATGTATATCCACAAACTAGTATGATATGTTTATGTTGGTTTTTTATATTTTTCCTTTATACACTTCCTTGAGTGTCTTGTTTTAATTTTTTGAGCATTTGAATATGCTCAATTGTTTATAGCGCATGTGCTATTATTTTCCTCTTTTGCATTTGAATATGTCATGTTTTCTGTATGCTAACACTAGAATATTTAATTCTTTATTTTTTGGACATTTTAATAAGTCATTTCCCTTCGATTATGTAGCATTTAAACATGCCCCTTATTTGCAGTCTCTTTTATCATTGTCTTTTGAAATACTTTTGAGTGTTCTTATGTGTGTGCTTCGTTACTTTTTGATCTTATACTATTATTATGTAAACATTTCCATGATTTATTTCATGCATATTAGTATTTGGTATGATCACATTATTCATATTTCAATGATATATCTACCTATACATGTTTTTTCCATATGAAATTTGGTTCATACATAGATTATACAATTATCTTATCCTTTTGAGGTAAGGTGACTACCATTTTATACTTCCCCTCACCTCAAAATTTTTAGGGGGAGGTGGGGGGGATATTAGTGAGGGAATATATAGTGGGATAATATTTTGGAATCATGTTCTCCACACATACACTAGTCTCAGTTTTAAACACATTGGGAGCATGTTTTGGAAACATGTTCTCCACACATACACCAGTCTAAATTTTAGATATATAGTGGGGGTAGGTTTTAAAAACATGTTGACCACACTTACTCTAGTTTTTTTTTCATATTAGAGTGGGGGCATGTTTTAGAAACATGTTCTCCATACTTACACAATTTTTAAATTGACCAAATTGCATAGTTATATGATTTATATACATATTTATGGTAGAATTATATACATTGGTACCAATTTTTATACACATTTTCAGATTGAGACATATCTAAGGTTCATATGCTATGAAAAAATCATCTACAATTTATAAAATCAAATTAGCTTTTAGAATCCAAACACTTCTATGCACTATCATCACCCACTAGATTGGACTTTTACAGACTGTATTGAGCCAATCTATTATAGTATTTGGTTCATTTTTCATATGATTTAGGTAATTAAATCACTCAATATTTCAAAGTTTATAGTTTATACTTGATTACATCATCCAAACTCACCATTTTTATAGTGTGATTTTACATGATTCACTCATGTTCACCAAGTTATAAGTATGATTGGGTTGCATGATTGATCTAATCTCAATTATTAGGTGGAAATTCACCTTTTTTCCAAAGTTGGGGACATGTGTCCTCCAATATCTCTCTCTATATATTTATATATATGTACTTTCCATATTTTATATTTTTCATAGTCATAATTCAAATTATTCATAATGATACATCTCTTTAAATAAAATTGTTAAAAGGCAAGGCAGTTGCATTGACACACGTGTGTACTCCTAAACATTATTCTCTTTCAATTTCAATGCTTTCAATTTTAGATTATATGAATTGATTATGTACTATAACATGTTCTTGGTTTAGGTCAGTCACCATAAAATCACTGAACTTGGACTCACATAAAAGTAAGGTGTCTTATACATACCCAAGTATACATTTCTTTTCCTTTAAACTAGTAATTTCATTACTAGATTAAATGGGGGAAAATGTAGAAACTATTTATAAATTAGATATCATCGTAGTTTTTTACACTTGGAAAATACATATCATGGATATACCTTCAACTTATAGACCCTTATCATTACCAAAAGGCTCGCATACACTATCTCTTTGTGCCTAGTACTTATATATTAGTCTGACCAATGTTATTCCTATGACTCAGACCTTATATCATGTTTAGAATGTTATCAACATGTTTATCATATATCCCTACAAGTTATGGACTTATGCATGTTTTCCAATTTCCTGGACACTTTTGTCCCAATCAGATGCTTACATCGATGCAAGTTTCTTATCCCAATGCAAGTGTCCAATACCCTAAAGTCATCCAATTTTTAAATGAAATATATTCATATGGTCAGCCTAAGTGCTTTAATGTGAGATATTCTCCAAAGTGATTGTTATATATAATATCAACCCTCATTCATTCCTCACTTAGAAATTTCTTACCTACTCATAATACAACTTAATAAAGACATTAAATCAAGCACTCAAGTGAGAAAAACTTCCCTATTTTATCTTATTTCCATATCAGTCATAGGGACAACACATCTACAAATAAAAATTACTAAAGGAGTATTTCATGAGCCACATTTGCCAAGTTATAGTCTAGGTCATTTTATGTATATATTTATAACACATTACATGATACACACATAATACAATATGTAGGTGATAACTACATAAGTCTGAGTCCTCTTCAAAGTATCATCTATGTAGGCATCACTCATTGACATAGGGATCTTTAGGGAAGTTCGACGTTGTGTGTTCACTAACACATTTTTTCCAAAGCTACTATGAAGATGAATAACTAGAGTTTTTTTATTTAACAAGGAGCAACATTACATGACCCATATCTGAATGCAATAGAGCTAAGGCAACATAGAACCTAGAAGTATCTAGGTGGTTGCATCTAGTTTTAGTATGTATTCCATAGTGGACACTTGTATCCAAATTAAATATAAGTATTGATGCAACTATCCTAGGTCAATGTAAGTGTCCATAGATATAAACATATATTTTACAAAATTATGTGACTAAGCTAGAATCTATATCCAATATATTACCTTCCAATTCTAGATCTAAATATTTATTAGCTTCAGAATCAACTAAGTATCTTGTTTCCATTATCATTTCAATATCCATCATAGCTCTATTTTCTATTTTTAGTAAATCTCATCATAATAAATTTAGTATATTTTTATATAAGCTTTTTAATTAATTGGCCTACTTTAGATATAATATACCATCATTTTTCCCTAATCTATCTCTACCCCTTTAACCCTAGATTCTCTAATCTAGCTTTTAGGGTTAAATAGAGACCATCTAGTCCCAAATAATTCATCTTTTGCTTTCCCTTCCATATCCTAATATTTTTTTTATATCTCTCCAAAACTTTTTTATTCCATCACACAACTTAATCCATGCAAAATTCACCTTATTTTAATCTTCAATACTTATAAGCATAAAATATTGCTCTAGGCCTAACACCCAATTCATTATTTATCTAGGGTATTCTCTCCCTAAGATATTGGTTATTCTTATTCAACATAACCTCTTTCATGCTCAAAATTTTTTATGGGTTTGTATTCTCTACATGATGTTCCCTTTTTCCTCATGGGATTATTTATCATATTTCTCTTATCTACATGTGTTGTCTTATTCTTTAGTGTGCCTAATCTAGCAGTTGCCTCCTCTATCATCATTGAAATTTGTGACTTAGAGTTAACCTTGGATTTTTGTTAATCCATCTTCTTAATTTATTATTCTCTACCCACTTCACACAATGGAGAAAAAAATTTCACACATTCTACCTAATGAATCTAGTTGGAATATGTGTCCCCTCTCTCTTCTGTGCATAAAATCTATGCACATATATTTATTTATAAAAAAATTATCTATTGCTACTTCTTGTGAGTTATCCATGCACATTGAACCTTTTTCACTAAGTGTCACTCTTCTCTACTTGGACACTATGGGTTATTTATCACCCAACAAGTTTTCTTACTTCCTCCTACTATGTTCCTCTATCACTATCCTACATAAACAATCTAAAATTAAGAATTATTATCATAAAATACCCATTCATGATCCTATGTATATCAGAATATAAAAATTATTTTATGATCCTTTCACTCATTTCAATCTTTGTTAGTTTCTTCACATTCAGTGATCTATTGGTTCTTCTCCTTTGACACCCTCCACCATTTTTTTCACAATCAATGATCTACTAGTCTTCACCCTTTCACAACATTTTATTTATATACTTATAGTTAATTCTCCCCTAAATTATATAATTTCCTCAACTTTGATCTAATTCCTCTTAATTTAGTACCATGGTCTGGGTTCCTAGTGAAGGGATGTGAAACCACACAACCATAAACTTTACTTAGGGGATTCTCTAAATTATCTTCATTAATTGACCAGGGTCATAAGGTATTCTTAGCTTCCCAACTTATATAATGGATATCTTATCTATATCTAATACTTGTAATTGGATATCACTCTATATACACTCAACATAAGCTCCATGTTTTTCCTTATATCCATTAGCACTCACCTAAGTCTAGGATCCTTCTTCCTCCCTTACTCTTATGTCAATAATTTGGTAAAATTTATATAAGTTGCTCAAACTCTCTTTAGTTTTGTGTTTGACCCTATATTTATATACTTGGTGGTCCAAATTACTTCATTGATGCTTTATCCTCATTTCCATTTCTTTTGTATTCAAATATAAGGGTTGGTGATAAAATCCTAGGCAACTATCAAAATGAATCCCCACTAGATTACAACAGTATGATTCATTTTCCCACATTTTCAAACATTTGATAGTCATATATTGTTTATTTTATAATTACATGTCAATATATTTCTTATCACAATCAAATCTACAGCTCCTATATTCCTTTCTTCACTCTTTCCATGTGCTAACTTTCTATGCATGTCACTTTTGTGTGCATGCCACCTAATTTTAATGATGGTTTCCTTGGTGTGTTCTTTTTTTAAAATTTATTGACCATCATCCACACCTCAAAAAATTGTGTTCTTACATTCCCTTCGCACATAAATCTCACTATATCTCTTTCATATATACCACTTTTGTGCACTAGCATATTTTTTTCTATACAAGCCATTTTGGGCCCAAGTTTTTGTGCATTATGCAAGCTCCATTCCTTAGACATAATTATAACCCCTTTTATTTACCAAAATTTTATGCCTCTTATTCACCTATCCTTATGAAATTGAACTCTTGTATGGTCTTGAAGGCTTCAATATTTTTCACCATGTGATCACATGCTAAGAAAGTTAGTTTTTCCTTGAATGCCCTAATTCTATTTGTGGGTTGATGCAGGACTTTCACTTCACATGAGATGTTCATGAATTAGTGGTTGAATACCAAGGATAATTTTAATGGAATTATCATGATATATTCTTATTGGTAGTCCTTTTGGCATTTATTAAAAAATATTTGAGTGGTTATCAATAATATTTTATAGATCAGGTTGTGTAGATATTATTGTTGGTTGAACTTATATGGAGAAAAACCATGCAAATATCCATCAACCCATTTTTGGAGAATATTGTGCATATAAATAACCAACTATGGATATTTTTAATATATTCTCCCTAGCTCAAAATTCCTTTCTTCATATGAAATCACATGAACAACTCTTGGAAATTCATTTTTATCAAGCCTAAGGTCATGAACCATTAAACTCCCAAAATAATATATGCACTACCAATGGGAATAGTAAACATGGGGGAATATGACTTATAGTCTCCCATTGTCAATTTTTTATTATGGAATTTCCCTAAATAATTGATTGTGACACCATCTACAATCATTACCTAAAATTATGGGTAAATAAAATGGTTCAGCCATGCCACCAACTTATTTTTGATGAAATTATGTGTACTCCCTAAGTCAATCAAAACTATCACATTATCTTTCTTGAGGAAATGCATAACCTTGAGGGTTTTTAGAGTGATAATACCAAAAATCTCATGGCATGAGATAATTGGTTGGGACTCTTTGTAATCTGATTCAAGACTTATTCTTCTTCACCTAAGACTTCATCATATTCTTATTCCTCATTGGCCCCTATAATGTAGAACAATTTTTTATTTGAAAATTTAAAATTTTATCCACTTTATATCAAAATTTAAACATAAACCATTTAACCATTTCCCTTTAATTTTTTAAGGATTCAATATTTTGGGTTAAGGGAATAATTTTTTTGGAACCATGAACTCTTTATTAGTAATGAGTTCCATTTATTTAACCAAATATATTTCCTTTGTCTGATGCAAAAATACCATGGATGATAAAATAGAATTGGATTGGACATGTTAAAAGTAGGTTGGATGTTATCCTTGAAGCCATCTAATAACTAATCATTCTGGTTATCTTATGATATGTCATCCATGTGTAATGATAGGTTCTATAATTATTGAATATAATCCTTGATTGTCCTTGATTTTCATAGCTTTCCTAACTAAATAAATTAGTTCTATATTACATTAATATGGTAGTGCATCTATAGCTCATTTGTGAACATAGATCAAGTAGCAATAAGTCCCTTAATTTTCTTTCAAGCACAAATCCATCTATATCAAATGCATTTTTTTGGCTCCAAATACAAGGATACCATTACCACATTTTATCCACATGGAATCTGATGAACATCAAAATAAATCTCCATTCAGTTGATATAAGTGACTATATCCTTCACATCTAACTTATACAGTTATATTTTTGGAACCATTTTTTAAATTGTGGTGTATTTGAATTTATATTAGGTTGGATAGAAGATCCACCCTTTTTGGGTTGTACATTAGTTTTACCTAAAGATACTCCATAGTTGGTTTGATTAGCAATGATTTCTAGTTAGTTTGGTGGATGTTAAGGACCATTAAAATTTATACTAAGTTTTCTCACTATGTTATCCAATTATTGATTGATCTTATCCACTTTACTTGTTATCTCAGACTATAGGCCACTCAAATCATACTCAATTTGGATCACCTTATGATATACCAAATAAAACCTTACATTATAAGATCTATCAATTCCTATAACTAACTCCATCTCCTCTTTTTGAGTAGTTTTACTGAGAGTTTTAGAAGCTTTTTTGTGCGCCCTAGTTTTTGGTCCTACCATAATAAGACTTGATAATGTTAACCTTGATTGTCACCTTTGACCCAACTTTGACTGATAATTTTTGTAATGACATTTGCCTCTAATCATAATTCACCCAAACACACCCCCCACTATATTTTTTCAAGATTTTTAAAAATGTAAGATAATTAAAAAAAAACCTTGAATTTTAGATTGTAGAATGAATTGATGAAAAATAGTAAAATAATAATAAATCTCTCAAAAATAATATCCAAATATTAATATTTATTGTGTATACTCCTTGAATAATGATCTAACCCTAGTAAAACAATTATAGAAAAAATCAAAATGGTTTGGGAGATATAACATAAATAAAATTCTTTTCCAAAATCGATGTTCTAATACCACTTGTAAGGAAATTACTTCATAAATAAATTAATATATCACAATATAACTAAAATATAATAGCATATATTAATATATGATAAGACACTTCTAGGTGGAAACCTCCACAAACTTACAATAAGAATATAATTCATAATATGATGATTTGAGTGAGCCACGATCATCTGTATATAAGGACATAATAGGTAGGGTCATACCCATTCATCCCACCTCTTTATTCTAATTAAGTTGGCCAAAATAAATAATTAACTAATGAATTTAAATATAAATTATGAGTGTGCCATAGGTCATACCAAAAATATCCCTAAGCATTTTATAGGTTAAGGGCGTAACACAAGTCATGTTTGAATCCATTCTTTGCCATTAGGACCCCATTTTCATCATCCATTCTTATTTCTTATTAGGTGTTTTGTATTTTTTTGAACCCAAATTTATAAATGGGGTTAGGTTTAAGAATATATAAATGAGTAATCATAAGGGTGATAAATAGATATATAGCAGGCCAATCAATTTTCAAACTCATAAAAACATTATGAATTTAAATACAAAGATATGCTAAAAATAGTAAGTATAACCAATGATTGATATTAAAATAAATGGAAAATAATGGTACTTAAGTTTATTAAAATTAACATATAAATTTTATTTGGTACAAGTTGTAAATAGATAAAATCTAGATTCTAGATCAGTCATCAAATTCTATAAATTTGACCTCTATGGTCTCACACACTTGTGTTGAATTGGGATAGTTACATTGATATTTTTTCCCAACTTGGATGTAGGTTTCCAATTAAAAATGCCTATTATATTTGGATGTTACTACCTATAATTTTATGGATTTTATGTCATCTTCGCTCTTGTGCATTCAAGTCTAGATCATGTATTGTCACTCTTCTCGAATCATCAAAACCCTATCTCTTCATCTTCATACTGACCTTGGGAAAAATGGGTTAGTGGGATTATAGTGTCAATCTAACCCTAAATACCCATTTTTCATTAGTTTATTCTTACATATACATTAGTCTAAATATTTCCTTAGACTAATGTAGATATCCCCAACATGTTGGCTTTTGTGTGTATAAGGATGCAATGTGTGATAATCAAGTATAGCACTAACTTAGCTTTTAACTTGGTAAGTATGGTTCATGGAGTGTTCCTTAATTAATTTAGACCTATATATGTGTTTTCCATTTGAATAATATGTAAATAGGATAAAATAGGGAAGATTTTCTCACTCTAATGCTTGATTGAATGCTTTTGGTACTTTGCCTTGTGAGAGGTAGGAAGTTTCTAGTGGTGAATAAATGAGGGTTGATATTGTATGTGTGTGTGTGTGTATCAATTCATTTTATAAATATCTCACATTAAATCACTTATCTAACCATAAATACGTGTTACAATTTTCAAATTTTATGAATTTAGGGCACTGAACACTTGCATTGGCATAGGACACTAGCATCGACATAGGCATCTAATTAGCACACAAGTGTTTGGGAAGCTAAAAAACAAATACAAGTATATAAAATGTAGAGACAAATAATAGGTAGGTTTATAGCACTCTGAGCATGATATAAGGCTTGGGTAATTAGAATAACACTAGCTGGACTAAGAGATAATTAATTTGGCATAGGGAGATAATGTATGCAAGCCTTTTAGTAGCAATAAGGTCTAGGAACTAATAGGTAAGGCCATGATAGGTATTTAACAAGTGTACAAGACTAAGGTGTTATATAATGAAAATTTAGTGTTTATAATATCATTTCTTATTTATATTCTTTGGTCATTTATTTTTTATCATATATTCCTCCTTTTTCTCCATTTCACCTCCTCTTCCCCCTTAGTTTTTATCACTTGTTTTCTCTTGGGTTTTATGATATTTTCATCCACCTTTTTGGCTTGCTCTACTAGTTTGGGATGAATCAATTTTCTAGGTTGATGAGTATTATTTGACCAAATGATCATACTCATGGCATCATATACATCTAAATGAGATGTTTTCATTATTTATAGGTTGAATCTAGTTCATCTATCCATCTACAATGTAACATTTTTTAGAAGGGGTTTGGAGAGATCTAACTCCACACATATCCTAACATATTTTGTTAATCCTTTGTAGTAGAAAGATTTTAAATTTTCAAATATTTTTCCCATTATATTGGTTATCATATCAAAGACATATTTAGACCATAAATATTAAAGAAAGCATATAATAATATCCAAATCAATGTCATATATGATATTTCCTTTGTGGGTTAAAATCTCTATATTTTAGTATTTCATAAAAATACCTGCATCCCTAAAGAAGTATGGACCTCCCCCCAAATACTCTATCATGATTTAGATAATTATAAAAAATAACTATAAATTAGCCTATTGTGCAAGTTATAATATCCACCTCCCCATACATCTTCCCATTTCTAGCTGCCTAATCTAGATTTCTTCCCTTATTTTTTATGCCCTAAAGAATATATAGATCAACATCTTCCCTAATAAGTTGGAAACATTCTTTTTTCTCATTTAAATCCAATTATATGATCATATCTATATACACATAATATTTTTATCTTTTATCAAATACTGACACTTTACATCTTGTAGAAACCCATTGAGACTCAATCTCTCTAAAAGCACACCTTAAAGGGTGCACTAGGAAAGGGGTGGGTAGACCATTGGTGCTTCATAGGATTCTTGTCCCTTATTGCCACATATTACCAATCCAACCATCTCTTGAAAACCATTCTTTAAGATATTACTCCTCTATTACATACTCCTCTAGTCTTTTCCCACTTTCCATCATTCTTTTCCCCACCTTAAGTCCTTTTTTTCAGTCAGCTATACTAGGTCAACCTAGTTGACCATATATAGTTTTGGTTGATTTTCACTTAGGAACTAGTTTGGCCTTTGGTCAACCTAGCTCATGACCTAGTGAATAATTGTCTAAAATTATGCTAGGTTGACTGGGTCGACCCTATCAATCAGTATTTTTGGAAGGGTTAAGGGTTAAATATGACTATATATATAAGATCATTTTGTAATTATTTCAATATGCAATCAAGATTTATTATTCACTCATGCTTATTTACAATCTGATCTCCCCCCATTCTACTTGAGGATTCTTAACTTAGTCTACTTGGATAATCTAGTCTTGTGGATAAGTCTTGGATTATTTGACCTTTCTTAGTGATCTTTGCAAACCACAATAACCACTTATGAATCCCCTTTGGCCAAGGGAGATATTGAGTCTTAATGAGTTCATCATTTAGGTAAGTATTCTCTAACTTTGCTCCTCTCTTTAGTATATATAAGTAGCATAAGTATTGGCTTTGAATAATATTACTTTACATATTTAATGTATTAGGGCCTTACTCATATATAGCTTAATTGACATTATCATATACATGTTTTTATTGTTTACTAACACTCATATTATATCACAAGCTTTGGTGAGCACAAGATTAGATTTAATTTACTTGTTATTAGTTTAGGTGGAATATCAAAAATCAAGACCCCCTTAGGGTTATTGAATGATTGTGATTGATTAGAGACTTTGGAACCCTCCCTAGCATGGTGTGTTGTGATAAGAGATCCTCTAATTATGTATAGTAGATCCCCATATTGGTCATGTTCTTAATTAACAAATGTGTCCCCAATCAAAAGTATATGGTATGATTTATCTTCTTCAATCTAGTATTGATTTATAGATATGATGCATTTTTTGATTGCATACATTTTATTGAACCCAACATGAATCTAACCCTTGTAGGTTTTTCTTCACTTATTTCATCATTTTGTAATTTTATTTTTCATATATTTATGATGATAGGTTTACTATATCAAAATGGTACTAACTTTTATTCACAGGTTTAACACATAATCACATAAAAATAACTCTGTTCTATTTGTACAAGTTTTCCAAAATTCTAATTTAGATTATTAGGTCAGCCATCTACACTTTCAGACATCAGATTCAAACTACTAGGTCAACCCAATTGATATAGTTAGTAAAATTTGCAAGTACAAATCAAGTTTTTTCAACATTAATCTCATTCTTCTCTACATCCTCTAACCCACCAAGGCTCCTTTATATCCTTCTCTATCATTTCTAGCATTTGTTATAGTTTTAATTTTCATAGTTTGTAGTCTTTAAAACTATCCTTGTATAGTCAACTAGGTCAACCATGTCGACGTAGTTTTGTATTTTGTGTGTAGTTTAGAAAGCTAGGTTGACTCTATCAATGTAGTTCACTTTCAAAATTTTTGCTTCTATAGTATAGAGGTGACACTGTCAACCCTATTCTATATTATCTACATACACTATTGATTAAATCAACTCTGTACTATGTTTGAAAGTTAGAATTAACCTATATACACCCTAAATTGGTCAAAAAACCACACATATCATGTATTTTATAGTCCTCTTCACAAGAGACTCCAATTATAGAATATGAGCCTTATTCACACTAGCCATATCTTTGTTTTGCTTTTCATGGTCTTGTGTCTCACTTTTATCACCTTTTCATTATCACAGTCAACTGATCTATACCCCCATAGACCCCTAGACTTGGCCTATGTCAGTACTAACCTATGTTTTTAAGTCTCAAATAACATAATTTTGGTGGACTATAGAACTTGGTGCTCTTATCTTACTTAGCATTATTGTCTAACAGTCATTTTTTCTTGCTTAATAGGTCCCAAATACTTCATATCCCCTCTCTTAAGTTTTATTTATCTTTTCGATGTCGGTTAGCATGAATAAAGCTCCCAAATTTAAAATATAGAGTTTTATATATAAATTAATTTACAAGGAACTTTATATCTAGCACTTATTACTTTGGCACACTAAATAATTAAAATTAGTCATTATTATAGCTCAGAATTCTACATCACACAATGATTTGCATGCTTGATCAAGGGCCTAGGCAAAATTTCATTCTTATATTTACCATGTGCATTGATTATGCATGTTCCCTAAGGGAGAACTACATTAGATCTGAGACCCTAGCTTGAGGGTTAATGTAGGTAGTGATTAGGACAATATGAGTTCTAGATCATGTGATCATACTTCCCTTAACTCAATTTTTTCCCTTTTGGCTTTTGATATGTTTGTTGTTTCATGTGTGTAGAGAGACCTAGGGTTTGAGAAGAAAATAAGTCATACAGTGGAAAAGACATGTGATCTTGAAGAAACCAAGACACCTACAGGACCCAAAAATTAGGTTGTACTAGAATCTAGAAACAAAAATCAAAATGGACAATAGCACTAGAATCGGATAATAGTGATGAATGCTTTTATCCAGATAACAGTGGTGGGCACTCCTGTCTAAAATCAATGCTCCTTTTCAAAGCAAATTTGAGTTGTATATCTAGAAATTAGTCCTTATTCCTTACTCTTATTAACTATTTTTGGACTATTCTAGAACCTATAGATGACTATTTTGCCCAGATAAGTCATTTATTTTTCCCATGTAATTAATTTGGTCAAATTGGTATACATCTATGTTTTAATTCACTTGACTATATTTTACCCCTTAATCCAAACCCTCTTATTATTTATAAACTAACCCTATTTTCCCAAACATAATTAAATCATTTGGTGAACCTAACTTACTTCAAATAAATCTAAAACCCTAGATACCCCTAGGGTTTTCCTTCACATTTTTGAGCAAAAATTCACCTTCAAAATTCTAATTTTTAATATAAATTTGTGTACATTTGTTTTATTTAAATTTATTTTAGAATTCAAATTATTTTAATAATTTTAGAATTCTAAAACTCTAACCCAAAACCTTAGATTTCCAAACTAGGTCCTCAAACCCCAAGCCTTCCTCCCTTACAATTTTTGAATAAAAATTTTGGAATTTTTACAAACTGTTTGGAGTGTTGAAAATATTTTCAAAATCTCTATGTTAATAATCATTCTTAAATTTATTTGCTTAGTATTAATTTTACATACTCTCTTTGGTGAAAATAATAAAATGACCACTAAGGCACTTCTTCCCTCTCATCTTATAGATAAATTTCTAAATTTTTCTCATAATTATGATAATGAATGGATAAATTTTCAAAATTTCACATTAGCCAAAAATGAGGAAAATTATTTCATTTACAATGAAGACAATTACTATTATTATAATGAGTAATATGGTGATGCCTATGAAAGTGATAGTGAAGAAAAAGTAGATGCATCTTCTTCTCTAAAATCTATCTCTATTTTTCCCTATTCCAAAGAAAATAATTTTGATAAATGGGAAAATCACTTTTCACGTCATTATCCTATGCACAATATATCAAAATTACAAATTAATCATGCAATTCCAAGTAAACCTCTTATTGGTGATAATTTGCTTGCATTTAAACCCAGTTTCTCCCTCTCTTTTGCTACTTCTATGTTTAAATTACAAAACTATAAATGACATAGAATCAAATTTCCAATGCATAATTCAAATGATCAATATCACATTCTTAACTCTACTTAGTCATCTCAAAAAATGATAAAAGAATGTTTAAGTGATAACTCCATTACTCTTACTTGTCTTATTACAAATGAAAATAATGCATGCACTCCATTCAAGGATAACATAGATGCACATAGTATTCCAATTTCACATGACAATTTATTGAATATTATAAAATAATTAACATCTTCTCTTACCCCTCTCCCTAGTGATAATGGAAGTGATAATGAGCATGATAGTGAACATGAAAATGAATATGATAATGAGAGTGAATATGAAAGTGATACTTCTACTTCTCCTATTTTAAATGAACAAAATTCTAATTATGATAATGCATGGAATAATGATGACTATTATGCATATAGTGAAGAAGAAAATACATCTCATGATTCTAAATCTTCTCTCACTCCTCTCAAATATAATGTATTACAAAATTTTACTTATAATTCTATGCATGATTCTATTTCAAATCATGCAGATGTCAATGATAACATCACATCTTCTATTCAATTAGAATGTGATGCACTAAATTCTAAAGATAAAAATGAATCTCCCAAGCCACCCCTTACTATAGTAGCACCTATTTCTCACTCTTCACCCAAATAGAATGGTAGCCCACATCCCTCTACTAAGGTCCAAGTTACCATTCCTCCAAAGGTTCAAGGGAGTACACCCCCTCTCTATGATCTAATTGTTAAATGTAATATTCCCATGGATAAAATAAATGATCAAATTCAATGTTTAAATGAACCAACTTAAGATACTAATATACCCTCCCAAGAGATTATTTATTTGATGCATGTAGTTGGTGAATTACAACACCAATTACATCTCTTTACTTTTGAAAACAAGGCTTATAAGTCTTAGATGGGTGCCAATGACTTACATGGTAACCCTCTTCTGAAGACATTTATCAAAGCTTCATTGCCTAAGCATTTTTAGATACCATCATTGCCTCAATTTGATGTAGTTATAAATCCATTCATACACCTTAAAGCCTTTTAGAAGGCTTTGCCATCTCATGTGATTCCTTTGATTCTAGTTAAGTTATTCTAGCAAACATTAGTGGGTAATGCAAAGAATTGGTTCTTTCATATGCTCCCTGTTGGTTCCTTACATACATATGATGACATAGAGGAGACATTTCTTAGATATTACATAGCAAACATGGGCCCTCATGTTACATATGATAAACTTGTTGCATTGCATCAAAATTCTTTAGAGTGAGTTAGTGATTATATCTTATGATTTAAGACTCACATGTTATGATTGATATATACACCAACATATTTGGAGCTTCATCATATATTTATTAATGGGATTCACTAAAACTTCCTAGAGCATATATTATATTAGACAAATTCCTCATTTAGGCACTTGTATTATACAGTTTTAATGTTGGTGAAGAAATTAGGATTAATTAAGTCAAATTTAGTTGATCAAATTACTCTAGATTTCATATAATTACCTCCATCTACAACTCCTAGCACTCAACATCCACCATGTCCAAAACAAGATCGGAGACCACAGCTAAAAAAGTAACTAGTTAAAAATAAAGAGTTAGTTTCTAGAGCACCACCTATAATATGCACTATAGAGAATAGTGGTAGGGCACCACTATAATTTGATTCAGAGTGAGATAGCCTATATGTCATATTATCATCACTAATAGATAGGAGGTTAATCACATGGCCTTCTACTCGTCATCAAGATCCACATCTCCTACACAAGTAGTCATATTAGCCCTTTTATAACTATCATTACATCTATGGACACTAAGATAATGATTGTTATGGACTCAAGGAATGTATTAATAGATGTGTTGATAATGACATCATAGCATTCACATCGAGGGAACTAAGATCTCCTTCATCATGGAACCATATACCTCATTCCTCCATGACTGAGTCATCTTAGGACATTCTTTGACAATAATCATCAATTACCCATTGTGAGAGTAATGAGGTTTTTATGATAGAGCCTCATAAGAGATCTCTTATCCCACCTACTCAGAGGGTTTGGAGACTAGTATAGTGAGAGTATCCTACATATAGTAGTGTAGTCTATGGAGTACATAGTGAAATTCCATATACATATCCATCATAGTCATAGGCATTGTAGTAGAGTTTTTAGGGTCCTATTTCATGTAGCAACCTACTACAGTTAAGATTAGATGAACCCACATCATAGAGTATTGCTCTAGATAGGTATTCACTACAATTGAGTTTTAGGGACTTATTTCATGTAACAACCTACTATGATTGAGATTAGATGAGCCCCCATCATAGGTTACAGTTCCATCTTGATTTATTGCTCAGTCATATGCATCATAATAGAGGCAATAAGGTGTTATTTCATTTAGCAATACACTATGATTGTGAATATATGAGCCTCATTTAAAACACATAGTTTTAGTTATGCATCCATTAAGTTTTCATCTTACAAAGTCTCCATGTATAGCTATAATTAGTTCACCATAAATAGCATCAAATACAGGGCATGTTCTTACATAGCATGAGTAGTATGACCACTTGTTCAATTAGCCATTAGGATTCAGATAGCGATATAGTAGCCATGGGGATGATATACACAATGAGATATCTTACATCCTCTTTTACTAACAACTAACATTCCTAGTTATAAATAACCATCCCTAGCCAAACCAAATTATCCCAATCTTGATCTTACCAATATCCTATTTTACCAATCTTAAACCAATTCACTTAATCAAATCAATTTACCAATTACAAAACTATAAAGTTTTTTACTCACATATGATTCAAAATCAAAATTAGCATCACACTTGAACCTATCAACAACAATCAAATCTCATCCCAAATACCATTTTACCAAACATATGAAACCTTAGCATCAATGCCAAATCAACTATTTCTAATCAACCATTTTCAACAAATATACTAATATACTCCAAATTCCATAACATAATATGCATCAGTCAAAATTTATATATATATATATATAAGTTTTCATATACACCAGTACCAAGTACAATCAATCATGAAAGGGAATCATGCCCTCACTCTTAGTCTCACTCTTTCCACTAGTGTTAGTTTTATAGTCTACCCTAGAACTCAATGGCCCTACACCTCTTCAAGTTGTTTCATGCCTCTTACAATGAATCTCACTCTAGTAGCTAACCATGATCCTCATGTAAGTCCACATATCATATTTGAAGATCTATATAATCATCCATAATCCTCATAATAATAGATCCAAAATTAGGTGGGGGTATCCAATGCATATCCAACTCAGCTCTCAACTCATCTCTCCCTCTTACTACCTTAACATATGCATTTGTCACTATAGTAGCCATGTCAAATATATGGGTATGGATACCGGTCATGATCATCACTCACTTTATCAATCCCTCTTTCATCACATCATCAGGTACATGTCATGTGATCTCTTGGATTGTCAACTTGATTATTGTCTCTTAGTAATCATCATATCCACCTCCTACCCCAGCCTATGTTTCATCCTAAGCACATCCTGATTCACTCGTGCACATAATATGACACTACATTAGCTATATAATTTGAAATCAAACTAAAGAACAAATTTATACATATTTCAAATGTAAACACTGCTTACCTCCAATCATATGGATCAACTCAAGATACTCATACTCTGGAGCATCCCCTACCTTAATATGGTACAATGGATCCCATTTATGCCTAGCCCACCACATAATATACACATTTATGCATCAAACATCATCCACATCTAAAATATCTATGACTACATCCCTCACATCTAAAGGTAATGGTGTGAGCTCAACCTGAATAGGCCTTCCACAAGCTCCTACCCTTATAAATGCTCATGCACTTCTCACCCACACCCACTATCTAGTAACATGTTCATACTAAAATTGCTCATATACTCGACCCTAATGATCATGTATCAAATAGCTGGCCTTCATGTATCATACTTTTACTCCATCCTCTACCCACCCAGGAAATCCTCTATAAGGCCTCCATATGACGTCACTAGCTACCAATCAATCTTAAACCTACCTATAATGGTCCATACCATTAGATTAGATAGCCACTATGCTCATCCACCACTCCCTAAATGGCTATGGAGGTGCCCACTCTACCCTTAATAATCTAATTGGTTGTATAACTGCTATGTGTTATAGGCCCAATAATTTAATATGGTCATCATGCTCACCCCACCACTGAAGGACTCCTATGTAAACCTATAGAGATCCCTATATAGGTGGTTTATCATAGTCCTCCCCCATGAGAATATAGTGTCATATACCTCCAAACTATACATAATCATGTGCATCATGTATGTAATAGATACTCTACTCCCATCCATAGCAACAAAATATGCCAACAAAATAGCCAACCACTTCTACAAGCATGAAACATTAGACTGCATAATGACTGATAGTAGCACATCACTATCACTACCTCTCTTATGTGTACCCAAAGGAATACTAGTAAAATACAAAGATGCATGATCAATCCTATCAGCACCTATGTCATTTTGTACTATCACTCATTGCCCACTAATTGATATAGTATATGATACACCTCCTCTAAAGTCATAGTCATCTCCCTTGTAAGAAGCCATAAAGTACATGTATCTATATTCCACCTCTCACATAAGTCAATCATTAGATATTGGTCCCACTGCACTATACCCAAGTCATACACATGACCCAACCCTACCCTATCCATAACCACTCTCTCATTAGTAGATAGTGGTAATAGGCTCAAGGTTTCCATCACCCAGCCCTTATGAAACTCTCTCATCCATACCTCACCCTGCATCACCAAAGAAAGCACATCTATCAATCAATAATACCAAAATAAAATCCAAGCTATCACAATAGTAAATATCAAAGTAGCATCATAGAAAAATTTTGTCTCTAGGCCAATAGCACTATAATAAGGATAGTAGCACTAGATAGGAGTGTTGAACTTGGGATAGGAGCACTGATCCCTGGATAGGAATGTTGGAATACAGGTTAGGAGCACCAAAAATAGAAAAAACTTCCTAAGCTACTTTTAAGCCCTTAAAAACACCAAAATATACCTAAAATCTAAAAAAAACCAAGCATTTGAGCTGCTTATCGGGGTCACATCACCACTAGCCTAAATATGGGCTGCCAACTACTCACACTAGATCATGGTAGGTACTTGTATCCTCAGCATTTTTCTCACTCTAGAGCTTGAAATATCAACCTAGTCAATGCAAAAATAATCAAGAATCAATACGATTTCCTATGTTAACCAATTTTTTCATTCAAAACAAAATACCATGTTGGTCATAGCTAAAACCTCATAATGTTATTTTTCAAACCATTTCCTTCCATAGAATCATGGAAATGATACCTTGGACATCACTCAAGCTTCACTCTCTTACTACATTGTTTGCCTACTATGGCATGAACATTTATATATTTATCTTATACCCAGACACATGCCTTGATCATCACCAATCAAAATGTGTTCCACTCTCAACAACATAATCTAATGAATCGAATAACCCTTCAATTTATTCACAACATACCAACCTTGTTTCTATTACCATGTCACTAGTCATCACTTTTGGCTTGACCTCCTCTATCATATATTTTGTCACTCTCCCCAAAAGGGGGGAATCATTCATATTATTCCTATTTCTACACTTACCTAGCATACCCATACACTCTCATAAGTGGATACACCATGGTTCTTACACATCTAGCATTTAGATTATCATATTCAAATCAAATTAGTTGAGATATATAGTGACTCAGATTATGTAGGTCATTCAACATTACTTAGGTCATTTAGAGGGATATACCTTTAGTTTATAAGTACATAGACTATTTATAAAAAGTGGTTTAGATTATATGGATTCACAATGGTTTTGATATAGATACATAGACTATTCATATACAATGGTTCAGATTATAGGGATTTATAGTGATTTTAATATAGATACATAGACTATTCAGATATAGTGGTTCAAATTATATGGATTCATAGTGATTTTGATATAGATACAGACTCAAATACCATATCTGGGGGGCATGTACATGTTACATGTCTCACACATTCAACTTCATATAGAATGACATAATTCTATAATAAGATAGCAAACTATAGGCATAGTGTAGAGCATAGTGTTTTAGTCTCCAATTTTTCACATGAGGCATGGAAAGATATTTCATATCACATGTGGTTATATAGATTACCAGATTGTATAGATGCATCACTCACATATCATATTTAGGGGCATGGCATAGATGTTCATGTTCTTCATCACTCAGGATTATATAGATGAAATGGTAAGACATGACATTCTCTTCTTGCACATTGATCATATTTATAGATTACACCCAATTGTACCCAAATTATCACCAAGTTGGACTACACAGCCATTTGTAGTGGTTGGTCTATTATATTACTTAGATCCAAACTACATGAGTTTGTGCAAGATAGAGGATAGACATTGGTTTTGGGCCTCCAAGCACTTCATATTTCAGTTAGATATTTAGAATGGGGGCATGACATATTTTTCTCTTCATAGCATAAAAATTGTATACATATATCTATATTACATGATTTATGTGGTATAGAGGATAGACATTGTTTTTGGGCCTCTAAACATTCTTTATCTTCAATTAGAATGAGCATCAAGGGAAATCATTGCCCTCCTTCTCCATGATACATAGATTTTTCATTGAAATTTAGTATAAGGGGAATCCACTCCATGGATTCATTCTCTCTCCAATTACTATTCACCTTTCCATCCACTTCCCTAGCTAAGAAGTGAGTTGGACCCTTGCAACACATTCACTTCTATGCAGGTAGGTTCAAGTATGTATTTTCTTCTTCTATCTTTTACTCTAGTATTTCATTTCATTGCATCATTATAATAAAAGGGGGATAAATGTATACACCCTAAATTGGTCAAGCAACCATACATATCATGTCTTTTCATAGTCCTCTTCATAAGAGACTCTAATTAGAGAATATGAGCCTTATTTGCACTAGCCATGTCTTTGTGTTTCTTGTCTTGGTCTTGTTTCTTATTTTTTTCACCTTTTCATTATCTTAGTCAATTGATATATACCCCTAGAGACCCATAGACTTGGCATGTGTCAGTCCCATCCTATTAATTTGAGTCTCAGATAATAGAATTCTAGTGGATTATAGTGCTTGGTGCTCATGTCCTACTCGACATTATTGTCCAATAGTCATTTTTTCTTGCTTAACGGATCCCAAACCCTTCTTATCCCCTCCCTTAAGTTTTATTTATCCTTTTGATGTTGGCTAGCACAAATAAAGTTACCAAATTCAAAATAAATATTCTCCTATATAAAGGACTTCACAAAGCATTTTATATCTAGAACTTACTACTTTGGCACACTAAATAATTAAAATAAGTCAATAGTATAGCTTAGAATTCTACATCACACATAGATTTGCATTCTTGATCAAGTAAGGGCCTATGTAAAAGTTCATTCTTAAATCGACCATGTGTATTGATTATGCATGTTCCCTAAGGGAGAACTCAATTAGATCTGAGACCTTATCTTGAGGGTTAATGTAGGTAGTGATCAAAATAGGAGGGGTTCTAGATCATGCAATCATACTTCCCCTAACCTAGTTTTTCCCATTTTGGCTTTTGATATGTTTGTTGTTTTGTGTGTGTAGATATACCTAGGGGAAAATAAAATATATCATACAATGGCATAGATAAGAGATCACAAAGACACCAAGGCACCTATAAGACCCCAAAATCAAGCCACACTAGAATCTAGAATCAAAAATCAAAATAGATAATAGTGTTGAAATCAAATAATAGTGATGAATGCTATTGTTCAAACAATAGTGATGGGCACTCCTATTTGGATAATAGTGATGGGCATTCTTGTCCAAACTCAGTGATCCTATCCAAATCAAATTTGATTTGTAGATCTAGAAATGAATCCTTAATCCTAACTATTGTTGGACTAATTTAGAACCTGTAGATGATTATTTTACCTAGATAAGTCATTTATTTTCCCCATGTAATTAATTTGGTCAAATTATTATAAATATATGTTCTACTACTCTTGATTTTATTTTATCCCTTAATCTAGCCCCTTTATTATTTAGAAACTAACCCTAGTTTCCCAGACACAGTTAAATCATGACCCTTATATGCTAGTAATTAGCTCACACTTTCATTTCTTATTGTTTGGATCTTAAAATAGATCACATAATTAAATTAGGTGGTTTTCAATATACTATTTAGTTTCACTATTTTTTATTTTATGCACACTCTACCAAATCATAAAATCTTAAAACACATTTTAACAATTATCTACCCAAGGCTAACCTACTTGGATTTCATCACAAAGGGGAAAGCCAGCTTGGTTTTTTAGCCAAGTATAAACACATGGTTAATGGTATATTTTGGCTAATCACCCAATACCCTTATCATTTTGGTGTGTGAAGTGAGGGGGTAAGCCTTATTGTTCCCAAAACTAGCTACGCTCATTTTTGGAACAACCCCTACGAAACTTATCTATTTCGTGTTTTTTCTCTCTAAGTTCATTTTTCAAGGCAAGTTTGTATTGTTCTCATGTTTGCTCTACTGGACTCATTTGAAGTTTGTGACATTCCCTTATTGTGTTTTCTCAAAAATGTGAAAATTGTTGCAATCTCGATGTGGCTAGAAGACCAAATTTTCATTTCCCAGAGTTAGCATTTTCTGATGTTTCCATGCAAGGGTGGCATTTTTTGCCACCACTGCATTTTCTTTGTGTTTTCCATGCAAAGGTGGCATTTTTTTCCACCCTTGAATTTTTCATGCAAGAGCAGTGGAATTTTCCACCCTTGCATCTTTTTATGCCTCCTATACATGAGTGACAAATTTTGCCACCCCTACACGACTTCAATTTTCACGTGCGACATTTATGGCCATGCGTGTTGAGTGGTTTAGGGAAATTTTTTCTTCAATTTAATATTTTTTACCCCTCTATCAACCTCATTCTTCCATTCCTTCACCTATTCTCTACCTCTGGATGATCAAGCAAGCAAGAAGAAGCGCATTTTCACCAAATTCGAGCCTCATTTTGCATTATTCTTTAGGTAGGGTTTTGTTTTTGTTTTTGTTTTTATTTTTATTTTCTCTTCTCTTCTTAAGTTGTTTTTCTTTATTTACCTCTTAGGTTTTCTTTTTCTTCTTTTTTTCCTCCCCTACCTCTTTTTCCCCATCCAAATGAGGCAATCAAACTGACCTTCACCATGCCTTGACCCACTTCTTTCCACCCTTCCCGTTTGACCTTTTCCTCCCGTGTCAGGGGAAAAAAAATTTCCACCCTCACATCTCCAAAAATTCTTCCCTACCATGTAGGGGAAATGAATTTTCCTTCCCTAACACAGTCCTTGTCCAACCTAAATTTGTGCACTGACAGTGATTGTTGTCACTGATGTAATCCAACCCAAATGTGTAAGGGTGGAAAAAATTGCCACCAATACTCTTGATTTCCTCGTTATGTGTAAGGGCGATGATTTTCACCTCCTTTACACATCCAACCTTCAACATGCATCAGTGGAAATTTTTGCTACTAATACATCTTTTTTTTAAACTCAACGCGCATAGGCGGTAATTTTTTCTGCCTATGCACAAGAAACCCCTTCCACATGTAAGGGCGGCAATTTTTGCCACCCTTGCATACCTTCTCCCCATTTTCCCTAACCCTAAGAAATTTTTGTTTTTCTAATTTTCTAAGCCCACTCCCCCTTTATGACCTATTCTCACCATAGCCCTTTCAAGCACATTTCCCTAGTCATGATCACCCAACATGTAATTTTCCCAGATTGCCAATTTTTTCCCTAATTGCGTGATCATGACTCTTATCGCAGTTCCTCCTAGAGATCCTTCTTCATCAATGTACTTTTCATAAAGGCTCATCCTAATGACTAAAGCTTCTCTAAAGAAGTCAAAGGTGATGAAGTACAAATATCAAAGTGTTTTCCTAATCAGCTCGGTCACTTCTAATATCGATGACATTAGGGACACAGAGATCAGCCACATAGATATGGCCGAGTTTGTGGAAAGGACCAAAGCAAAAAATCCAAGATCTAAAATGAAGAGGATAATTGAAAGTAATATCCATCTAGTCTCCTCTTTTCTTGTGGTGGTACATCACACAGAGTTCATCCTCCAATACATCCAATTCTACAACAAAGAGACCAAAGATGTGTCAGATGCTAGCGGCAATGTAATAATTTGAATAGACCCCAAATTTATAGATAAAGTTTTCATGTGCCCTCTTTCTACTGAAGTATTGAAGATCGACTTCGTCAAGGCACCAAAGGAATATGACAAAGATCTTGAGAAGGTGAAGAAGGTGATCAACAATAGATGGCTCAAGACTCCCAGAGTCAACTTATCTAGATGGCCATGGAACTTATTGAGGAGTGACTTTATAGAGGAAGTTGGTGACTTAATTAATTTTCTTAGTAGGGTGCGAGGTCTATCATCTTCTTCTCAATTTATGAATGGATGTATCCCATCATCAAGATAATCCTTCAAGGGAAACAAGTCATCTTCTAGGGTGAACAAATCAGTAATGCTCTACATGAGTAATTGACAAAAGTGTCTACTACTTCGAAGTTATATATGAATTCATACCTAGTGTACATTATAGCTTCAATGAGAACCTTTCCAAGTTTAATGTCAGAGGGAGATATAAAAACCACCCCTATATATCAATATTAACCTCAGCTAACATTAAAGGGATTAGTCCATCACTTTAGGAGGGTAAATGATGCCATATTTTTAGTATTTTTGTGTCTTTTGACCCTCAATTAGAATAGAAGAGAGTATCAGATGAAGCCTAGACTGTTGTCAATGACTTTGGTTGTATGTTTTTACAATTCCCTACTTTTTGCTATTTGTGGGTTGGCTTATTCCAAGGCTATCCCTATATGCTCCCTAGATTTCCTTCTGATAAATTGGTCTTGATGGAGCTATGTAAACAAATTATTATCATGCACAATAAATAGATGGAACTTAAGAAATCAGGTTTTAGGTTCCCAATAAATTATTGTCATGCAGATACTTGATATTGACTGTTGCAAAAGCAAGGGTAATGGAGACCAAAATGCAACTTGTCACCATGAAGCATTTCAAAAGAAGGCCCAATTTTGACTACAGGGGTGTTAAAGACATGATCAGAAGGAAGACTCAGTTCCATGAGCCCATGATCGAAGATGTCTAGATAGATTTGAGGACAACAAAAGATATCAGGAAGATGGACTACAATAGACTATCTCTGGAACAAATTGAATATCTAGGACTCACTGATATTCCTCCAAATCTGGTAGATGATAAAGATTTGATTAATAGTAGATACCTTGCTGAAAATTTTGCTAACTCTCTTCTTCTTTCGATCCAATAGTCTCAAAAAGAGCTGACCTCTTTGAGGATAAGATTCAAACCAAACACCAATGATTGGTTAGCAAACAAAGGGATCACATTAAAAGAATTCATCATAGGATTAGAGGCCAAATTCTAAGAAGAGATAAGAAGGAGATTAGAAAATAGGACAAAGAATAAAAGCAATATTCCTTCTCCTTCTTGGCCCCACAAGCTTAGGATCATCTTTGTGTCAAAGAAACCAAAAGTTGTCAAGAAAGAACCAAAGTCAATAGATATGGGAGTTGAGAAATAAAGTTCCCAAGAACAAGAAACAGAATAGATGAAAATAGATGATAGGCCTACAGATCAATAAGGGATAGAAACTCTATCTCCACAAGAGGGGGCATAGCCAGTCACAAGAATTTCTTCTTTTCCAACCTAATCCCCTGTTGCAACTCCTTCACCCATTTCTCCCATCAATATTCCTTCATCTAGGGCTGCCTCTCCTTCTAGAGTTATTTTTGGCAACCCTCAAGGTGATTTTAGATATGTTCTTTGATCATTAGGATCCATCCCTAGTCTTTCATCTCCTTCTTTCAACATCACTGATAGTTCCACCTTCGACCAGTTAATGGCTAGTGCAATTTTCCTTGATACTATGCCCACAACACCCATTATTCCTGCCATTAGTGTAGATACTACCCCAGTGACACCAACTATAGGGACTATTTCTACTGTAAGTACTTTGGCTCTCCCACTTTGGTTGTCAACTTTCACACCCAAAATAAAAAATCAAGCCATCTCTCCATATGACTTTGACTTCAGCAAAATAGTACCAATGAAAGCTAAAACCCCCAAGAAGCCAAAAATCCTTTCGAAAATGATTGGAGATAAGGGGCACAATTTTTTGGAGATAGCCAAACCCCCACAGGATGTAACCCTTGAGAATTTTGATATGAGCAGCTGCTCCATTTCTCAAGTTGAGTTGGGGAAAATAACTCATGAGGGCACCAAGAGTGATTTGTAGTCTGCAATGGATATCATGGTCCAGAAATTTGACAAAGAGAGAGAGATGAAAGATCATTACAAAGTAAAGGCAAAATAATTAATTACAGTGATCAGGAGATTCACTTTTGCCCTAGAAGTGGCAACTCCAGAGGCCTTCTCCATAGATGATCCTGTAATCTAGAAAGTAGAGAAGACCTATCTAAAAAGAAAAGTACTTGAAAATTACCTAGATAAGATGCATGCACAAGGGATTTCCTTATTTACAGAGGTGGCTGAGAAGATAGTTAAAATGAAGAAAATGAGAATAGAGTTAGAAGACCTTATCAATATTATTTTTCAAGATATTGATAGCACAAATAAATATCTTAGCAAGTGGATAGAGATGAAAGCACTAAATAAATGTACCTTAGTATTAATCAGCATCATTTCCAATAGAGATTCTTATATTGAAATTAAAGAATCACTAATATACAAGATCCAGGTACTTAAAGAACTAATCAGTGACCTCAAATCTTCCAAGGATGCTAGTGAAGAAAGTGACACCAGCCTATTGAACAAATTAGAGGAATTGCTTTGCAGACTCATCTCTCGAGACAAACAATTCATTCCAGTAGAGGAAATGATTTAAGAATTCGAAGGTATGATCCAAAGGGAATTCAAGGAGAAAGCTTTCTCAATGGCTTCTATGTATAATATTTTAGATAATCAGTTAACCCTAGATAATCTAAGAACCAGGTTAACTAGTCGTGTAAAAACAATCACAATAGTGAAAGATGCCACAATCAGAGCTAAGGTAGTCTTCAAAAATACTATTACACTAGACAGTATCGGGATATAAATAGCTATTACCATGTATGATGCTCATCTGAAAAAGTCTGGTGACAAAAATTGAATTATTCTTCCATACTCTCTTCTTCATTCTTCTCATGTACTTTGTAATTAACTTGGGACATTTTCACATGTACTTTTGTAATATGTAATTACATATAAAAATCTAGAAAAGTCTCAAAGTCAATGGTGACTCATCTTTGTCTAGGTTTTCAATATTTAAGTCTTTTTCTAATTTTGAAGGTTTTTCCCTATATATATAGAGGGATCCTCTTTTGTAAATATATATCTCTGGATAATTGAGAGAAAAAACTCTACCAAAATTGAGATACTTCTTGAGACTTTGATCTCAACTTGTAAATCATATTTTCTTGAATGAATGAGAAGCAAGTTATTTTTAGACTTTGTGTTGAAATAATTGGTGTTATTTAGGAAATAATTCTTATGTTCTCTTTCCTGATAATCTCTCATCTATTTGATCAAATAAGCAAAGTGTGTATGTTGAAATTATCTAAAGACATTCTAAAGGATATCAAAAAAACTTTGAACTAATTTTATCCTTTATGATCTTATTATCTGTTGTAGTTTTAGGAGAAGACTTTGAGCTTTACTTCACTCTACTATTACGTACGCTTCGAATCAGTGAGAAAGGAAATGAAAGACTTTATGCTTTCATGGGTTTCTCACAGACCTAGTTATTACTTGAGGAGATTTTTTGCTATTTGTTGAATACTATTTTTGAAGGAAGAGGAATGCTTTCAATCATCAGCCTAAATTTCTCTTTTACTGTGTGAACATCATCTCTGAAAAAAGAGAGATGGATGGTGTTATTCTATCTTGAGTATTATTTTCTACTTAATTATATATATATATATATATCATACAAGTGATTTATAGGGAACCTCCCCTTGATGAGAGGAGAGATTTATCTCATTAGGATGTGGTAAACTCGAACTTTTTGTTGTATAAATCTCTTTATACTATGGTTGATATACCCATTTTTTCATTAGTTAGCTGACGACAAAATATTCACCCAACAAATTTTGGCGACTCTGTTGGGGACTACAAACATGCATTTTGAAGCCTCAAGCTTCAACTTGAAGCATCTCCAGTTCCTTTTTCATTTTACACTTAGGCAGATCCATAACAAACATGAGGCCAGAGAGCTTAAGGTATTGTTGATCCTATATTTGAGTCGGTGCAATGAACTAACTTTGAGATTTCTCCTCCACCATATCACCTTTAGTGAACCCAGAGTTTCCCTCCTACCAACATCAAATCTCCCATACCTGGTGAAGCTTCTAGTCTCAGTACTAGTAAGGTTTTGTCTATATTGACCCCACCAAGTTTTTTTATCCTACCATTCAATCATCCTATCATAATGGCCCAAGGTCCTTGGGGTAACTCTTTTGGTCCTCTCAATCTGACCCCACCTTTACACGAACTACCTTGTAGTTCGAGAAAGAATTTCCCCAAATTCTATGGTGATGGGAAGGTTCATCTTGATGAGCATATTGCTACCTTCTCTATAGCATGTGGCATGATAGGTATGGAATACGAAGATGTAGTAGTGAGACTTTTTGTAGAAACTTTGCAAGGCACTGCCACAGATTGGTTTTACCACTTTCAAGCTCAAACTATAACTAACTGGAATACACTCAAAGCTAAGTTTGAGGCTAGGTTTAAACCTGCTAAAGATGCACATGCCTTTTTGGCTTAGCTTACACAAATGAAGAAAGAACCTCATGAGCCTATGAGGGATTTTATATGAAAATTCAATAAGCTGAAGAACTGAATTCCTACAATTGCTCAGCCTACCCCAGAGAGTCTCAAGTGCTTTTTCATCAACTCTCAACTTCCTGAAGTAAGTTTCCTATTGAGGCGGGTTGGTCCTATGGATCTCACTGTGGCTCAAAACTTGGTTACTGAGGTGGAAGATGATCTTATTCTAGTAGGTAAGATCAAAAAAGATTCTAATAAAAATAAAAAAATTTCATCTACTGAAAGTTCTTCCACGAGCACCATAGATCTTATGGTGTAAAAGTTGACAAATGAACTACTAGCCTTGAAAAGACAAATGGCCCAAGGTATGTCTACTCCTACTTATTGGGATATTCCAAGAAGGATGTTTCCCAACCAGTCATATCAAGGCAATGCTACCAAAAATCAAGGGTAGCCAAATCGCCTTCTTCCCTCATACGGAAAACTTGCCATTGAAGTATCACCTGCTAATTTAGTAGTTGGTTACCTTGAAGTTGAACAAGATTCCTTACTCCAACTTGAGTTGGACCAATAAGATGATGCTAATATATTTGAAGAAGAAGAAGAAGAATTAGCTAGCAACTCTAATATTGGTTTCTTAGATTATTAGGATGAAGCTGGAAGTAAGGGAGAAGTGCTTGATGGATCCTATGTGATTTTTATCAGATCCTAGAACTAGTTAGCTCAACAAGCTGATAAAGAAAAATCAAGAGAAGAACCTTAGCCGGTAGTTTTTATCGCTAAACGAGGGACTTCACTACCTTTCCAACCAAAGGATCAGGTAACTAACAAAAAAGTAAGTACCTCAAACCATCCCATACCTTCCACTTCTATTTCTCAGACCAATACCACACCCAATAAAGATCAAGATGATGGGCTCCCTTCCTTTGTCTCTAACTCATTTCAATTATTTTATATAATTGATCATGCCAAAAAGACTAAGATCTAAATGACTGAGATTGAGTACTTGCGAGCCAATCCTAAACAGTTTGATAGGTTGGCTGAATACGTGAGAAGTAAGACTTTCCCTATAAGACAAGATTCTTTAAAGGCAACTCATGATTCCTCCAAGAATAAATCCACCCAAAATAATTTTGTCATTACTCCTCTTGTTTCTCTTGGGAAAATAGAACCTTTTTATATTTCCCTATTGATAAATGGTTATAAATTAAGTAATTACATAATTGACTCTAGAGCTTTTGATAACATTATGCCTGCTAAAGTAGTAGATTCCCTTGGTCTTACTTTGACTAAGACTTTTAGAAGGTGTTTCTCCATGGAAAACAAGCAAGTCCCACTCCTAGGTCAAATCAAAGATGTCTAATTTGTGTTTGTGCCTTTTCTAGAGAAGAGAATCAAAATGACGGTCTCGGTGGCCAATGTTTCAGCCTCTTATGGCATCCTTCTTGGGTGAAATTTTTTCAAGGATGTTAGTGGAAAATTAAGCATGGACCTATCTGAGGTGAGGATCCCAGTCAAAGGTGTTATGCAAAAATCACTCTCTCAGAAGGAAGTAAAATATGTGGTCACTCAAACATTAGCACTTGAAGCTCAAATTTTGTTTGAGTCTTCAGGTATGGGTAATTAATTTTTGTCTATGGAAGAAGTCCATGAGATGACTGATAAAATTCCCAAATGTGTCAACTTAAAAATTAGTTCAGATGGAAAAGCAAAAAAATTAGTGGAGCATAGTGAAAATATAGAGGAATCTCCCCCTTCAAACTAAGAAGGATCTAAGGAAAAATTAGTGTCTGATGAGGTATGGATTTTGGAATTTAATGGAAGTTGCTCCTCTACAAGCTCAGGAGCCAAAATTGTATTGATATCTCCCCAAGGAGATATTTTTCCTTCTTCATACAAGTTAGAGTTCAGCAACACCAACAACTGAGTATGAATCTCTACTCTTTGGATTGAACGCTGCTTGAGACAAAGGTGTCAAACTCCTTCACACCAAAGGTGATGTTGAACTAGTGGTTTTTCATATAATAAACCTATATCAAATCAAAAATAAGATATTATGCCACTATCATAATCTAGTCTGGGATCAAATTAAAATATTTGATGCTTTCAGCATCTCAGCCATACCCAGGGAATTCAATGACCGAGCTGATGCATTAGCTGTTTTAGCAACTCTATTAGTTCCTCACCCTAATTTTAAAGTAGATAGGTACACTATTGAATTGGTCTTTTGACCAAGTGTACCTGATAATGTCAGCCATTGGTAGGTGTTTAATAATGATAACCAAATCATTGCCTTCTTGGAGTAAAAATGCATCTTTGAGTAGCTTCATTTTGATGGCAGTGAGCCCTAAAAGCTTGAACCAGCCCCTAACTCAAGTGTAAATGCAGGTGAAGAATTCCTATAACTTAAAGGGAATAAGATCCCAAAAGGCCTAGTTTTCCTTAATAAGTTGTTTGACAAGCATGATAGGTTCATTAAATAGCGCCAAAAGGATTCAAGCTCCTCCCAAGAGTTTGATCAAGTAAAACTAGGTACCAAAAAAAAGCCCAAAGTAGTGAACATTGGAAAAAGCTATACTCAAGAAGAAAAGTTCAAGTTCACCGCTCTACTCCGCCAGTATATAGATGTCCTAGCATACTCCTATGATGATCTGAAGTCACTCAAGCCTAAAGAAATTCACCATGACATTCCTCTCAAAAGTGATTTAGTACCTTACAAGCAAAAATCTAGAAAGTATAATCCAAAGATATCAGGTACTATTCTATTTGAAATACAAAAAATGTTGAATTCTAGGATAATTTTTCCAATCCATCATTCCACATGGATTGTAAACATAGTCCCTGTGAGGAAGAAGAATGGCAAAATTCACATCTGTGTGTATTTTTTTGGGTGAATATTTTGTCGACTAGCTAACTGGTGACCAAAATAGTTCCTATCACCATAGCATAGGGAGATCAGTTGGCCAGGTGTGCAGCTTTACTACATCAACCGGAGACAAATCTCTCCTCTCGTCAAGGGGAGGTTCCTTATAGATATGTAGGAGATGTAAGAGGCTATATATTTATATATATATATATATATGCAGAAAATAAGACATAGGGGGTAAGACAAACCATCCATCTCTCTTCTTTCAGAGATGATGTTGACAAACAGAGGAGAAATACTGGGTGATGGGAAAGGTGCTTCTCTTCTTTTAGAAGCAACTTTCAACCAAGATCTAGATTCCTTCCTAAATAGTATAAATCCTGGTGAGGCAATAGAAGGCACTTCTCTTCTTTCAAAAGTGCATGTTCTTGCAAATAACAGGACTCTTTCTGGTAGAAAGTAACTGGTAACAGGGGTGTTGAGTGACTAGCAACTCGAGAGAGATAGACACAAAGAAAAATGGGGGCACACAGTCATCCCAAGGCTCTTTACACAGGAAATGAAAATGCAAACACACTGAAGGTACTTACAAGGGCACAAAGTCTCTCCACAATGGGCCTTCAGGACACCTTCCTGCTCACCTCCACTAGTTCTACTTACCAAATTAAATCAATAAGGACACCTCCAGATGACACAAGTCAGGACAACACAAAGTCTGGAAAAACTTGCTTTCTCATTCAAATAACAAGGAAAATGAAATTACAACCTAAGCTCAAAGTCTCAATAATGCCTTTCAAAATGGGCAGAGTTTTGATTTTTGGTAAGGGGAAGATCTCCCCTATAAAAAATGAGAGATTACAAAATATAGCGCTGCAAGAAAGACTTGGGCACTTGTTTTCCATAGAATGGTCCATGATGTGCATTCAATGCCTTGAATGCACTTTCAAGTTTGTCAAAGGACTGCATTGAAAATAGGGTAGTTGTCTTAACTATTTCATCCCATATGTCTTCTCCTTAATATGGACTATCTGGTCCTTTGTGTATTTGTCTTTACTTCATGGAAGAAAATAGGCCACGTCCTTGGTTTGGTGCACTCAAAAGTCTTCTCGATCCACTGTTTCACCTACTACAAATAACTCTTTCAAAGATATTTCTGATCCTTCGGTCTCGCTCCTCCCTTCGTTGCTTAAGCACTTTTTTGCTCTTTATAGCCCTTCTTGCCTAAGTCTTCAGGGAGGTCCTTGCTACGTCTTTGACAAGTGGCAAGTTATATTGTTATGAAACTCATTATAAACTCATGGAAAATGGAGTCCACGACACGTTTTGCTCGAGCAACTCAAAAGGGGAACATGGATGCAAACACTTGTCACATTCACTACACTTTATCTTTTTCCATCAGGTGATTTTCCATGGGATTTTCTCTTTAGTTGGGCTTCTCCAGCTTTGTCTCTTCCTACTGCAATTTGAGCTATTAGGCTATCTTTCCAGCCAGTCGCTTGGTTCTTCCTTTGAGTTATGTGCTTTATTTAAATTTCAATGGATATTCCCTTACCTTAAATTTGACATTTGCAGGGACATCATTGGTTGACTGTTGCTTGAACCATGTTGAACTTTGAACCTGTTGAACCACTAAAAGTTCATCGATTCATTGGTTCATTCTAGTCTCTTTGTTTTATCGCTTCCTGGTTCAATCACTTTCATGCTCCTTAGTTGAACCATCTGTTGAACCACCTGTTTGTTGCTTTTCCTTTGACTGAGGCTGGTTTTGAGCTTTTGAACTAATGTTGAACTAGTGAATCCCCTTTACGAAAAAAGCTTAAAAATGAGGAATTTGAAAGCTCAGAACAAATTTTGAGAAGGGAAGAGAGAAATTTTGGTCTATAGGTTGTCCCAAAAATGAGTTGCATTTTTCGAGGACAACATATTTTAAAAACTTGAACCAGTCATCCTTAAAGGATAACTATCAACTACCTATCATGGATCAAGTTATTCATATGGTGACTGGTTCAGAGAAGCTATCAATGTTAGATGGCTTCTCAGAGTACAATCAAGTTGAAGTTGGAAAAATAGACTAGCATAAGACTGCCTTCACCATACCTTAGGGCACCTTTGCTTATCAAACAATGCCATTTGGTATGATAAATGTTGGCACCAGTTTTTAGAGAGAAATGGACCTTGCTTTCAAAGATGAAATGGGTAAGTTCATTTTAGTATACATAAATGATTTAACAGTCTTTTCCAAGCATCATCTTGATCATGTGCATCATTTACAACAAGTGTTGGAATGCTACCGCCAGAATGGCATTTCTCTAAATCCCAAGAAATCTATTTTTGGGTTAACAAAAGGGAAACTTCTTAGGCACATTTTATCTTGAGAAGGCATAAAAATTGACTCAGAAAGAGTCAAGTCCATCTAGGAGCTTACCTTGCCCACAAGTAAGATGGCAGTTCACTCTTTCTTTAGAAAAATGAATTTTTTACGAAGATTTGTCTTAGAGTTCGCTGAGAAGACTCACCACATTGTAAACATGATGAAGGGCAAATCCATTTTATGGTGGACTAAAGATGGCAAGTCAGCATTTAAAGACATCAAAAAAGTAATTACTCACACACTAATTCTAGTTTGTCCAAATTACACCAAAGAGTTCAAGATATACAGCTATGCTTCTGAGCATACACTTTCAGCTATTTTAGTTTAATAGAACCAAGGTGTAGAATTTCCCATATCCTTCATGAGCTATCCTCTCAAAAATCTTGAGCTGAAGTATTCAAACATGGAGAATCATGCTTATGTGGTGGTCAAGGTAGTTAAGCATTTCAGGTTTTATATCCTGAATTCACATACTATGGTTTTGGTACCTGATATAATAGTGAAGTCCATTCTAACTCAGCAAGAGTTTGGTACTAAAAAGGGCAATTGGATTATTAAAATTTAGGAGTTTGATCTTGACATCAAACCTACCAAACTTGTGCAAGGAAAGGGCTTCTACCAGTTGATCACTGATAATATCTCCAAGGAGATAAAAAATGAAGAAATAGAAGTCGAAGACATGCCTACGGTCCTCTTCATTGCTACTATTGATGAATGGTATTTTGACATCACTCATTTTCTTACCTATGGTGAGTGTCCCGCTCATCTATCCTATAAATAAAAATGAAATGTTAAGCTAAAGGCTACTAACTATGTCTTGTGGGATAATGGTTTGTATAAGAGAAGGCTTGATGGGGTATTTCTTCACTGTGTCGATAAGGTGCAACAAGGTAAACTTTTAAAGTCTTTCCACAATTTGGCCCATGGAGGACTTTTCTTGTACTAGTGATAGCCCATAATATTCTACGAGTGAGGTAGTATTGGCTTACGCTATTTCAAGATGCTTACAAATGGGTGCATAGATGTGAATTGTGTCAGTAGTTCATCGAAAAGCCTAAATTGTCCACGTTACCCCTCAAGCCAGTGGTAATTAAAGAACATTTTCAACTATGGGGTATTGGCTTCATTGGTGTAGTTAACCTATCTTCAAGTGTTGGGCATGATTATGTCCTCACTATGACTGATTACTTTACCAAATGGGTGGAAGCTATTCCAATTAAGCATGTTACTTTAGAAGTGGTATGTAATTTTCTTAAGGAAAATATTATTTCCCGATTTGGGGTTCCAATTAAAATTATAACAGATAATGTAGCCTATTTCTCTTCTCATGAGATTACCCAGTTTTGCTTTTATTATATATTTACCCTCTCCCACACTTTTAATTATTTTCTACAAGGGAATGGCCAAGTAGAATCGACCAATAAGAACCTGGTTACTATTATCAAGAAACTGGTAAATGATAATCAGAGGACTTGGCACAAAGCATTGTTTGACACTTTATGGGTAGATAGGATTACACCCAAGAGGGCCATAGGCATATCACTATTCTAACTTCTATATGGCTTAAATGCAGAGATACCAATCACTCTGGAACTACCAGCACTCAGGTTAGCAAAGGCAATCAAAGATTCAACCTTCAAAAATTCAATTGACCAGATTACTGCACATCAAAATTAGGTGAAAAAACTCTTCGACAAGAGGGCAAAGATTCATTTTTAGATTGGAGATCAAGTCTTGTTGTGGACAAGAGGAGAGAACCAAAAGGAATGCACGGCAAATTTCATTCTTTGTGGAGAGGTATATTTACCATTCGTCAGATCTATGGTGAGAATAACTTCTTGTTAGAGTATCAAGATGGAATGCCATTCTCATTGCCTCATAGTGGGTAGCATCTGAAGCACTTTAATCCTTGAAGCATTAAATGAGTTCACTTGTACATATGTATTATTTTTATGTTGTTTGTTTTCTTTTGGTTTTTCATGTCTTTTCCTTTTTGGCTTGACTCTGTAGCCCAATGGCTTGGATAAAGGCACTTAGAGACTAGTTTCTATTCTCATCAGTTGGTTCGATCAATGGAATTTCCCCAACAAGATCCAGTTGTTGTTCCCAAAACTAGCTATGCTCATTTTTGGAACAACCCCTACAAAACTTATTCATTCCATGTTTTTTCTCTCTAAGTTCATTTTTTTAGGAAAGTTTTTATTGTTCTCGTGTTTGCTCTATTGGCCTCATTCAAATTTCATGACATTATCTTATTGCATTTTCCCAAAAACATGAAAATTGTTACAATCTCGATGCAGCTAGAAGACCAAATTTTCATTTCCCAGAGTTAGCATTTTCTAATGTTTCCATGCAAGGGCAGCATTTTTTGTTGCCACTACTTTTGCTTTATGTTTTCCATGCAAAGGTAGCATTTTTTTCCACCCTTGCATGTGTCATGCAAGAGCGGTAGAATTTTCTGCCCTTGCATCTTTTGATACCTCTTGTGCATGAGTGGTGAATTTCACTACCCCTGCATGACCTCAATTTTCATGTGCAGTATTTATGGCCACACGTGTCGAGTGGTTGGGGTGATTTTCACTCTAATTTAATCTTTTTTCCCCCTCTATCAACCTCATTCTTCCATTCCTTCACCTACTCTTTACCTCTAGATGATCAAGCAAGCAAGAGGAAGCGCATTTTCACCATATTTGAGCCTTATTTCACATTGTTCTTCAAGTAGGGTTTTGTTTTTGTTTTTATTTTTGTTCTCTCTTCTCTTCTTAGGTTGTTTTTCTTTCTTTAATTTTTAGGTTTTCTTTTTCTTATTTTTTTCCTCCCCTACCTCTTTTTCCCCATCCAAATGAGGCTATCAAACCAACCTTCACTATGCCTCAACCCACTTCTTTCCACCCTTCCCATTCGGTATTTTCCTCCCATGTAATGGGCAGTAAATTTTACTACCCTCACATCTCCCAAAATTCTTCCCTGCCATGCAGGGGCAACAAATTTCACCACCCTAACATATTCATTGTCTAACCCAAATTCGTGTATCGACAATGATTTTTATCGCTGATGCAATCCAACCCAAACATGTAAGGGTAGAAAAAATTACCACTAATACACCTGATTTCCTTGCTATGTGCTAGGGTGGCTGTTAAGCATAATATATACTGAGAGGGGGGTGAATCAATATATCATATATCTTATAAAACTTTTCCTTAACCAAATTCCACTTAATCAAACATTCAAGATATGCAATAAAACTCAAACAATAAACACCACACAAGATAGAGAGAGAGACACCAGATATAATGTGGAAACCCAATGTGGGAAAAATGATGGAGAACAATCTCAAGTATATGAATGAGCACCAACCCAAACAATATTCACAAGCCAAACTTGTAGGAGTACCATACCCCTTTACTGAGCACCAACACAACTACTATTCATGAGCACCAACCCACAGGAGCACCAAACCCCTTTGCCAAGCACCAACCTAGAAAAAATTTGTGAGCACCAACCCACAGGAGCACCAACTCCTTTGTTGAGCACCAACCCAGCAACAATTTGTGAGCACCAACCCTTTTGTGTATACCACACACCTATCTCTCAATTTTGTTATCTCAACAAATGATAGATCAATACATCTCTTTCCTCTCTCTCACCTTTGCTCTTCTAAGCTAGATATAACAAATACAAATCATATTCATCTCTCACAATTGCTCTTTTAAGCTAGATATTACAATATCAAATCAACCTCTATCTCTCTTGTATACAAATGGCTTTTCAAGCCTTTATTTATAGCTTTCCAAATGACCTTTGGCCTTTCCCCTTTGTGACCCTTCAATCCTCATGAAAAATGGCACCAAACTTGTATGACTCTTCATATTCAAGCCTTTGAAAAGTCATGTGGTGACCCTTCATGATCAAAAACATCCTTCCCTCTTTTGTCCTCATCTTGGTGACTTTTTGTATTTCTCAAAGTGTCCATGAGAAATTTCACCCTTACTCTTTTGTCTTCACTTGGTGACTCTTAGAATGCCCCAGGATGAATCTTCATGGGAAAATGTGTCCCATCCTTCTTTTGTCTTTACCTCGTGGCTCTTTGAATTCTCCATGGGCCCTTCTTTTATCTCATATGCAACCAAAAATATATTTGTTAATATTAAATAAATATTAACTCATATTAGCCAAGATATATTTATTACAAACAATATTAAATGCAATGGGGCCTTTATCACCAATAATGCTAGACCTTTGACATTAATGACAATATTTCCAACAATCTCCCCCTTTGTCATTGATGGCAATCTTAATCTTGAAACTGCCGCATCCTGTCACTTGCACATACTGTCATCTAAAACCATACAGTAACTCCCCCTTACTATAGCAACTTGTACCTATTCCCTGTACCTATTAGACCTTTGACATTAATGACAATATTTTCAACAATCTCCCCCTTTGTCATTAATGGCAACCTCAATCCTAAAACTGTCACATCTTATCACCTACACATACTATCATCTGAAACCATACAATAACTCCCCCTTACTATAGCAACATGTACCTATTCCCTGTACCTATTTTTGCACTTATATTTGTACCTATTATTCTCCCCCTTTGACATCAATGGCAAAGGGCCTACCTAGAGCTAACACTTAGCTCCCCCTCACTTGATGATGAACATCAATGACAGGAAGTAATAAAAATTACTCCTAACTCCTCTCATTGATCTTTGAATGTATCCTTTGATTGTGCCTTTGAGAAGATATCTGACAAAACATATACATTGTTCCCTGTCCTTTGAGCATTTACAATCAACTCATTTGAATCTTTTCTTCTAATCTCACAACCTTCTTTATGAAACTTTAATGTGTATCCTTGATCACATATTTGACTAACACTCAATAGATTATGCTTAAGACCTTCTACATACAAAACATTCTTAGTCTTAGTTATACCATAATCCAAACTCAAAGTACCTTTTCCAGCTATCTTGGCAGTGGTTTTATCTTCGAATCTTACTGTACCACCATTGATCTTCTTTAGAGTAATGAACTTACTTTTATCACCTATCATATGCCTCAAACATCCGCTATCAATTAACCATGGCTGATCTTTACCTCTCACATGCAGATTTGTCTGCACCATCATAGAATCTTCAAGTTGTTTCTTCTGCCATGAACATGTCTAAACCTTCTTCTTGATGAATGGAGCTTTAAAACTCTAATCCTTCTTGACTGACTTGAACATGCTTCTACAATACCAAGCTATGTGTCTGAAGTTGTTGCACTTGTAGCAAATTATGGTCTCTTCATCAAAGCTTGATAGAGGAGCAAAAGAGTTGTGGCTTCTGCTTGAATCTACTTGACTTTCATTTTCCTTATTTATAAAATTGTTTTCTCTTTTTATACATTCTAATTTCTTGTGACCATATCCATTACAATAAAAATAATTGCCATAAAAATAAGACCTGTATGTATATCTCTGACCTGATTATCTTTTGTAGCTTTGTTCTCTCCAGCCTTCTCTGTTTGGAATGTCCTCTGTATTCTTCACTTCTCCCCTTTTTGTTTCTTCTTTTGTAAGAGCTTCAGCATAGCTCTTTTTATTTTAAAATCTAATCCCTATCTTATTTGAATTTTCTTTTTGACTTTCCAATATCTTATTTAGCATGTTAGTGTTATCTTCAAATTTTGAATCACTAACTACTTTATCACTAATTGCTTTCTTAATATCTTCTTTTAAAGAGGCAATTTCAATAGCATACCTTTGACATTCTTTTATTGCTATTTCCAACTGTGTTGTGAGGTCTTCTTCATTCTTCTTGGCTTTTTCAAAGTGTGCTTGTAGATCTTCAATCATTTCCTTTGACTCTTGTTCATTTTTATTGATCTGGCACTTTAATCTTTGATTCTTCTTCTAAACAACTTCTAACTCTTCTAAGGCACAAATGAGCTCTCCTTCCATATTCACTTCAGCTTCCTCCTCTTCTTCTTCTTGATCATCTTCATGTATGGCCATGAATAGAATCTCTTCTTCTTCTGAGTCGCTAACTCCACTATCTTCACTTGAGCTAGGATCCTTAGAATACAGGCTCTTCTTCTCGAATCCCTTCTTAGATTTGCCTTTGAAATTCTTCTTGTATGTAGGCTTTTCTTCTTCTTCATCATTAAACTTATCTAGGCATCTACCTAAAAAATGTCCAATATTTCCATAATTAAAACATTTAAAAGGTAATTTTCCTTGATATTTACCTGTTCCTCTTTTCGGCTTGCGAATGAAAAGTGCTCTGTTGTCATCTTCATCATCACTGGAACTATCACTTGATTCTTGAATCTTAGCTTTCTCTTTCTTTGATGTCTTGAAATCCAATTCTCTCATTGAGGGTTTATCTTGTTTTGTCCACATCTCATATGCCGTGAGAATACCATGAAGTTCATCCTTCTTTAGCTTGGCTAAATTATTTATCTCCTCGATTGCTGAAACCTTTGCATCATATCTCATTAGTAGAGATCTCAAAACCTTTTGCACCACCATTGACTCATCTAATGATTCTCCAAATCCTTGAATCTGATTTACTATTTAATCAACTTGCAAGAGATAACTTGCTATATCTTCTTCTTCTTCCATCTTCAAACTTTCAAATTGCCTTCTAAAAGTCTGTAACTTAGCTTGCTAAACCTTTCCATCACCTTTGTAAATATTCTCAAGTTTTACCCAAGTTTCATGAGTAGATTTACATTGCATAACTTTAACAAATTTAGTTTCACATAAACCACATAAAATATCATTTAAAGCTTTAGCATTGCATTCACTTTCCTTCTTTTTTGTTGGAGTAATTATAAATGTTTGTGGCTCTTCATATTCCTCCACCACTGCTTTCTATATGTCAAATCCAAGGGCCATCAAATAAACCTTCATTCTCATGCTCCAAAAATCATAATTCATTCCATCAAAGGTGCCTTATTTTTAGAAAATCCTTCATGTGACCCAGCCATCGTGCTTTCCTGATCTACCTTCAAGCTGTAAAACTTTTCAAAAAGGAACCTGCTCTGATACCAATTGTTAAGCATAGGATATACTGAGAGGGGGGGTGAATCAGTATATCTTATATCTTATAAATATTTTCCTTAACCAAATTCCACTTAATCAAACATTCAAGATATGCAATAAAACTCAAACAATAAACACCACACAAGATAGAGAGAGACACCAGATATAACGTGGAAACCCAATGTGGGAAAAACCATGGAGAATATTCTCAAGTATATGAATGAGCACCAACCCAAACAATATTCTCAAGCCAAACTTATAGGAGCACCATACCCCTTTGCCGAGCACTAACCCAACTACTATTCATGAGCACCAACCCACAAGAGCACCAAACCCCTTTGCCAAGCACCAACCCAGCAATAATTCATAAGCACCAACCCACAAGAGCACCAAACCCCTTGCCGAGCACCAACCTAGCAATAATTCGTGAGCACCAACCCACAGGAGCACCAACCCCTTTGTGTATACCACACACCTATCTCTTAATGTTGCTATTCCAACAAATAATAGATTAATACAACATCTCTTTTCTCTCTCTCACCTTTACTCTTCTAAGCTAGATATAAAAAATACAAATCATATTCATCTCTCACAATTGCTCTTCTAAGCTAGATATTACAATATCAAATCAACCTCTATCTCTCCTATATATAAATGGTTTCTCAAGCCTTTATTTATAGATTTCCAAATGACCTTTGGCCTTCCCCCTTTGTGACCCTTCAATCCTCATGGAAAATGGTGTCAAACTTGTATGACCCTTCATATTCAAGCCTTTGAAAAGTCATGTGGTGACCCTTCATGATCAAAAATGTCCTTCCCTCTTTTGTCCTCATCTTGGTGACTTCTCATATTCCTCAAAGTGTCCCTTCATGATAAATTGCACCCTTACTCTTTTGTCTTCACTTGGTGACTCTTGGAATTCCCCAAGATGACTCTTCATGGGAAAATGCATCCCATCCTTATTTTGTCTTTACCCCGTGGCTCTTTGACTTCTCCATGGGCTCTTCTTTTGTCTCATATGCAACCAAAAATATATTCATTAATATTAAATAAATATTAACTCATATTAGCCAAGATATATTTATTACAAACAATATTAAATGAAATGGGATCTTTATCACTAATAATGCTAGACCTTTGACATCAATGACAATATTTCCAACAATCTCCCCTTTGTCATTGATGGCAACCTCAATCTTGAAACTGCCACATCCTGTCACCTGCACATACTATCATCTGAAACCATACAATAACTCCCTCTTACTATAGCAATTTGTACCTATTCCTTATACCTGTTAGACTTTTGACATTAATGACAGTATTTCTAACAGTGGTGATTTTCACCACCCTTACACATCCAACCTTCAACATACATTGGCAATGATTTTTACTACTGATATATTCTTTTTTTTAATTCAACATGTACAGGCGGCAATTTTTGCCACCTATGCACAAGAAACCCCTTCCACATGCAAGGGTGGTAATTTTTTCGCCCCTGCATACCTTCTCCCCATTTTCCCTAACCTTGAGAAATTTTTATTTTTCTCATTTTCTAAGCCTGCTCCCCCTTTATGACCTGTTCTCACCACAGCCCTTTCAAGTGCATTTCCCTAGTCATGATCACCCAACATGCAATTTTTCTAGATTGCCAATTTTTCCCCTAATTGCGTGATCATGACTCTTATCACATTTCCTCCTAGAGATCCTTCTTCATCAATATACTTTTGATAAAGGCTCATCCTCAAGATTGAAGCTTCTCTAAAGATGTCAAAGGTGATGAAGTACCAATATCAAGGTGTTTTCTCAATCACTTCTAATGTCGACAACATTAGAGACATAGAGATTGGCCACGTAGATATGGCCGAGTTTGTGGAAAGGACCAAGGCAAAAAATCTAAGCTCTGAAATGAAGAGGATATTCAAAAGCAATATACATTTGGCCTCCTCTTTTCCTGTGGTGGCACATCACATAGAGTTCATCTTCTAGTATGCCCAATTCTATAACAAAGAGACTAGAGCTATGTCAGATGCTAGTGACAATGTAATAATTTGAATGGACCCCAAATTTATCGATAAAGTTTTCATGTGCCCTCTTGCTACTAAAGTATTGAAGATCGATTTCATTAAGGTACAAAAGGAATATGACAAAGCTCTTGAGAAGGCGAAGAAGGTGATCAACAACATATGGCTCAAGACTCCTAGAGCCAACTTATCCAGATAGCCATAGAACTTTTTGAGGAGTGAATTTATAAAAGAAGTTGGTGACTTAATTACTCTTCTTAGCAGGGTACGAGGTCTACCATCTTCTTCTCAATTTCATGAATGAATTTATCCCTTCATCAAGATAATCCTCCAAGGGAAATAAGTCATCTTCTGGGGTGAACAGATCAGCAATGCTCTACATGAGTAATTGACAAAAGTGTCTACTACTTCAAAGTTTTATATGACTTCATACCTAGTGTATGTTGCAGCTTCAATGAGAACCTTTCCAGGTTTGACATCAGAGGGAGATAGAAAAACCACCCCTGTATACCAATATTACCCTTAGCTAACATTAAAGGGATCAATCCATCACTTTAGGAGGGTAAATAATGCCTTGTTTGCAATATTTTTGTGTTTTTTGACCCTCAATTAAAATAGAAGAGATTATCAGATGAAGCTTGGACTGTTGTCAATGACTTTGGCTGTATGTTTTTACAATTCCCTAATTTTTGCTATCTACGGGTTGGCTTTTTCCAAGGCTATCCCTCTATGCTCCCTATATTTCCTTTTGATAAATTGGTCCTAATAGATCTATGTAGACAAATTATTATCATGCATAATAAATAGATGAAACTTAAGAAACTAGGTTTCAGGTTCCCAATTGAAATTGGTAGATACTCAGTATTGATTGATGTAAAAGCAAGGGTAATGGAGACTGAAATGCAACTTGTCACCATGAAGCATTTTAAAAGAAGGCCCAATTTTGACTACAGGGGTGTCAAAGACATGATCAAAATGAAGACTCAGTTCCATGAGCCCATGATCAAAGATGTCTAGATAGATTTGAGGACAACAGAAGCTATCAGGAAGATGGACTACAGCAGATTGTCTTTGAAACAAATCAAATATCTAGGGCTTGTTGATATTCCTCCAAATATGGTAGATGATAGAGATCTGATTAATAGTATATACCTTGCTAAAAAAAGTCACTAACTCTCCTCTTCCTTTGATCTAATGGTCTCAAAAAGAGCTGACCTCTTTGAGGATAAGATTCAAACTAATATTGGCTAACACAAATGATTGGTTAGCAAACAAAGGAATCACATTAAAATAATTCATCATAGGATTAGAGGCTAAATTCCAAGAAGAGACAAAAGGGAGAGAATAAAATAGGATAAAGAATAAAGGCAATATTCCTTTTCCTTCTCGGCCCCACAAGCCTAAGATCATCTTTGTGTCAAAGAAACAAAAATTTTTTGAGAAAGAAATAGAGTCAATAGATATGGGAGTTGAGAAACAAAGTGCCTAAGAACAAGCAATAAAATAGATGTAAATAGATGATAGGCCTATAGATCAACAGGGGACAAAAACTTTATCTCCATAAGAGGGGGCATAGCCAGTCATAGGAATTTCTTCTTCTCCACCCCAATTGCCTAATGCAACTCCTTCGCCCATTTCTCCCATCATTATTCCTTCTTTTGGAGCCACCTCTCCTTCTAGAGTTATTTTTGGTGACCCTCAAGGTGCTTCTGGAGATGTTCTTCGATCATTAGGATCCATCCCTAGTCTTTCATCTCTTTCTTTCAACATCAACGATAGTTTCACCTTTGACCAGTTAGTGGCCGGTGTAGTTTTGCCCAATACTATGCCTACTACGCCGACTATGCCCATTGTTCCCACCTGTAGTGCAGATATTACCCCAGTGACACCAACTATAGGGACTGTTGCTACTGTAATTACTTATACTCTCCCACTTTGGTTGTCAACTTTCACACCCAAAAGAAAAAAGCAAGCCATCTCTCTAGATGACTTTGACTTCAAAAAAATAGTACCAATGAAAGATAAAACTCCTAAGAAGCTAAAAATCCTTTCAAAAATGATTGGAGATAAGGGGCACAAATTTTTGGAGATAGCCAAACCCCCATAGGATGTAACCCTTGAGAATTTTGATATGAGAAGCTACTCCATTTCTCGAGTTGAGTTGGGTAAAATAACTCACAAGGGTGCCAAGAGTGATTTGTAGTCTACAATGGATATCATGGTCTAGAAATTTGATAGAGAGAGAGATGAAAGATCATTACAAAGCAAAGGTGGAACAATTGACTGTGGTGATTAGGAGATTCACTTTTGCCCCAGAAGTAGTAACTCCAGAGGCCTTCTCCATAGATGATCTTGTAATCTAGAAAGAAGAGAAGACCTATCTAAAAGTAAAAGTACTTGAAAATTACCTAGATAAGATGCATGCACAAGGGATTTCCTTGTTTACAGAGGTAGCTAAGAAGATAGGTAAAATGAATAAAATGAGAACAAATTTAGAAGACCTTATCAATATTATTTCTCAAGATATTGAGAGCACAAATAAATATCTTAGCAAGTGGATAGAGATGAAAGCACTGAATAAGCATACCTTAGTATCAATCGGCATCATTTCCAACAGAGATTCTTATATTAAAATCAAAGAATCACTAATATAAAGGATCCAGGTACTTAAGAAACTAGTCAGCGACCTTAAATCTTCTAAAGATGCTAGTGAAGAAAGTGACACCAGCCTGTTGAATAAATTGGAGGAATTGCCTTGTAGACTCATCTCTCGAGACAACCAATTCATTTTAGTATTGGAAATGATTCAAGAATTTGAAGGTATGATCCAAAGGGAATTCAATGAGAAATTTTTCTCAATGGCTTTTTTGGATAATATTTTAGATAATTAGTTAACCCTAGATAATCTAAGAACTAGGTTAACTAGTCATGTAAAAACAATCACAGTTGTGAAAGATGCCATAATCAGACCTAAGGTAGTCTTCAAAAATACTATTGCACCAAACAGTATCAAGATACAAGGAGTTATCGCCATGTAGGATTCTCATGTAAAGAAGTCTAGTGACAAAAGTTGAATTATTCTTCCATACTCTCTTCTTCATTCTTCTCATGTACTTTGTAATTGAATTGGGACATTTTCACATGTACTTTTGTAATATGTAATTACATATAAAAATTTGGAAAAGTCCCAAAGTCAACGGTGACTCATCTTTGACTAGGTTTTCAATATTTAAGTCTTTTTCCAATTTTGAAGGTTTTTCCCTATATATATAGAGGGAGCCTCTTTTGTAAATATATATCTCTAGATAATTGAGAGCAAAAACTCTACCAAAATTGAGATACTTCTTGAGACTTTGATCTAGCTTGTAAATCATATTTTCTTGAATGAATGAGAAGTAGGTTATTTTTAGACCTTGTGTTGAAATAATTGGTGTTATTTAGGAAAACATTCTTATGTTCTCTTTCCTGATAATCTCTCATCTATTTGATCAAATAAGCCAAGTGTGTATGTTGAAATTATCTGAAGACATTCTGAAGGATATCAAAATAACTTTGAATTGCTTTTATCCTTTGTGATCTTATTAGCTGTTGTAGTTTTAGGTGAAGAATTTGAGCTTTACTTCACTCTACTATTACGTATGATTCGAATCAGTGAGAAAGGCAATGAAAGACTTTGTTCTTTCATGGGTTTCTCCTAGACCTAGTTACTACTCAAGGATATTTTCTACTATTTGTTGAATACTATTTTTAAAGGAAGAGGAATGCTTTTAGTCATCAACCAAGATTTCTCTTTTGCTCTGTGAACATCATCTTTGTAAAAAGAGAGATGGATGGTGTTATTCTACCCCAAGTATTATTTTCTACTTAATTATATATATATATATATAAGTGATTTATAGGGAACCTCCCCTTGATGAGAGGAGAGATTTATCTCATTAGGATGTGGTAAACCCACACTTTTTGTTGTATAAATCTCTTTGTACTGTGGTTGATATACCCATTTTGCCATTAGTTAGCTGACGACAAAATATTCACCCAACAAGCCCCAATACCAAGCCCATACCATTACCAATATAGATCCTTTTCAACCCAAACATCTTGAAACCATCCTTAAATTGCTTTTTAATTCCTTGCTTATAGCCACCTTCCTATCACATCTAAAATTATATTCTAATAATCTAAAAACATTTAGTTTGACCACTTAGTTAACTTTTAGTTTCCAAGTTTATTGTTTGCTCTTTGCTCAATTGTATGTTGTATTGATAAAACTTGCATTAGACAGCGTTAGTGCAAGGTTTTGTGTTATGTGCCTTGAATGGATCAGCCTCATTGATTTAATTGATTGTGTGTTTCATTTCATTTCTTGATTTCATAATTACTTGTAAAATTATTCTTGTTTTAGTACATATTTGATCCTATCAACACAATATTCTTTTCTTCCCCTCAGATACAGAACTAGGTCAACCTAGTTGACCCTATATCCTTTCCTATTTATTTTTTATCTAGGATATAGAACTAGGTTGACCCATTCGACCTTGTATTCCTATTTCATCAACTTCTAGACCCTATTTTTTATACTAGGTTGACCTAGTTGAATCTGTATAGTTTTTTGCCTTCCCTGTTTCACCTTCTTAGCATTTTGTTCATTTCTCTCAAGTCACCATGAATTCTCCAATAAAAATATTCTTGGATAGATTGAATCCCTTTAGATACTATATGGGATGTTTATTTATTCCTCTATTTTCCTCATAAGATCACCATCACTCTTGGGGCACCTCTTCCCCTCCATCCATCACTTGTAACATGGTGTGAATCACACTTCAAGAAGAAGTTGATAGGTTTGATCCTTTCTATACTTACCAAGATGATTAGCATCTTAAAAACCTTCAAACTAATGTGGGAATAATTAACACAATTTTAATCAATAATACCACTAATAATCCATCTTCTAATAACCCTCCCCCAAATACCAATTCAAGGATTACTCCTATTGACACTAACCCACCTCTTGATATAACTCAACTTCTTAGCCAATTTATCTAGAAAATGAACATCATGAAAAACTCTAACACCAACCAAATGATGCAACATCAACATCATTTAATTAATATGGCTTATCAACCAACTATTCATCCTCAAGCTAATTCCAATTACATTCCTCCACCTCTTATAGATGCCTCAGGCAATGTTATTCCTCAACCCATAATGAATAACAAGATGCTTCAAACTATTTAGAATGAGCCTTTAGATCCCTTCATTATGTCCATTGATATTGGTAACATATCTCCAACTATCAAGTATGATGGGACTAAATACCTAGCCTCATTTATTAAAGCCTTTGGCAACCTTTACAAAGAGTGGATCCAAACTAATACCTTCACCATAACTAAAATCTTAGTCAAAACCTTCACTGGCAATGTATTGAAATGGTACAACCAATTACCCCAATGTTCTATTTTTCAACTTAAAGATTTGGTTAATCCCTTGTTTAAATATTTTCAAGACAATGATCTTCTTAAAAATTATCTTAGCCACTCCATCAATGCTAAGCAATATCCCACTAAATCAAAGTATGACTTTATCAAAAGATGTAAATCATTGGCCCACAAAGCTGACCATAACATGACTGATGATAACTTATTCAAACTTTTTATCACTACTTTGACTCCTCTTCAATAAAATATTTGAACTTTGACTCCCCAAATACTTAATGAATCTCTTGATCAAGATAAACATCAAGAGTTTCTTATTAATCAATTTGAACCTACTCCTAAACTTTTAAAAAGATATTTTCAAACATCTACCAGTACTATCACTAGTAATACTCCACAAACCAAACCAGGAGTTGCCAAATCCAACATTCCTTCATCTTCTCACACACCACTTTCTGTGTAGCAAATGAAGCAACTTTTACCACCCTCTAGACCTTTCACCTATCCTAACAATCCTCCTAAATGGTATGACCCTAATCAATTTTATTGGTTCCACATTGACATTGGTCATTCCCATAAATATTTTAGAGGGCTCTGTTAGGATCTAGGAGCACAATTGATTACCTTGTATAAGCAACTAAACACGATATTAAACCAGAAGTAATAAGTAACTAGAAATCAAAAATAGCATAGAATTTGAGAGACAATACAATCTTGTATTCAACTCATCTAGAAGGAAATACAATGAATAAATTACACTCTTCCCACACCTCTTGGGTGTACCAGTAATTCTCCCTCAAGAGTTCTCTCTCACACAACCAATTACAAACACAACTCAAACATAGAGTTGTACCCTCCACCAGTCAGTAACAATACTGCCAGTACCAAATACTCAAAGTACTCCAAGTAAATCTCCCTGATCTTGCAACAACCTACAAATCAACTGATCTTACTTACCATATAGATCTCCCCTGATCTTGCACAACCTACAGATCAACCTGATCTTATAATTGGAAGGATCTCTTCCTTGTCCTTAATTACAATACAGCCCCATGAGTCTATTACATAGATCCCATATAAACAATAATTAGACTTCCTAATTACAATAATTAGAAATGCAGCTCAAGACTAAAATTATTCTTTACATGCAAATTAACCATTCAACAAACTAACTATTCATGCAACTAACAGTTTTGGAATGCACAGGCAACCAACGTCAATCCCTATCTGTCTGGAGATGACCGACGTCAGCCGATTCCTGACCGATGTCAGCAGCTTTGTAATTAGATATGATCCACATTGGTTGATCATGCTGATGTTAGTTGCTTTAGCACTCAGGAACCTCCTCTAATTTGCATCAATGAAGCTTTTAGCTCCACAACTTAACAATCTCCCACTTGGAGATAAATAGCTTCACCTATACCTGTACTTGTACATCATCTAATTTTCTTTCTTGGCTTGTATCCCTCTTTAAGTTCAATCTTGAAGACCAACCACCACAAATCTTGTGGTGCTACTCCTGTCATCCAAGTAACTTGCCATATCTGAATCTACATACCCATGTAGAGAAGTGCTTGACCCTGCATAGCATGTATACCTACTATTGGTCCCTCTCAGATACCTAAGAATCCATTGAACTGCTTTCCAGTGCTTCTTTCCCAAATTGGCCACAAACTTGCTGATAGTTCCCACTTCTTGGGAAATATCAGGTCTAGTACACATGTACTCAACCTCATCATGTGATTTGGGACACTGTTCTGTGAACTATCCATCTATAAGTGTGGTAACCGGTTCTGCATCCTGCATCTTGAACCTCTCCACTACCTTATTCACATAATCATTTTGAGACAACATCAACTTGTGATCTTCCCTGTCTCTATAAGTACTCATGCCAAAGAATTTTTTTGCTTCTAAATCTTTCATGGCATACCACTGAACTAACTTTACCTTTAGCTCAGCAACTCCCTGCATGTGTGACCCTGTAACAAGCATATACACCACATACAGTAATAGGATAATGTAGTTAATATTATCCAACCTGGTAAAGTAAACACAATGGTCACATTAACATTGACTAAAGCCATGCTTTGTCATACACCTATCAAACCTTAAACACCATTGTCTTGTAGCCTGCTCAAGACTATATAACTTGGCCTTCTATCTCACGTGTCCATTCTCTCCTTTCTTTAACCTGGGAATCCATTCATCTTTTAGTACTTTCTTTTTGGCTAGCAACTCTACCAATTCTCCGATTTGGTTCTTTCCCAAGGAATCACTTTTCTCATTCATGCCATGTTCCCACTGTTTCTTAGATTTTACCTACTCTACCTCTTTAAAACTTCTTGGTTCTTGACCATCAGTGAGCAAAAAGTAGTATAAAGAAGGTGAATAATGAATTTGAGGCTTACTTACCCTTTCAGTCCTCCACATGGGCATTTGAGACTCCTTGATAGCTTACTGTCTACCCAAAATCCATTCTCTATTCTACCCTGGTCTGCACTCGACCGATGTTGATTCCACCTGATCATCATGCCAATTCCCTAACTAACATCGGTGTCCACCTAGTTTCTGATGTTGGTTCCCTAACTGATGTCAGTTTCCACCTGCCCAAAACCACCGACTCTAGTCTGCACATGACTGACATCGGTACCTGCCTATTCAACGTCGGTTCCACCTGACCGATGTCAATAATTGTGTTTTCTTGTGAGTGATGAATTTTTACACGCAAGGTCACTTTGAATCATAACCTTGTCCAAACTACCCTACTCAAATTTATTCAACCCCTTGAGCTGATCTCTATCCATCATCTTCTCTTGGAAAACCAAGGCTTTCCTATTCTTGTTAAAAACATCAAATTTTCTCTTTATGCAATAAACCTGATTCTTTTTTGTACCATGAGTTTCAATAAACCTTACTTTCTTCTGTTGCTTACAAAAATCTTGATCTATGCTTTTCAGATCTAAACTCTTACCTTTTGACTCAAGAACATGCATCCCCTTCTTATTCATGTGACCAAGCCTACGGAGCCACATCTTTGCATCTACATCTGAAGTAGATAAACTAGAAGAAGAATCAGTAATACAAGTAGATAGATAAAGAGTACCTACTTTCTTACCTCTTGCTAAAACAAGTGCACCCTTGGAAACTTTCCAAAAATCCACTATGAGAGTTACTGTGCATCCCTCATCACCCAACTTTCCTACAGAAATCAAGTTCCGCTTCAAGACTGGGACATGCATGACCTCCTTCAACACCCATGTTTTACCCATCTACAATTTCAGCTGCACTTTCCCTTTGCCAACCATTTAACAAGGCTTACCATCCCCTAAATAAATCTCTCCAAAGTCTCCTTGGGCATAATCATGGAAAAATTCTCTATTTGGGGTTGCATGGAAAGAGGCACCAGAATATAAAACCCAAGATTCTACTTTATCCAAGGAACATACAAGAGCATCCTGTGCAACAATACCTACAACATCTATTTCTTCATTTCCTTCATGTTGATCTTCTACCAACCAACAATTTCTCTTTACATGCCCTTTCTTTCCACAATTCTAGCAGATTTTCCTGCCATGCCTGGATCTAGATCTCCTACCTATCTTTGACCTTGATTTCTCTTGTTCGATCTTCTCTCTTTGCCTTCCCCTAATTTCAACACTTAAAGCATTTCCTAATGATTCCTCTATGCTTTTCCTATGAATTTCTTCATTCAAGATTACACTAACAACATCATCAACTTTCAAGATTTTTGAAGTAGACACAGTATTACTAACTACCATTACCAAACTATCCCAACTTTCAGGTAATGAGCATAAGATTAAGAGAGCCTTAATTTCATCATCAAAATCTATATTAACTGAAATTAACTGGTTTACCAAACCATGGAAATCACTAAGATGACTATGTACAGATCCACCTTCCAGCATTTGCAAATTAAATAATTGCTTCATAAGAAATACCTTATTCGAAGCTGAGGGTTTTTCATATAAATTTTTCAAAGATTCCATTAACTCTATTGTTGTCTTAGCCTGTGATAAGTTAGAAATCACAGATGATGTCAGGCTCAACCTTATAGATCCCAGAGCCTTCTGATCAAGAACATTGTATTATTCATCTTTCATATCCGTGGGCTTGCATGCAACCCCACCCAAGGGTAAGTATAGATCTTTCTGATATAGATAATCTTCTATATTCATCCTCCATAATTGATAATTCTTTCCATTGAATTTCTCCATTCTTAGCTTACTTTCTTTTGCCATTGCTTTACTCCTACTCAATCAGAACCCCTGAGAGTGACCTATAATCAACAAACACTAACTTGCTCTGAACCAGGCTCTAATGAACCTGCAACCTTGCTCTGATACCACTTGTTAGGATCTATTAGCACAATTGATTACCTTGTATAAGCAACTAAACATAGAATTGAACCAGAAGTAATAAGTAACTAGAAATCAAAAACAGCACAGAATTTGAGAGATAATACAATCTTGTATTCAACTCATCCAGAAGGAAATACAATGAAGAAATTACACTCTTCCCACACCTCTTGGGCATACCAATAATTCTCCCTCAAGAGTTCTCTCTCACACAACCAATTACAAACACAACTCAAACACAGAGTTTTACCCTCCACCAGTTAGTAACAATACTGCCAGTACCAAGTACTCAAAGTACTCTAAGTAGATCTCCCTGATCTTTCAATAACCTAAAAATTTACTGATCTTACTTACCATGTAGATCTCCCTTGATCTTGCACAACCTGCAAATCAACCTAATCTTACAATTGGAAGGATCTCTTCCTTGTCCTTGATTACAATACAGCCCCATGAGTTTATTATATAGATCCCATAAAAACAATAATTATACTTCTTAATTACAATAATTAGAAATGTAGCTCAAGACTAAAATTATTCTTTACATGCAAACTGACCGTTCAACAAACTAACTGTTCATGCAACTAATAGTTCTAGAACACACAAGTGACTAACGTCAGTCCCTGTCTGTCTAGAGATGACTGACGTCAGCTGATTCCTGACTGATGTTGGCAGCTTTGTAACTGGATATGATCGACGTCAGTTTCTTTAGCACTCAGCAATCTCCTCCAATTTGCATTAGTGAAGCTTTTATCTCCGCAACTTAATAGGCTCACTAAATTTGTTACCTCCTATATGCTTGGTAATTCATTTAATAATGAAGCCATGATCAACCTTCATCATCAAGAGTATACCACTACTTCTCAAAAATGATAGATTTCTAAAGCTTCTACCTCAAATAACCAAAAATATTTTTCTAACACTAATAATCAACAAAATACCAAAGATGTTTGTGCTATTAATGCCAATTATGACCAATATTATAAAATTTATTAATATTTTAACACTACCAAGGTTAATTATCATCATAAATTAGCTCACAAAGATCCCATTACCAAACCTAAGAATCCATCTTTAGAAGAACAACTTCTCAAAGATACTACAACCACTAATCTAGATTTGAAAGTACATGAGGAACCACTTCCTCCTTCCAAACCTCTAACCACATCCATTTCTTCAGAAGTTACTTTACCTTCTAAACTTTGTGATAGTTATTATAAATATCACTGTAAATTTCTTAAATAAATTTATTCTATTCCTTGTAATATTCTACTTATGGAGTTGGTTCATACCTCACCCTATCATCACAAGTTCCTTATGCAGCAATTACTAGAAATTGAAGATTCATCCTCTATAGATGAATAACCTATTATAGCTAAAATTTTCACCCTTGGAGAGGGTTCTTCAGGCCCTTTCCAATTTAAGCTATACAATGGTAATAACCCAAGGCTATGGGTCACATATGGTGGGGTTGAAGCTCCAGAGAAGGTAGGCTTCTTCTTTGATGCTCAACTAAACTAGTTTTATCATAGGGAAATAGGTTAGAAAGGGGTTAAGGGATCCGAAGAAGGATAAAAGGGTTATGCAACAAATTTAAATAGGAAACTCCCATAAGCTTGAACCCACACTAGATATGTAGATGACAATACTAGCTTACACAATATCTCAAGATCAAGCTAATTGCATAATCATTTAATAGAATAGGTATGAGAAGCAATGAATGAAAACAAGGAGGGATTCTAAGACCCACATCGAGCCTAACTTAATGGTATAAATAACACTAATCTAGACCTAAAAAAAAATATTGAAAATACCTTAAATAAGGTTAGAAAGGAGGACTATAGATGAGCAAAAATTTCCTTCACATAACACCATAATGCACATCTCACTCAACATATATCAAAGGCAAGAGAGAGGCAAATAAAGTCTTATTACATCAAGACATAGTTATTTCAAATTCTTGATATGGTTGAGCCTAATCAAGATAACAATATTCTACAATATCTCAAAGAGTATTCATATCTACCAAAAAGATGAAATTTATAAAATCTAAGAAACCTTAGAATGGAGAAGAGAATGGGATAATATAGGAGAATGGGAGAAGAGTGAAGATGGAGCATGTTTGGAGAAAAATTAATGAGCTTCTAGCTTTCAAAGGATGCTCCACCATCTTTTGGTCCAATCATGAGTAGTCCATCATCAACAATTAACCTGCATTATCTCCAATTAGTATTTAAGTTCATTCTCATTAGTTGAGAGATCCACTAGAAGATAATAATTAGTTTTGCATGATGATTCATGATCAAACTATGAAGGAAAACCTCTATAATCTTTGTAAAATAATTGAATGCCTAAACTACTTTTATAACCACTTGATCCATTTGCTTTCATTTTCCATGCCATCTACCACTTGTCTCTCATTATGAGGACTAGATCCTCATATCTCAAAATTGATAGATCCATTTCATGTGTGATTTAAGTAGAATTTTATCAATCTATGACTATGTTGAAAGATGAGAATCCCCCACCATATCTCATTTATCTACCCCTACATGAGAATCTGAACCTTGTTCCACTATAGATGAAAACCAATCTAAACTATTAGTTTTCCTATAGTTTTAATTGACAAAAGAAGTTCACCATATGCATGTTCTTCATTTGATAATAAGATGACACCCCCTTAGTCTATATTAGGTCTAAAAGACCTATTTTACCTCTATGGATCTTTACTAATAATGCTTGGTCTCAATGTCCCCACTTTGGTTCAACTTAGATCCATCTTGGATCACATTTGAGCTTATTTCCTTTGTATTTACCTTGCTTGGGTTAAAGGATGCCCTATTAAATTTTGTTGAAATGTCTCAGGGTTGATCCTTTGCTTATTGGTTATCGATGACTAAATTGGATCCTTAATCTACTGACCAATCTCACATCATTGATCCTAATTTGCATGATAAAATGTAGTTCATCAAACTTCTACTAGCTTGAATGTGCTCATGCCACTTGTCAACCACACATTTGTTATTAGGATTTACTAACTCTTTGACTTGATCCTATGTAATTGATCTTGATTTCATGATCAAATACCAACTATTAGATTTTCTAGAACCCACTATTTGAAACCAAATGGCTATTTCATGAGGGATAATTTTCATGTCTGCACTCTCATCATTTGACATCCACATGACTATATTTGACATTCATGTGATCATAAAATTTGAACTCCAATGATTTTTTATCAAGATTTATTTTGAAATTTTCATGATCATCAATGATGTCCACATGACCATCACACTTTCTAGATCAATTTTGAAGGCTTAGATAAATAATTTATCTAAAACCATTCAATTCTATCAAATTTTTGTATTGAGTATATTACTATGGATATTTTATCTGATGGAAATATCTTTAGGATTTTGACAGGGACCTTTTATTTTGGACATTTTATCTGACTAAAATATGTCTTCAGAAAGATTATCTCAAACATTTTATCTGGAAGAATTCTGCCTTCAATACTTTTGATTGATATTTTTCTCAAAAAACATATGTACTTAGTCTTTTGCCTTCGGGATAATTTTCCCAAAATAATTCCAATACTTAGCCAAACAAACTTTGAAATATTTCCCAAGTGTAAAGTATGCTTTTAATCATGTAGGCTCTTCTGGGCTTGTTCTTGAAACTACTCAAACACCATGAAATCTTGTTTGAACCCTTCACCTTGCAATGTAGACCTACTCCTAAAATATCAATCAATCTAATCTTTAAGATAGCTTAAATTGTTTTAAAATATTTGCAACAACATGATCTTATCCTCAAGTCATTTGGTCCTTCTTTCTGTATGAACTTTGTTCATTTCTTCAAATATTTGTATTTATTTTTATACCACAGCCCTCTTCAGGAAAAGTTTTGTATATGGGCCTAAATTATTCAACATTTTTGGTGACATCTTAGGGAAGCATACCTGTTATGCTTAAGAACCCAAACCATATTCCTTATCTGATCCATTGGGCATGGAGTCAAGTCTCTGATTGACAAGGTTGACCCTTTCTAGAACTTCCTCTTGAAGCAATAAGGCCCAAAAGAAATTAAAAAAAAGTGCCTAAGGCACTTTGGAAAAGGAAAAAATGGAATAGAAAGGAAATTTGCACAAGGCACTCAGAGGAAAGCATAAAATTTACCTGCCCTAAACTAACCAATCAAAATGGAACCTATACAAAACCATTGACTAGTTGTATAAAACAACTACCCTTTCTCATTAATCTAATATGCTTTACATGCTTGAGGGAAGCCAACCAAAGATGGCTAAGGAGTGTATGTTTAAATTATTTATGATACACTTATACATGAAAAAGAATAAAAATAAACTTACCCACCTAATCTAATTGATTTTATATACAAGTATCTTGGATTGGATAGGCAAACTAATCTTTCTCTTTTTTATGCTCAAATTTGTGCTCTAAATTTAGCATAACCTATGATGGCTCCTCCTTGGAATATTCCAACTAAGATAGGTACCTGATAGGACATCTTCTTGTCAATACAAACATTGATCAATCAAATTTTACCTCACTCTTGCACTTTGTTGCTCCATCATTATGATCCTTATGCACAATTAGATCATAGTCTTCTTGAAGCACATGTTCATATTGAGATCTCTATTCACCCTCAAAGTTCTCTTCCATCACACAAAGTGGTGGTTCATCAAGCTGTATATTCTAAGAACTCAAGATGTCTTCCTCATCAACCTCACTCAAGATCTCATCTTATTCCTCAACTACAAATGAGGGTTGATTTGAACATCTAAGGTCCAAACATATACCTTTATCTTTTTCAAGGTCTGATTTCCTTCCTCTATCTCTTATCCATTAGGGTTATCTTCATTTGACAACTCACCATAAATTAAACCATGCTCTGGTTCCTGATTCTGATCCTCTTCTTGATCTATGTAGAATGGACTTTTAGTAGTCCATTCAAGGTCTACTCCATTTTAAAATTGAGGATTATCCTCATTAGTATCCAGTTCATTAACATTAAATCCATGCCAACAAGGTTGGTTAAAACATTACCCTTCCCCTTTTAAATGAAGTGGATTTCCTATTATGATCTCCTCATCATAGACACTTGTATTATCTTCTTCAAGTTTATCTATGACTGCAACCTCCTCCTCTATCCTTTATACAACAAGCCCTTTATCCAAGAGGGATATGGTTCACCTTGATTATAGATTATGAGAGTATCCTTCCATCTAGGTATTTTTAATGGTCTCTTTGGTGGCTCTTAAGGTAAGGAGAGAGAGTCTTGGAACTCTTGTACACCTAGCTCATTGAGTTGAGCTATGGTTACTTGATCTACATTTGGTACAACCTACTTCTCGTCCAAAATTGCTTGTTAGATTGCCTCGAATAGCACCTAATTTTTCTAAAATCCTTATTAAATTTCCTTTCATGAGGTAAAAATGTAGGAATAAACCTCTTTTTCTTGAACTAGTTCCTAAACCTTCATGACTAATACCTCCTTATTTTTATGCATGCCTTCTTTGATTGATTTCCATGAGGGGAATGTGTAGGAAACATATGCCTTTTCTTGATTTTGACCCTCTTCCTCTTTATTCATTTTTATCTCTAATTCTTTGATTTGTCAATCTATATTCTCTTTTAAAATCCTATCTTTAAGGTAGTTAGTGACCTCATGAAGATCAGGAACATAAGAGGGCTAGTATGAGATACAAGAGGATTCTTGAGGAAGATAAGTGAGATCTTTGATATCAATAATAGCTTGTTCCACAATAGTCTCTTTATTTCTTTGAAGGCTTGCTTGGATTGAATTCCAAGAAGGGAAAGTCTGAGGAACACATGAATAACTTAGCACATAAGAGGGATCACTTGGAGTAGTTCTTTGGGGGAGGGTGGGTGGCATATATTAGGGCTAAGGTAGTGTATTTGAAGATACATAAGGTTGATGGAGTGGGACCTATTTTTCTTCAAGGCTTCTTAGCTTATCCTCAATGCTTCAAATGTAACCACTTATATCTAACATCTCACTTGAGAGGTTTTTCCAATTTTCTCTCTCAATAGGTGCCCATTTATCTTTGATTATTTGTAATGCACCTCTTATGTCATGAATGATATGGTTATATATATCTTAACCATCTCCCTTTTATGTATTAAGGCTTATCATATACATTTGATAGCTTGAGAACATTTGCCTCCAACTTGAAATGGATTGGTTTGTGGAAAAACTAGGGGCACTTTAAGCTTGAAAAGGTTGCTACACTAAATTTTGATAACTACCTGGGGTGAATCCACAAATATTGCTAACTTGATATGAATTATGTTTATGTAGAGAATAAACATTTTGATCAAAAGGTGATTGATTGTACATACCAGATAATGATGGTTAGGTATTTGGACTACTTAAACTAGCTGATAGATTCTCAAAGTTACCATTGATACTTATAGAATGCTTTCAAAAGCTGATATGTAGAAGAAAAACACCAAAAATCCTTCCACTACTTTGGACCTGGTCCCATTAGATGTGCCAGAATTGTTATAGCTCAAATTTTCACCCTTAGAAAGGGTTCTTCAGGTCCTTTCCAATTTGAGCTATATAATGGGAATAAACCTTAGGCTATGGGTTAGTTATAGTGGGATTGAACCTCCAGAGAAGGATGACTTCTTGTTTGATGCTCACCTAAACTAATTTTGTCATAGGGAAAAGGGTTAGAAAGGGGTTAAGGGATCTTATGAAGGCTAAAAGGGTGATGCACCAAATTTAAATGGAAAATTCCCATAAGCTTGAACCCATGCTAGATTTATAGAAGATAATACTAGCTCACATAATCTCTCAAGATTAAGCTAATTGCATAAGTATTTCATAGAAGAGGTTCGAGAAGCAATGAATGAAAACAAGGAGGGATTCCAAGACCCACACTAAGCCTACATTAATGGTAAAAATTAGAACTAATCTAGACCTATTAAATATCTTATAAATAACTTAAACAAGGTTAGGAAGGAGGACCACAAATGAGGAATAATCTCCTTCACACAATACCATAGTGCACAGCTCACTCAACACAGATCCAAGGTAAGAGATAGGCAAAGAAAGTCTTATTACATAAAGAGGTAGTTCTTAAAAATAATTGATAGGGTCAAGCCTAATCAATATGAGAATATTTTAAAACATCTTAGAGTGTATGCATGTATCCTAGAAATATTAAATTTCTAAAATTTGAGAACCCTTATAATGCAGAAGAGAATGGGATAATATAAGAAAAGGGGATAAGAAAGAAGAGGGAGCATGTTTTGAGATAAATTAATGAGTTACCAACTATCAAGGGATGTTCTACCATATTTTGGTCTAATCATGACCAGTCCATCATCAAAAATTAACCTACATTAACTACAATTAGTCTTTAAGTTTATTCTCATTGGCTGAGAGATCCACTAGAAGATAAGAATCAGTTTTGCATGATGAGTCATGATCTAATTATGAAGGAAAACCTCTAGAAGCTCTATAAAAGAATTGAATGTTTAAACTACTTCTCTAACCACTAGATCCATTTGCTTTCATCTTCCATGTCATATACCACTTGTCACTCATTATGAGGACTAGATCCTCATATCTCAAAACCAACAAAACCATGCCATATGTACCTTGAGTGGTGGTTTATCGAGATTTGACTATGTTAAAGGATGAGAAGCCCCCACAATATCTCAATTATCTACCCCTACATGGGAATTTGAACTTGGATCTATTATATATGAAAGCCAATCCAAACTATTGGTTTTCTTATAGTTTTTATTAGCAAAAGAAGTTCACCAGGTGCATGTTCTTGATTTGACAATAAGCTTCCACCCCCTTGGTCTATATTAGGTCTACAAGAATTATTTTACCTCCATGGACCTCTGTTGGCAATGTTTGGTCTTGGTGTTCCTACTCTGATTCAACTTGAACCCATTCTACATCACACTTGAGCACAGTTCCTTCGTATTTACCTTACTCAGGTCGAAGAATGCCCTATCAACTTTTGTCAAAATGTCTCAAGCTCAATCATTTGCTTATTGGTTATCGACAACTAAATTAGATCAATAATATTTTAACCATTCTTGCATCATTGATCTTGATTTGCATGATAAAATGTAGTTCATCGATATTCTACCAACTTGAACATGTTTATGCCACTTGTAAACCATGCATCCATTCTCAGGATCCATTGATTTTTTGACTTGCTTGCGTGTCATTGATATTGATTTCATGATCAAATTCCAATTATTAGATCTACTAGGACCCACTATTTGAAACTAAATGGCTATTTTATGAGGGATAATTTTGACATCTACACTCCCATCATTTGATGTCCACATGACCATATTTGACATTTGTGCAATCATCAAATTTGAACTCCAATTATTTTTTCCCAAACTTTATTTTGATGTTTGTGCAACCATCAATGATGTCAGTGAGACTATCACACTTGCTAGATAAATTTTGAAGGCTTGGACAAAATATTTATCTAAAACCATTAAATTATATTGGAGTTTTGCATCGTGCATATTAATACAAACATTTTTTTCAATGGAAACATCTTCAATATTTTGACAAGGACCTTTTGTTTCAAAAAAAATATCTGACTAAAATGTGTCTTCACAAAGATTGTTTCAGACATTTTATCTTGAAAAATTCTACCTTCAATACTTTTGATTGACATTTTTCCAAAAAAACATATGTACTTAGTCTTTTTCCTTTGAGACAATTTTCTTGAAAGAATTCCAACACTTAACCAAATAAACTTTTAAATATTTCCCAAGTATAAACTAGGTTTTGAAGCCTATAGGATCTTCTGGACTTATTCTTGAAATTGCTTGGACACCATGAAAACTTGTTCGACCCCTTCATCGTGAAATGTAGACCTGCTCCTAAAATATCAATCAATATACACTTTAATCTAGCTTAAAGTGTTTCAAAAGCTTTGCAATAGCATGATCTTCTCCTCAAGTCATTTGGTCCTTCTTTCCATAGGAACTCTGCTCATTTTTCAAGGCTTTGTATGGATTTTTATACCATAGACCTCCTCAGGAAAATTTTTGTATGTGGGCCAAAATTAGCCAACAGAACCACCTTTTATTGAATCTAAACCTACCAACATAAATACCATTGAAACTATGTGTCCTTCTTCCAAGCCTTCTATTGAATTTATTGAAGAGGACATGATCAATGATGAAATTATTTTTTGTGTCAATAATCCACCACTCTTTATTAAAATAGCCATTAATACTACCCTCATCTATAAATTTCTAATTCATAAAGGCTCTGGTATTAATGTGACATCCTTATGGCTTATCTAACAACTTGGTTATAAAAAGGATCATCTTAAGTGAACCCATCTTACCTGTCGTGGTTTTGATAAGATAAATCAAAATCCACTTGGTTACATTTGGCTTCAATTAACCATTGGACCTAAGATCATTTGAACTAAGCTTATGGTCCTTGACTTACCCTTATCTTATAATATACTCCTTGGTATCCCATAGACTCATATAGTGAGGGCCATTACTTCTTCCAGTATCCAATGTATTAAATTCTTACATAATGGGAAATGATACAAGCATGAAGCTGATCCCAACCCATAGACTATTAAACTTCCTAATCCCAAATCTTAGTATCATATTCCTACCATTCCTAAGATCAATAGAGCTCCTTTACCCGAGTTCATCAACATCAATCCTAATTTACAATTTACTCTTGAGGATTCTAATGATGATGAACCTAATGATTTGCAACATACTTAAAATACTACCAAGCTACCTCTATACATTTCATAATGGCTTCTTCCTTCCTTATTACTTTGGGACCATACTATTCCTCTTATTGATGAGATTACTAACTTGCCCCCTTCATGTAATGCTCAAGAGCCTTCTTTACCTAAATATACCTTCACTTGCAATGATTTTAGAGTGGCCAAATTATTTAAAGATCCTCTCATCATGTCTCCATGTACATTCAATAATATGTGGATTTCACCTTCCAAAAATCCTCCTGACTCTCAAGCATGTATAATTTATCCAACATATGATGATAATTACATAATGGCCCAAGATCAATCTTAAAACTTGGATGTCCAGCACTATCTAAAAACCTTAGCTCAAATTCATGCTTTTAACTAGGATATCCATACCATTTCCATAAATCATGACTTCAATCCTAAATTTTATGTGCTTCCTACCAATTATTCACTTATTGATACTCTTTGGGTGGTAGAATAAATTATACCTTTCAAACTTTCAAAAATTCTTCCATCTCCTTTATCACCTATATATCCAATCATTGCATTTAATCCTTCCCCTATCACCAAAACCAATGACACTTCAATCCCTTCTAATTCATATTCTTCTCCTACTCCCAAGATTACACTAGATGCCAAGGTAATTGATGTTTTTTAGATACATTCTAAGTATGATCACAATGGTAATCAAATTCTATATCTTAAATTGTATATTGAGTATTATGGTCCTCTTCCCACCTTGCCTAGTGATGAAGCTATTCTTGTAATACTTCATGCCCAATAACCTCAACTTCCTTAGCAACATCATAAACTTTGGAATTTTAAAATTAAAACCCCTTGTTTCAACAACTTCATCACTAGCATTGACCATAAAACTAATTCAATCTCTTTTTTACCTAATGTACCATACCATTTCTAAGATGCAAATTATATGCTTATTAAAGAAACAAATTGCATTGAGTATGGTACTCCATCTTTCCCTCGACCAATTATAGTATCTCATGAACTCTCACCTACTAAACATGATAATTTTAGCTTCTTCTTTGATAAGTATCATCAATTTTTTACCTAGTCCTACAAGGACATGACTAGTATTGACCCTAGTATTTTTGTGTATAACAGTATTACTTATCTTGATGCTAAAATTGTGCTTCAAAAGCATAGGAAATTTCAACTTGAGGTTTCCACCTTATGTCACAAGTAAATCATCAAATTTCTTGATGCTAAATTTATCAAACCAATGGACTATTTTGAATGGGTTTTTAACATTGTTCCCATTTGAAAAAAGGTCACTATGGTCATTCACATTTGTATTGATTTATTCAATCTTAACCTCATTTATCCTAAGGATAACTTCCCTTTACCTTCGATATATGCCATCATTGATTCCATAGATGTTTATGAAATGTTATCTCTTATGGATGGCTTCTCAGGATATAATTAAATTCACATTTCCCCTAAAGACCAATATAAGACAGTTTTCACCATGGAATAGGGCACCTATTATTATGTCAAAATGACCTTTAGCCTCAAAAATTCTAGAGCCACTTACCAATGAGTAATGACTCATATCTTTCATGTATTATCCACAAAAATTTTGAAACATATGTCGATGATCTCATTGCTAAATCCAAAAATTTTAAAACTCATCTCTCAAATCTTGTTATCATCTTTGACCATCTTCTCAAATATTGAGTTAGACTAAATCCTTACAAATGTGTCTTTAGTGTCACATATGGAAAATTATTAGGATTTATAGTCTCTCTTTATAGCATCGATGTTTACCCCACTAAGATTAGTGTTATCATTAACATGCCCATTCCTCGATCCATTTTAGACATTTTCACTTACTTAGGCAAATTTGGGGCAATTAGATGATCCATCCTTGAAATGGCTTATCATATCTACTTTGTAAATTTTCTTATTTAGAAAGGTAATGCCTTAGAATGGATGGACCCTTGTTAAAAATCCTTTGATAACATGAAAGATTCATTACTTCACCTACCTACACTTCATCCTCCTTCTAATAATTAACCCTTGATTTGATATACTTCTTCCACACCTATATCAGTTAGGGCAATGCTTGCCCAACAAGATGATATTAGAAAAGAGTATGTTATTTATTACATTAGCTGAGGCCTCATGAATTATGAAGCATGTTATACCAATGTTGAATGTGATTGCCTTGTCATCTATTTCATAGCTAAAAATCTTTGACACTACATGCTATATCAGACCACTTATGTCATCATTCATTTTTACCCCCTTCATCACTTCTTCTCCAAAGCCTTTCTTCTCAGAGATAGAGATGGCAAATGGATGATCCTTATTATATAATTTTATTTTTTCATTATGACTCAAAAAGCTATCAAAGGATAGGTCATAGCTGATTAACTTACTGTAGCTCCCATACCAGCTACCAATCACCTTCAAGATAGTCTCTTATATGACAATATTCTCTATATTGAAGGTCTTGATCAAGTTATTTCACTCAAAGATTACTTTCATAACTTAAGTAATAATCTTAAACTAAATAATCTAGATGAATATTTTATTCCCCTTGATACTACTAAACCAAAAGTAGTTATCAAAGAGCTTCCTAAAATTAATTCCAACTTGCATGAGGATACTTGGACCCTTCACTTTGATGGTGTTAAATTCCTTCAAGAAGCTAAGATAGGTTGCATTCTTACAAGTCCTTTTGGAAAAATCATACCTTTAACTTTTCACTTCACCTTTGATGTCACCAATAATATGGTCAAATACTAATCTCTAATCTTAGGCATGAGAGCTACATTTGATTTATACATCTAATACATATATGTCTTAGGTGACTCTTAGCTTATTTATTACCATGTCAATGGTGATTACCGATGCAAAATCAAAAATCTCATTAACTATCATTAAATTATAACCACTCTCACTAAATATTTCATCTCCTTCACTATTAAGCCTATCCCTTGACATCAAAATTCTATTATTAATTCCCTCACTTCTTCAGCTTCTTTCTTTCATGCACACCAAGTTCTTTCCAATCCCACTTTTCTTATATAAATAAGAATATATCCATCTTCTACTCACCCACTAGATTCACTTATCTTCCACATCAAGGCTATCACCATTTGACAAAGCCTATGGTATAAACACATCACTCAATTATTGGAACATCAAACTTATCCTCTTAACTTAGACTCTCATGAAAATACATGTATTTGTAAACAAGTTTTTAAGTATGTATTTTGACATAGCATCCTTCATTATTGTAATACTTAAGGTACCTTACTCTGTTGTGTTATGCAAGTTGAGGTCTCTCCTCTTCTTGAATAAGCCCATGGGGGAATTTGTGGTGTCCACTATAGCAGACAAGCTACAGCCCATAAATACCTACGTATGGGTTATTTTTGGCCTACTCTTAAAAATGATGCAATCAAATTTTCAAAAAAGTTTACTCCTTGTCAACTTCATGATGATCTAATTCATTCACCTCCAATTGAGCTTCAAAATATTGAATCTACTTGGCCATTTTCCATGTGGGGATTAGATCTCATTGGCAAATTACCTCACTCCCAATATGGGCATGCTTTTATCAACACTATTACTAAATATTTTACCAAATGGGTTGAAGCCATGCCTCTTGTTAATGTCACTAATAACACCATTGCCAAATTTATTCTTAATCAAATCATTTTCCACTTTGGTGTTCCCCATACTCTCATTTCAGATAATGGTGGTAATTTCAAAAACAAGGATGTTAAACATCTTTGTGTTAAATTCAAGATCAATCACAAATTTTCTACACCTTATCATCTTCAATGCAATTATCAAGCTAATGTCATTAATAAAATTCTCCAAAAGATAATTTGTGAAACCTACATAGATTGGCACCTTCATCTTTACCCTACTCTTTGGGCCTATCAGACTAGCATATGTACTGCCATTGGGGCAATGCCATTCTCTCTAATTTATGGTTTTAAATCAATTCTCCCATTAGAATTTGAGTTTCCTTCTCTTCATATCTCTCTTCATGGTATCATTCCTAATGAAAAATTATGTAATTCTCACTTTTATGCTCTTGATCTCCTTGATGAACACTGTCTTTCTACTTTTCAACATAATCATCAATACAAGGCTTGTATTGCCAAATAACATAAAAAAATGTGTCAAAATTCACACATTTAATGTTGGTGCTCTTGTCCTTAAATTATACTACACTCATGATAAAGAAGGTAAATATGTCAAAAAATGGTGGGGGACCTATTTGGTCAAATATATTCTTGGTCCAAGCACTCATCACCTTCAAACTAATAAAGGCCATGTTTTCAAAGAGCCTACCAATGCATAATTCTTTAAGAAATACTTTGCTTAAACATTTCCTTATTTTCATGATTTCTATCTACATCTATCTAACACTTTTTGTAGGCTAATCACATGAGGCTCTCCCTATGTATAAGTTCCCTCTTATTATAAACCTTTAGTCCTTCATTTTTGGTCTTTTGGTTTCCCCTTTTCTTTCATGAGTTGTATTGTAAATCTATGAATAGGACCCGGTCTTCCTCATGATGTACAATAGTCTTCTTTATTTTCATGTTTTTTTTACACTTTTTTACATCCCTTGTATTTCTCTTTTGTGAGTTGCATTGTAAGACCATGGATATGACCTAGCATTCCTCACACATACCATATTTTTATTATCTCATTTATGTTTCCAATACTTTTCAGCACCTAGTGGGTTTTTCTTTTATGATTTGCAATGTAAGACCATGGATAGGATTTGACCTTCCTCATAAAATTGTCATCTTATGATAGAAAGTGTTTTACAATAGTTATAATTTTGTATCCTTATTCTCAACCTTAACTTTTTCTTCTTTTGATAGATGGAATTTGCACAACAATCTATGTTAGCATGTTTTCATCTACTTCCCTCATTATTATGATAAGGAATCACACTTTACTATCATTGTATCCCTTTTTCAACCTTTGTCACATTTTTGTGATTTGAAGTAATTCAAATTATTCTATGTGTCATTCCTCTTGATTTACATTCCTTTCACTCCAAATTATATAAAACAATGTCAAAGTCACGATAGCACTTTTATTTTACCTAGATTTATGAGACTCTTGGACACCATGCTCTCTGAAGTTTTATCTCTCTTAGAAACCAAGTCCCAAGTATTCAAATAAAATTCATATTTAGAAGCCATGTTTGGTTTTAAAAATCTATATGGAGGAGGAATAGAAAAATCCATCAGTAAATTTAAAAGCCAAATCATTTGAAACAAAAGTCAATGATATACAAAAAGTAACATACAAATCTCAAAATTCAAAATCACACCAATAGACGTGATTCTAAGCACTTATCCTATCTCTAATCAAAGATCAAACTCCATATTTGGCATCACATAGAGTAGATGTCCATTGGGGTGTGATAGGATAGTAGATTGGAATAGGAAAATTCAACAAGCTCTATGGTGCTACTTACTTTCTTATGCAAGTACCCAATCTTCATAGTAGATTGATGGCTCTATAAGGGGTCATGAATAATGAGGAACACATTATGGGAGGGTAATTTTATTTTAATTTTCATGCATATATCCTTCATGGGATGATCTACATACTAAATCTTTTGACCTAAAACTTGTGTAGCTAAGAGAAGTTCTTTAGAGTCCTTAAGGTCAAAAATCCTCTTGTTTTGACAAACCTAACTTAAGTGTCTTGACTTCGATAAAGAGTTCCTCTGCCTTGGTTTTTCCTTGGTTTTTATTTCATTCTCCCCTCCACCCATTTTCATTTCCCACCTTAATAGGCAAATTATGATTCCAAATCTATTTTCCCTTCTTTATTCCTTTCTTCTTCACCTCATAAAAACATGCTAGCACTACTTTATTTCAATTTTATTTATCCTTAGAGAAAAACCACATGTTTGAGTAACTATGGATTACTTTCTTTACACCATAGATTTACATTTTTAGGCTTTATTTTACCATTTGTCATTGTTGCACTACCCTTTTATTATGGGCACCTAAGTCTGTACCTTTTTCCAGTGTTGCATGAGATTGGATTGTTACTTCTCACTTGACAATGTTGTTTTCCCTTTTTATACACCTTTTTTTATTTTTGAGTGAGATAAGGATTGTTAATACTCATCAATGTTATTTTACCATTTTATTATTGCTTTCTCATCATTTTTATATTCCCATCTTTTTTGGCATGTATCCTTGGTTTGACTTGATGAGTTTGTATTTCTTACTTAAGGTTTAATTATTTGAGTTTTTTGGTATTTAGTAGCCTTGGCTTTTTAGTTACCTGATTTACTCTTATTTGACTTGGTCATTTGGTTTAACATAGCACTCATCACCCTAACTTGCCAAATTCTCAAGTACCTCCCATCCTCATGGCACTAGTTATCTTGGCTTTCCTATGTTTGTATGTTTTTTTCTCTTTAGTTTTGTATTCTTGGGTTTTTCAAAATTAGTCTCTATTCCCTACACAATCAAAACTAACAACACATCAGACAACCATCTAGTGATAAAGGTAAGTCTAGGTATGCATCACATTTACTTTTTATTTATTTACTTTCAGTTATTTTTTCTTTAAAATACTAAAACTTTTTCTTAGCATCAAAATTATGTGTTTTAATGTTCTTTCTCAAAGCACAATCCCCTGTTGCACCTTAGTGACACATGATGAAATTCGAGTGGGGCATATGTTTACACATAATATATTTAAATTTTATCAAATACTAAAACTTTACATTTTGTAAGAACCCATCGAGACTCAATCTTTTTGAGTGATTACCTTAAAGGGTACATCAATAAAGGGGTGGGTAAACCATTAGTGTTTCATAAGATTGTTGTCCCTTATTTCGACATATTACCAATCTAAGCAGTTCTTAAAAACCATTCCCTAAGCTATTACTCCTCTTTTACACACTCCTCCAATCTTTTCCCACTTTTCATCCCTCTTTACCCCACCTTAAGTCCCTTTTATCAGTTGGTTATGCTAGGTCAACCATATTGACCCTGTATAGTTTTGGGTGATTTTCACTTAGGAACTAGTTTGGCCTTTGGCTAACCTAGCTCATGACCTAGTGAATAATTATCTAAAATTATGTTAGGTCAATTGGGTTAACCCTATTGGCTAGGATTTTTTTAAGGGTTAAGGTTTAAATTTTCCTATATATATAAGATCATTTCACCATTATTTTAATATGCAATCAAGATTTATTATTCACTCATGCTTCTTTACAATCTTCTCTTCCACCATTCTACTTGAAGAGTCTTAGCTTAGGGTTTTTACTTGGAGAATTTAGTCTTCTGGATAAGTCTTGGGTTCTTTATCCTTTCTTAGTGATCCTTACAAACCACAATAACCTCTTATGAATCCCTTTTGACCAAGGGAGAGATTGAGTCTCGATGGGTTAATCATTCAAGTAAGTATTCTCTAACTTTGCTCCTCTCTTTAGTAGATAGAAGTAGCATAAGTATTGGCTTCAAATAATATTACTCTTCATATTCCATGTATTAGTTCCTTACTCATACATAGCTTAATTGAGGTTCTCCTATACATGTTTTGATTTTAAACTAACCCCTCATATTTTGCCATAAGCTTTGGTGATAATTAGATTAGATTTACTTTAATTGTTATTAGTTTAGGTGAAATATCAAAACTCAAGACCCCCTTAGCATTATTACATGATTATTCTTTACTAGAGGCCTTAGAACCCTCCCTAACATGGTATATTTTGATAAGAGATCCCCTAATAAAGTCTAGTGGATCCCCATATTGGTCATCTTCCCACTTAACAAATGTGTCCTCAATCAGAAGGGTATGGTATGATCTATCTTATCCAAGTTAGGATTGATTTATAGACATGATGCATTTTTTATTACATATAATATCCTCATCGATAGCTTGTATTCATGAAGTTTTAGTTGTATTTAGGAGCCCTTATTTGTATTTTCTAGTTTCTACCCTTTCTTTTATTTTATGGTTCTTGGGTATTTTCATATAAAACACACAAACTGATAAAATATTTAAAAGGAATGACTATAATCAAATTTACACTAAAGTAAAGTCAATAATATATATTTTCCTAATTTATCATGTGTAATAAATACAAGTAAAAAGTAGCTAAGGGATACAAGAGAGCATATCATGTTTGATATTCTATTTTAGAATATGACAATGATCAAGAATCATCACAAGAATTTTGGATTTTATTTGTTCTGAGTTTTGACTAAGTTTAACCACGAAACACTTATGTCCATGTTGGACACCTATGTTGTTGATAGTGTCCTGATGTCGATGCCAGTGTCCAAACCATAATATAGCTCATTTTTCCAATCCATCAGTTGGGTTTTTCTTGGTTTTTTGTTACCTTTCAATTAATGTCTTTATATATTACATAAAAGTTATTGTTATTAGTTTATTGATCAAACCATAGGTTCACTTTTATTTGTCCTTGAATGATTTCTTAGTAAAAATGGGTTATTGGGCTCATGATGTTGATTTGACATTAAATACCTCTCTATCAATGAGCACTAACTACATAGCTAATACTTCAAAGAGGGGATCAAACTGATGTAGTTCTCCCTTACATTTTGGCTTGTGTGTGAATCTATGAAATATGTGGAAAGAAAGTATGATAGTGACCTAACTTATAACTTGTAAAATCAATCTATTTGGATACTCCTTTAGTAATTCATACTTCTATATGTGTATTTCTTATGACTAATATGGAAATAGGAATAAATAAGGAAATTTTTCTCAACTAGATCCTCTTTGGTATGAATGATAGGTAAAGAATAAATGAGGGTTGGTCTTGTATTTATATCAATACCTTTAGAGAAACAAATCGCATTAAATCACTTAGGTCAACCATTAGGATACATTTAATTTTCAAATTAGATGACTTTAGGACACTAGACACTTATGTCAGATTAAGATAGCTCTATCAATGTAGGTGTCTATCCAAGGTGAAAGTGTTTATGGAGCATGAAAATAGGTATAGGTTAAGAATGTGCAGAGGCATAAGATAAGCATAATTTAAGTATTATGGGAAAGATAGTAGGTCTAGTTCATCAACATAAGGATGGTAAAACCAAGATATAGGTCAAGAGGCATAAGATAGAGTAGATGTGAGACATCTAAAAGTGGGAAAGGTCCAAAATTGAGAAAAATAACCAAGGTCTAAGTTTTGTCAATTATATTAAGGTAATATATAACCCATAAATAATGTCTACATTCCCACTTTTAATCTAGTAATGAAATTAATAGTTTAAAGGAAAGGAATGCATACCTGGGTGTGTATAACACACCTTATCTTTACATGAGCCCAACTTGAGTATTTTACTAGTGATTGACCTATAACCAAGAGTATGTTACAATATATAATTAGTGCATATAATATTGAACTAAAATTATTTAAAATTGATTTAAATTGAAAGATCAAGGTTTAGAAGTACAGTTGTGTATTGATGTAACCACCTTACTTATTGACAAGTTAATTTGAAAAGATATATCATTTTAACGCTCTAAAATTAATATTAAGAAAAATCTAGATAAATCTAGAAAGTGCATATATCTAAGGATATAAAAAGAGAGATTGGAAGGCACATCCTAACCTTGGATAAAAGGTGAGTTACGCCCTGGTAGTTGAGATTAGTTCAACCATGCAATCCAATGGCATGGTGAAGTTGTATGATATAATCAAGTCCAACCTAAAAACTTACAATATTAAGTGATTTAATCACCTCAACCATACCAAAATTGAACTAACTATTGTAGTAGATTGGCTCAATATAGTTTATAATAGTCTATCTTAGGTATCAGTTCATAAAAGTCTATGATATGGTAATTGTAGAGTTTTTAAATCTTTTGGATTTTGAAATATTGGACACATATTGATAATGCACATTATATATGTCTCATGTTTAAAGAATGTATAAAAAGGGTGCCAATGTATAGAATTTTACCACAATAATGAATTTTAATCATATAATTATGTGCTTTGACTAATTCATAATTTTGAACAAGTGTAGGTAGAATGTTACCATAATATGCCCCCATTATATATGGAGATATTTGAAAACTAATATAAGTACCAATGTGGATAACATGTTTCCAAAACATGCCCCCACTATAATTTGGAGATGATGAATATTGAATAAGTGTGGAGAACATGCTTCTAAATAATGCCCCCGCTAAATTTAAAAATTATGAATGTGTAGAAGCCATGTCTCTATGATATACCCATATTGAATCTATAATTATAATGTGTGTGGAATCCATGTCTCTATGACATTCCATACTGATATGCCCCCCCCCCACTTTGAGATGAGGGAAGAATAGAAATTGGTCATTACCTCACCTCAAAGGGAAAAGATAACCATATAACTATGAATGAACCATGTAGCATATAGGATAATATGTCTAGATAAATCTATTATTGAAGTACATAGAACAATGTGATCACATGAAGGCCTAAGATGCATGATAAATATCATGGAAATGTCTAGGTAGAAATTAGGACAAGATCAACAAACATACAAGCACACACACAAGAGCACTCAAAATTAAGTCAAAATATAATGGTCCAAGGAGACTGAAATCAAGGGGCATGTTCAAACATTTCACAATTAAAGGGACATGGTGATCCAGACAACAATTCAGATGACAATCGGGTGATGGGTCCACCCCAATTGATGGTGGAACTTCTGGGAGCCATAACTTTTGCATCATAGCTCCAATTGACTCACCATTTGAACCGTTGGAAAGCTAATAATGAGGGGAACATCATGAGATGACATTGAGATCTGATTAATGAATTTTTACCCCCTAAAACCCAACAGAAGTGTCCTAAATTTCAATTTTAGTAGTGCAGTCTAAAAATAGTAAGTTTCTAAAAATAGTAATTCCTCGAATTCTGTATTGTTGTAAATCGTGGAAGTCAAACCAATTAATCTCCCTCAAGATTAGTGACCTTCCACATCCTCCCCACACCTTAAAAACATGTATAAATGAATATGTAACCCAAAATGGAAATCAGACATCTCTTCTTAGAGATAAGCATATGTTTGGGTTTGCAAATTTGATCAATAAAACATCTCTTCTTAGAGATAGCATTATTTGAATTATTTTGTTCTTTTTTCTTGAATTATCTTTCAACCAAATCTTTTGAGTTTTGGATCACATGGCTTATTCAAATGTCTATAAAAGAAAGAGTAACACATTCAAATGTACATACAACAAGAAATGGCATATTCAAATGTTAAAGAAATCATGTATAAGTAATGGAGATATAAATAAAGGAGCATATTCAAATTCTCAAACAATAAATCCAATATCAAGGTAAGATTCTCAAAAAATTGCATAAAGAAAAGTGTAAGTAACCGTCATAAACATATCATACTATCACATGGATCAAATGTGTTAGCAAAAAACATCAAGTAAATAGCATATCAAGTGAATTTTAGAATATATAAGCATGTATAAATTCATGAGTAAGTACATATATAATCTTATACATTATAATGTAAAAATACCATAGAATAATATAACCTTGATGTATTGTGATCAAATAAGGTGGATGCCCCAACGTCCTAGTGACATGAGTAAAGGAAAATCCTAACATCCAAAAGTATATATATCATGTATCTTTGTATGTTTATCTCACAATAAAAATATGTGTGAAACACATGTATATAAAAAAAATATTGATATACCATCTACCAATATGAAACTAACAACATATATGCCAATGAACTAGTAAGACATGTAAAAGCTGAAAATATATTTGTATTTTTTAATATTTTAATTTTTTTGGTATTTTTAAAATATATGAAAAGAAATAATTGTCTTATGATTGCATCAAATATATTCTCATATGTATCTCCCCTTTGGTAACTTGGTACAATAAAATGGTGGTAATGTCAAGGAGCATGTATAGGTATCATATTTGTCACTGTATAATTTATCATGCTCTATGGTTTTTTTGAAGTATCAATAAAAGAAACATGTTTAGGTGTGCTTGATATATTCATATGGTGTGTATTATAATTATGAAGTTGTATCATGGTACTTTTCTAGGTTAGTATTTGGTATTCTTACTTTACATGAAATTGTACTTTTAGTTCTTTATTCATTATGTATATGTTACTTGCATTTGTTTATATAATGGATGTTTGGATATGGTAAATTGCATAGTGGTATGAGATATTTAAATTTCATGAAATTTTAAAAAATTTAATAATGATGCAATCAATGTATGCAATGAAAATCAATTGGAAATAGGAAATCTCTACTATAATGATCATCTGGTAATGAAACTGTTGGTTTGGTTTCTGTCATTGATTCCAAAGTATTTTTAGAAATATTTTAGGAATATGTATGTATTTTTGTAGGTACCCATACTTATTTTTTATATTCACCTTATCCACATGTCTCTTTATGAAGGACCCAATTAACCAATGGTTCTTTGGTAGGATCAATGTGGGGTAAATCATTCCTAGGAGAGAGTACACTAGGAAAATGACTTCTAATAGTGGTCATCTTTAGTGAAGGTCAATAGACCACATGTTCCTCACAAGGAGCATGATGGCTTGACCCTCTTAGACAATCTTCTAGGATAAATATTTGTAATAGGTATAGATATGTATTTTTGATATATAATAATTTCTTGATCAGCTAACTAAGTTTTTCTCAAGGGAAAAGCCTCATTATCTTGATGGTCATTAATACCATGGTAAAAAAAAAAATTTGTCCTTTTGAATTTTCAAATTTATGTGGTGGATAATTTGAATTATAAGGAAGTTTTATCATTCATTTATCCAACAAATTATGTAATATATCAATTGGTTTATCTCAATACCAATAAAATTGAAGAGGTTGTCATTTGGTAGAGGTATATGGTCTAACTATGAGAGATACTCTAAAAGCATGTTCTTTTCCTTTGTTCAACACCTTTATTTTTTATTTTTTGACATATTTTATTAGCTCTATAGAAGGTGTTTGAATTGGTTCATGATATTTTGTAACTTGTTTATTTGCTTTTGAAGCATGATGCTTATCATGTGTTGTTTTCAGTAAAGAGATAGGTAAGTTGGGTTGAGTGTTCATTAGAGCACATGCATATTTGTACACATTCAAATATAAGGTCTTTAATGAATCAAAGGCCTTGTTCAATTATTATTTTTAATGTAAAAATAAGACCTATAATAAATACAAATTGTACTTATAAATCTAAGGGTGTATAAGTTAAGGAATACAAAACATCCTTAAATTTAATCATAGTCTTGTATATACTCATTTTATGTTTGTGTAAATGATTGAAAATGTTCCAATGGTAACTTATGTAATGTATAACAATGAAAATGTGATATAAATACATCTTCAATTTTTTTTAAAGTTGATAATGAACCATTTGGAATATTATGAAACCAATCAAGAGCCCCTTGGGTTAAGCTATGATGAAAATCCTTTAAGAGAAAGCTTTGATTTGGGTACCAATGTTCAAAGGATTGTATATATTATTTGAAATGAATATAATTATCCCTTTGACCATAAAATTAGGAGAACATAGGAATAATAAAGTTTGAAGGATAAGGAAGCTCAAATACATCCTTAGCAATAGGTTGATTTGCTAATATATTCTCCTCAAAAATAGCCTCATGAGAAGAAATTTTCAGCTTAAGAGTGTTGAATTCTTGTTATAAATCTCCCATGGTAGTCATAATAGATAGCATATCACAAGAATAAGTTGAATTTTTTTGCTAGTGGCTTTAAATTACCATGCACATGGAATATAGGAATAATTGGATCTTTTTCGATATCAATGAGAGGATCATCACATGGATGTACTTAATTTTTTAATTGGGTATCCATGGTTAAATAGGTGAGTATATCATGTTGGATAGAATGAAATTTGGTACTATTTTCATTACAAGGTGTTGTGTTATTTAAAATCTCATTACATTCAATAGGAGTAGAGGAAAAAACCTCACTTGTAATCATTTGTTATTTTGTATTAGAAAGTGTAAAGGAGGGAAGAAAAGAAACATTTTATGTTTCATTTTCAGCATCATGAGAGAGAATAATGCAACATTCACTTTCATTTTTACTTTTTAAAGGAGGGAGATAATATACAATGCTATTTTTGATTTTATTTGACTTACATGACTTGATATTTGAAAATGATACATGAAATATAATTTGGATTTTATTTGTGTCCCCAAAAAATGCATATCTTTTGGGAACTTCCTTATGATTATCATATGAAATATCATTTTCATCTTCAATTAAGATGATGGGATACATAGGACATGCATTTGGTTGACCACAAATTAGAGGGGAAAATAAATTTGACTATTTTCATTTGAATCACCCAAAGAAGGAATAGAATTTTCAACATTGGTATTACTTGGATAAGAAGCCACACATTTTATTTTATCAAAATTTATATCATGAGAGATAGAGGAGGAACGTTCAACTTCTTCAACATTTATGTCATTGGAAAGGAAAGAGAGACACTCACTTTTTTAAGTAGCTAAAGAATGTATGCATGCAACATTTTGATTTTCAATAGTATGAATGCTACCATTTTGCATATCTATTAACTCTTGAAACCCTTCATCTAAAAATAACATCAACAAAATCATTCTAAGCCCAAGATATGAAGCATTAACAGCAAAAGCATCACAATAAGAGTTGTAAGAGTTACAAAGAGGATAGGAAAAGACAAAGGCAATGTCATATATTATCCATTAAATAACTTCTGTATGTTACTACTGAGAATCCTTACATGTATAGACAAGGACAAACAAGAAGTGACTTAAACTAACCAATGTGGGATAAATCCATAAAAGGGCAAACTAGGAAAAATACAAAAACTATCTATATAACCTAGAAAACATGAGAACCAACTCTAACACCCACCCCAAGTGAAGCTAGGGGATAAAAATAGCCAAAAACAAAGTTTCATCTCCATAATACGAATCATGATAATAAGACTTGATTATTACTCATGTACAATATATCCATGAAATGAAGAAAATAAGAAAACCCATGGGAACAAATCTGCCCCCCCCCCTCCCCCGTAAATGATGTAAAAGAAAGAAATGAAGGAAGGAAGGACTTCATGTGAAATTCCCCCTAAGGACAATTTTCTTTACCCCACATGAATATAAGTATTATACATCTTGGGTGAATGGAAAGGATGTAAGGAACCATCTACATATGTGTTGAGATAATCCCAAAAATAGCATGTTCTTCCTATTAATGTACCTTCTTCCTTAGTACTATGAACAAGATGTCCTGAAGACACATCACTTATATAAATATCAATGCCAATAGGAGATACAATACCCTGTAATAGGTTTATAAGACCTCCATGAGTTTAGCCCATAGAGTCAAGTATGTAATATCCAAATAAAAGGTATATTTTTCAAATGAACCAAGTGTGTAAGCAAGTGGATCCAAAGTGGGATAAGTAACACATGCATTAGTAGGAGTAGTAACAAGCTCCACATCAAAATGTGCAACAATAATAGGTTCCTTATGGAAATCATTATCTAAACACATATCCTCACAAACAAGAGGATTAGGGGATGAAGTAATAATAACTATGGCATAATAAAAGTCATCTTTAGAAAGTCATGATGGTGTCTTTTCCATGATCTCCAAAAGTGATGGTCAAGGTGCCACATCCTCAAAAATCATGTTCTCTCTATTAATGAAATGAATAGGAGTAAAAAATGTATGAGTAATATGTGTCTCAAGTAAACCATCATCAAAATACAATTCCTCACTAACAAATGAAGAAGGATGAATAGTGAGAGGTATAATAAGTAAGAAAGCCTCATATAGATCACCATCAAGAAGTATGTCCTCATAAAATGAAGAGGAATCCCAATTCATGTTACTAGTAAAGAGTGAATTCTCACTAAAAGGAGAAGAATAAAGTGTCAAAAGTGCCTCACCCATGTCACTATCAATGCATAAATCTTAAACAATATTAGTGTCATCATCAAAATATAAATCCTCACTTACAAGAGAAGGAAATGGAACAAAAGGAGGTGAAGTACAAGAGGGTGAAAAAGACTTAGTATCCTTCTCAAATAAGGTTACAATAACATCCCAAGCTTCCTTTAATGATGTGACACATATGACATAGCACTGTAAATTATCTAAAACATGGAGGTGAATCAAATAAAGAGCCTCATCTTGCATGGATGAATTTCAAGAAATATATTCCTCATCTATGAAGTTGGGAAGGTCGCCAAGTACCATTCTCCACAAATCCTTTAGATGAAGGTGTATCTTCAATTTTATTTTCCAATTAGTGTAATTTGAGGTGTTGAGGGGCTCCATTACCAAAATACAAGGAAGAATTCAAGAATAAGAAAGAATGATCCCCAAAAAAAGTGTAAGGCCACCCCAAATTTGGCACTTTATAATTGAGTGTGTTTTATAAGATAAATGACCCCAATGGATGGATAATAAAAAACATACACTTTTTCAAAAATAGTACTCAATTTTGAGTCATGGTTCAAAATTTATAGCTTCTACATGTCTCCCATTATTAAAATGGGTCAAATAAGTAAATATTGCACAAAAATTAAATGCTTGGAGAAAAATTATATTATTTATACCATATCTAAAAAAAATTGAAATAAATTTATAGCAAATGAAAATAAAAATCTTCCACATAGATCAATCTTCCATGCCAATTTTTCATTTTTTAATACAATATTCAATTTTTCTCTTGGTCGTGCATAAAATATCATAGAAACTTAGATTCATAGGGTCAACTTCAGAGACTCATATCTCCTTCGATACTACTTAGAATTTGTATTATGACCACTTTATGGAAACCTCTCTAAGTCCTCTTTCCAAAAGTGAAAGAATTTTTTGAATCAAACACATATGTGAGGAGAAAACTGATTTTTAAGAGAGTCACAATTTTTATCAAAAAAAACTTTGTAATTTATCCAAAAGAATTGCCAATGGCCAAATAAAATCTTAAAGATCCATACAAACACCTCCAATATGCCAAGAATAAATTTTGATATATGAAAAAACACTTACAACAACAAATAATTTTGATATATGAACAAACCCTTGCAGAAAAAAACTTGTAAATGGATGGATACAACACCTACTACTTTGATACCATGAAAGGAACATCAATAAAATCATTTCAAGCCCAATATCTAAAGTATTAATAGCAAAAACATCACAAGAAAAGTTGTAAGAGTTATAATGATGATATGCAAAGACAAAAGAAATATCACATATTATCCATAAAATAACTTATATATGTTACAAATGAGAATATTTACATATATAGATAAGGACAAACAAGAATTAACTCCAACTAACCAATGTGGGATAAATCCACGAAAAGACAAACTAGGAAAAAGACAAAAACTATCTATATAACCTAGCAAGCATAAGAACCAACCCTAACATCGTCATCATAAAACAAATGAATGAGATAAGTGTCATATCCAAGAGGGATATTGTCACACTCATAACCAAAAATAGAAACATCATGATCACCACTTTGCTCATTTATATTTACATTTGCATCATTGGTTTTTTAATTATCATAGTCCTAATAAAAAGAGGATTTATCTTATTATTGATGTTCTATAATATATTTATATGTAATGCATTGATCATTAGGTACATTAAATAAATGATCATAATGAAGCTTCCATGCATGGCCTTATATTAGTGATTTAATAAGGATATTAATGTTTTAAAAAATTATGAAGCACATAACCACTAAGGCCAAAGCAATAATGTAACTAAGCATTCCTAAGCTATGTCCATATAATTAGGAAATAAATTAGATGTGAAAATAAAATACAATAATATAAAATGAAATTATTTTGAAAGAGAAAACCCCTACATGAAAATTAGGGTTTTGGCTCAATAACATAGGATAGGTTTACCAAATGTTTTATGGTTCTTGGGTATTTTATAGAAAACACACAAACTGATAAACTATTTAAAAGGAATGACAATATTCATATTTACACTAAAGTATAGTCAATAATACATATTTTTCTTAATTTAGCATGTGTAATCAATATGTAATAAGTAGAAAGTAGATAAGGGATAAAAGAGAGCATATTATGTTTGATGTTCTATTCTAGAATGTCACAATGATTAAGAATCATTACATGAATGTAATAGAGATCTAGGTTCCATTTATTTTAAGTTTTGATTATGTTTAACCACTAGACACTTGTGTCCAAGTTGGACACCTACGTCGATGATAGTTTCTTGATGTTGATGTTAGTGTCCAGACCACAATATAGATCTATTATTGTATCCATTAGTTGGGTTTTTCTAAGTTTTTTTCACCTTTTGATTTATGTCTTTATTTATTATGCATAGGCTATTTTTTTATTTTATTTATCAAAACCCTAGGTTCACTCTTATTTACCCTTGGATGATGCCATGGGAAAAATGGGTTAGTGTGCTCACAGTGTCAAGCTGAGCCACATACCCCTCTATTAATGAACATTGCATACATAGTCAATACTTTGAAGAGGGACTCAAACTAATTTAGTTCTCCCCTACATGTTGGTTTGTGTGTGAATCATGTAATATGTGAAAGCAAGTATAACAATGACCTAGTTTGTAACTTGAAAAATTGAGTTATTTAGTTGCTCCTTTAGTACTTCATACCTATAGATGTGTAATCCCTATGATTGATATGGAAATAGGAATAAATAGGGAAGTTTTTCTCAATTGAATACTCTTTAAATTCTCTTTGGTATGAATGTTAGGTGAATAATGAATGAGGGTTGATCTTATATTTATATCAATCCCTTTGGAGAAATAACTCGCATTAAAGTACTTAGGTCAACCATCAGAATACATTTCATTTCTAAATTAGATGACTTTAGGTCACTAGACACTTGTGTCAAATTAAGACACCTATATCGACATAGGCATCTATTCAGGATGCAAGTGTCTAGGGAACAAGAAAATAAGTATAGACTTAGAATTTATAAAGGTATAAGATAAGCATATTTTAAGCATTCTAGGAAAAATATCATGTTTGGGTCATCAGCATAAGACTATTTAAACTAAGAGATAAGCCAAAGGATACAAGATATATTATATGTGAGACATTCGAAAGAAGAAAAGGTCTAGAACTGAAAAGAATAACCAAAGTCAAGTTTTACCAAGTGCACAAGACTAAGATGTTATATAATCTATAGTGTCAACATCTTCTTTGACCTCCTTGGTACTTTTTTGGGTTTTACTCCCTACAAATTTTTTGTTTTTACAAAAACCTTGAGGGGTAAGCCCCAACCCAATCCCATTGACAATCTAGAATGTTTTCATTTTTCCCTCTTTTGAAAGCTAGGTAGTAAAGATGGAAAATATTCAAAAGAGATAATTTTTCTCATAAAACCTTACCAAAGCTCATTTTCCATCCCAATTTTCATGAGATATTGGTCAAATTTTCCAATTTATCTTGTTCCAAGTCCAATTTTGGCCCCAATGGTCAGCTTCTTCTGTAAGATGAGTCTTACCCCTTTTCTTTGCTTTGTGTCTAAGTTTCCTAATGTTGACCAAATGCAATAAAAGCTCCCAAATTCAAAATAATGAGTCTCTTATATAAATTAATTCACAAGGAATTTTATATCTAGCACTTACTATTTTGGCACATGAGACTTAATAAAATCAATCAATAGTATAGCTCACCTTCTCTGTATCACACATAGATTCACATGCTTGATCAAAAAAGGTCCTAGGTTAAATTCATTCTTGCATCAATCATGTGCATTGATTATGCACATTTCCTAAGGGAGAAATACATCATATCTGAGACCCTTGGCATGAGGGTTAATGTAGAAAATAGTCAAAATAGTAGGGGTTCTTGATTGTGCGATCATTCTTCCCACAACCCAAATTTTTCCCCTTATGCTTTGATCTCCTTTGTTGTTTTAGTGTATGTAGGCTAATATAGGTACTGGAGATTGAAATAGACCTACAACAAGCTCCAATAACTCCTAGACCTAAAATTTGGTATGAAAGGTCATATTGAGCAAATGAACAAAACCCAGAAAGCTTTTAGCCTTAAGACAACAATACCAGAAGTGGAAAACAATGCCAGAAGTGGAAAATAGGGCCAAAAAGTGGACTATAATGCCAATTAGTAGGGTGTCCTAAGTTTGGCACTCTTTTCCAATCCAGAAAACAAAGTTTTAGGTCCTATTTTCAATAGTCTGCCATCCCTACACAATAATTTCCAAACTCTACATCATTTGTTTCAGCCCAAAATAAGCTAAGTTAATCTTTCTTTGTCTTCTCTTTCATATGTGAATTAAGTTGATCAAATTGGTAAAAACCTATGTTTCACTATACAAAACAAGAATTCTCTTCCTATTCTAGACCTTTATTGCTTAGTAATTAAACACTTAAATCCCTAAATTAATAAAATATTTGGTAAACCCAACTTACTTTAAACTTCCACATAAAAACCCTAGAAACCGTAGGGATAATTATTTCTAATTTTTTTGGTCATAATGTCCTAATTTTTTTTAAATTTAAAAATCATAAATCTATCAATTCATTGCAAAAATAACACATATCTTGTTCAAACCCTAGTTTGCACATACTAGGTCCTTTTTGCATACAAACACATTCAACACACTAGGAAAAATATATTGCTAATTTTAAAAATATTTTCAAATTTGTTTCCTAAATTTTTCAAGCAAAATTATTAAAACCCTAGTTCAAAACACTAGACTTAAAAATTTGGTCATCAAACAACAAACCTTGCCTCATCGCTAATTTTAGAAAACTATTTTGGAATTTTAGTAAATCAATTAACTTGTCAAAAATTATTTCAAAATTAGTAATTTATTGTGCAAAAATTTAAATTCTAAAATTCTAAATTTTGTATTAATTTTTGTATATTTATCATATTCAAAACTATTTTTATAATTTAAAATTATTGCATAAATTTTAAAAAATTTAAAACCCTAGTTCAAAACCCTAGCTTTCCAAACTAAGTCCATAAACCTCAAATTTCCCTCCCTTGCAATTTTTAAAAAAAAAATTGAATTTATTACAAATTGTTTGGGTCATCAAAAGTAAATTTTCAAAATTCAATGTTAGTAGTTCTTTGTGCATTTATTTGCCAAATAGTACTTTTCAAAATTTTATTTGGTGATAAAATGGCCACTAAGGCAATTCCTCCTCATCTCATAGATCAATTTCTAAAATTTTCTTACAATTATGACAATGATTGGACAAATTTGCAAAATTATACATTAGCTAAAAATATAGAAAATGATTTCATTTATAGTGAAGATAATGACTATTTTTATAATGAAAGATATGATGATGTACGTAATGATGAGTGTGAATCAAAAATAGATGAATCTTTTGCTCTTAAACCCGTCTCTTTTATTCCTTCTTCTAATGAAAATACTTTTTATAAATGGAAAACATACCTCTCAACTCATTCTCCTAAGCACAATGTACAAAATGTGCAAATTAATCATTCACTTCCAAGTGAACCTCTTATTGGTGATTATTTTATTCCATGTGAACCTAATATCTCTCTACCTTTTTCTACCATTATGTTTAAAATACAATAATATAGATGCAATCAAATCAAATTACGAAAGCACAGTTCAAATGATTTATTATGTGTTCCTAACTTTACTCTTTCAAAATAATGTTCAAATGATAAACTCTTCTACATTCACTTCTCATGTTGAAAAGGAATAAAATGTATATACTCCATCCATAGATAGCCTAGATACACATAATATTCCAAATTCCAATGATAACTTATTACATATTAGAAAGAAATTAACTCTTTCTCTTACACCTCTCCCTAGCAATGATGGAAGTGATGATGAATATGATAGTGAACAAGCAAATTAATATGAGAATGAAAGTGAATATGAAAATGATACTTCAAATTCTTCTATTTCAAATGAACAAAATATAGATTATGATAATGCATGGAATAATGATGACTACTATGCATATAGTGAAGAAGAAAATGCATCTTATGCTTCTAACTATTCTCTCACTTCTCTCAAATCTCATGCATGTTGAAATTTTGTTTCTACTTATATTAATGACTCTATGTCAAATGATGCACATGTCAATGTTAATAGCACATCTTCTACTAAATTAGAATATGATTCACTAAAACATAAAGATACCAATGAATCTTCCAAGCCACCCCTCACTGCGATAGAACCTAGTTCTCACCTTTCACCTAAAGAAAATGGTATCCTGTGTCCCTCTAATAAGGTCCAAGCTACCATTAATCCTAAGATTCAAGTGAGCACACCACCTCTTTATGATCCAATTGTAAAATTTAGCTTTCCCATGGCCAGAATTAATAATCAAATTCAAATATTAAATAAACCACTTCAAGACACTAATTTATCATCCCAAGAGATCATATCTTTAATGCATGCAGTTTGTGAACTACAACACCAATTACATCTCCTTACCTTGGAAAATAAAGCTTATAAATCCTAGATTGATGCAAATGATCTACATCGTAACCCTATTCTAAAAAAAATCATAAAAATTGCATTACCTAAGCATTTTCAAACACCATCACTACCTCACTTTGATGGAATTGGAGATCCATTCTCATTTCTTCAAACCTTTCAAAAGTCTTTGCCACCTCAAGCAATCCCTTTGATTCTACTCAAGTTGTTTCAGTATACATTACTGGGGGAAGCACATAATTGGTTCTTTCATATACTTCCCATCATTTCATTGCACACATATGATGACTTAGAGGAGGCATTTCTCAAGAACTACATTATAAACATGAGCCCTTGTGTTACATATGATAAACTTGACACACTACATCACAATTATTCAAATCCAATTAGTGAGTATATCTTAAGATTCAAGGCTCATTTTTTAAGATTGATATATAAACCAACAGATCTAGAGATTCAACATATCTTTATCAAGGGCCTTCACCAACCTCTCCTTGAGCATATACTATATCAGATAGAGCCTTGTTTTAGACATTTGTGTTACACAGTTCTAGCTTTGGAAAAGAAATTGGGATTAATTAAGGTAGATTCAGTTGATTAGATCACTTTAGACTTCATAGTAGCATATTCATATACAACTCCTACTACTCAGAATCCACCATGTCCTAGACAAGATAGGAGACCACAACCATAAAAGCAACCAATCAAGAACAAAGAGCAAGTTTTTAGAACATAACCTACAATATGCACTATAGAGAACAATAGTAAATCACCACTACAGTTTGATTCAAAATGAGAAAGCCCATCTATCATATTATTAGCACTATTAGATAGGAGGTTAATCACATTACCTTATATTCACTGAAAAGATCTACATCTCTTACATAGACAACCACATTAGCCTTTTTGTAATTATCATCATATCCGTGGACATAATGATGAAATTTTTTATGGACTCACAGATTTCATTAATAGATGCATTGATTAGGGCATTTCACATTCACATAGGGGCACAGATATCTCCTCCATTATAGATCCCTAGACCTCATTCCTCCAAACTAGGTCATCCTAGGACATTCCTTTACAAGAATCATTGGTCACTCATCATGAGCACAATGCAGGTTTTAGGATATAATCTCATAGGAAATCTCCTATTCTAACTATTAAAAAAGTTTAGAAACTAGTACAATAAATGTAGTCCATGTATAGTAGTGTAGTTTGTGGTATACATAGTGCAGTTCCATATACATATCCAATAGAGTCATAGGCACCGCAATAGAGTACTGCTCAAGAGAGATATTCTTTAAAGCTAAGTTTTAAAGGTCCTATCTCACATAGAAATCCATTATGATTAAGATTAGTTAAACCCATATTATAAAGCATAGTTTTATATAGATGCTCATTACAGTCGAGTTTTTAAGGTCCTATCTCATGTAACAACTCGTTATGGTTAAGATTAAATGAGCCCTCATCACATGTTTCAGCTTCATCTCAACATATTGCACATTCATATACATTATATTAGAAGCCATAGGGTATTTGGTTATAGACAGATGAGCCTTCTTCACAACAAATAGTATCAGCTACAGAGCACATTCCTACATAGTATGATCAATATAAGTACTTGTTCACTTGGCCGACAAGGTTTAGATATTGATATAGTATAGTGTGATACAACATACATTCAGTTCAACATCAATTTATAGCTTCACTTAGTAGGGTAACGATGGAGCCAAATTTCTAGCCACCCTTTGTATTTTTGAGCCACTCTTGGGGAGGAATATGCACACGGTGTTATCTTACTTTCCCCTCTTACTAACAACTAGCATTTCTAATCCTAGATAACCATCCCTAACCAAAACCAGACTATCCTATCTAAATACTAGCCTATCAAAATCTAGATCTTACTAACTCAAGATATCCAAACAATTTACCAATATGAAACCCAATCAACTCATTCAAACAAGTCATTAATCTCAAATCAGCCTATCAAAGTACAGATACTACCAAATCAAGATTCTCCAATTACTTTATCAATCCCAAAAACTAAATCAAATTCATCCAAATAAGTTTACCAATTACCACAAATAAATAATTTTTTGCTTACATACGATTATAATTCAAAATCAATAAGCCTAGCATCATAATTACCAAAACATCACATCCAAACATATCAAAACATCAAATCCCATATCCCAAGTACCATTTTACCAAGCACATCAAAATTCAAAATCAATACTAGAGCAACCATTTCCAAAATAAACCACTTATAATCTATGTACAATCATCCAAAATCCATAACACAAATGCAAGTGAGTTCACAATCAACCCAACATATATACATATACATATACATATACATATATATATATATATATATATATATATATATATATATATATATATATATATCACAAAACTTTCAAAACATGTACATCATGACAAAGTACAATCAATCATGAATAGGGGTCATGCCCTCACTCTTGGTCTCACTCTCTCCTCCCATATATATATATATATATATATATAAGCATGGGAGGAGAGAGTGAGACCAAGAGTGAGGGCATGACCCCTATTCATGATTGATTGTACTTTGTCATGATGTACATGTTTTTAAAACTTTGTGATATATATATATCACAAAGTTTTAAAAACGTGTACATCATGACAAAGTACAATCAATCATGAATAGGGGTCATGCCCTCACTCTTAGTCTCACCTTCCTCCCATGCTAGTCCCATAATCCTATCTCACACTTGATGATCCTGCACCTCATTGAGCTCCTGAATGTCTCTTACATTGATTGTCTCACTCCAATAAATGACCATATGCCTCATGTAAGTTGTATGTCACCATTGAAGATCTATGTGATCATCCACGATCTTGAACTCACCAATCCACAATTAGGAGGAGGCATCCTATGCCTATCTTGCTTAGCCCTCAACTCATCTCTCTCTCTTATTGCCTTAACATATGTAGTTGTAGATATAGTAGTCTAGTCAAATAAATGAGAATACACACTAGTTGTAATGATCACTTTCTCTATCAAACCCTCCTCCATGACATCATTAGGAACATGTCATGTAAGCTCATGTAGTGTAGAATCAATGATAGTCTCCTAGAATGCTTCATCCCCACTATTAACCCTAGTAGGTCCCTCACCCTGTACACCTCCCACTCCACCTGCACACATAAGAAGGACAACACTACATTAGATGTGTACTTTCAAAATAAACTCAAGCACAAACATAGAATCAATTCAAATACAATTATTGATTACCTCCTATCATTTGTATTGGCTCAAGATCTTCATATGCAAGAACTTCCACTCTATTTATGGGGTATAATGGAGCCCATCACTCCCTATCCCACCATGCAATGTATCCCTTAATACATCCCATGTCATCCACATCAGGAACATTTATAATAGCATCCTATGCATCTAAAGGTAAAGGTGCCAACTTAGCCTCAATAGGTCTCGCATGAGCCCCTACTCTCATTGGTGCCCATGCACTTCTCAACCATACCCATGTTGTAGGAGGAACATCCTGTCAAACTCCAAATTACCTCATCATGCACTCATACTAAAATTTATCATAAACTCCAAGACAAAAATCATGTAACCAATAACTAACCCTAATATACCATAGTTTCTCTCCATCCTCAGGCCATTCAAGGAATCCTCTATAGGGCATCCATATGATATCCTAAGCCACCAACCTATCTAGCACCCTCCTATAGTGGTCTATAATAAGGGATCTAATATCCAACTCACTCATCCATCACTCAACAAATGACTATGGATATACCTAGCTCACCCTCGATAACCTAATAGGTCGCACAACTACTATGTGCTCATATGCCCAACAATGTAACAATGTGGCCGCATCTACACCATTGCTAAAGGCCTCTTAAGTAAATATATATAAATCTTTGTATAAGTGGGCAAGCATATTCCTACATCATGATAACATTGTACCATCCATCTCAATACTATGAACCACCCTATGCATCCTATAGGAAATAGACACTCCACTGCCATCCATTGTAACAAATGAGGCCAACAACACAACTAACCATTTATGCAAGCATGAAACACTTGATTGCACAATCATTGTCAAAAGCACATCACTCTCACTACCTCAGTGATGTACTCCTACAAGCACCGTAATAAATTATCTAGATGCTTGATCAATGGCATCCACACCCATATCATCCTGTAATGTCACACACCGTTCACTAATCAACAAATGCAAAATTTAGTATACATCCTCCAAAGTAATAGTAATCTCCCTAGTAGGAAGCTAGAATATACAAGTATCAACATTTTATCTCTCACATAAGGTGATAATCAGATACCTATCCCACTGTATAGTACCTAGGTCACATACATGACCTAATCTAGCCCTATCCATCACAACATGCTCATCAACCAATAATGGCAACATCCTCAATGTCTCCACAACCTTGCCTTTGCAAAACTCTCTCATTTACACCCCACCCTGCAAAACACACCAAAAATTAGTAGCTACATCAGGTAACCATGCCAAGTAAACAACTAAACTATAAAATAGTAAATAACAAATCAAAAACTCCAAAAGTCATCCACGTTGGAAATTAGCACTGTAAAAGGACACTAGCACTGGAACCTAGACAATAGTGCTAAAACTTGGACAGTAGCACTACCTCTAGGATAGGAGCACTGGAACTAGTCAAGAATCTTTTAAACCACTCAAAATAACTCAAAAATGACTAAAATAGGGTTCTAAATAGGCAAAAATCAAATGACCAACTTACTTACCAAGCTAACTTCCCACCAACCTCAATCTGGGTTACCAATTGCTCAAAATGTGTCATAAAAGGTGCTCATCTCCTCGACATCTTGAAATCCAAAGCTCCAATATCTCAAACTTGTCATTGCACAAATGAACTCAAAGTCAATCCAAATTCCTATATCAACCAACTATTTTATTCAAAAATAAAACACAGTTTTTCTCATAACTAGAGCACCATAGCTCCATTTTACAAACCATTTTGATCTTCAAAATCATAACGATGACACCTTCAACATCACACAATCTCTAATTTTTCACTAAGTCATCTACCTACCCTGACATTCACACACCTTTCACATATCCAAGCATACAAATTGATTCCCACTAATCACCACTCATTCAAAACATCTAAGCAACTTAGTCTATTCAAACAATCAATCACAGACACCTTTCACTCCCAGTAATTCAATTCCACCGATTTAACCCCAGATTTTCAATACATACCAACCCAAGTTCCTATACATTCCACCACTAGTCATCACTTTTGCCTCAACTTCCTCCATCATAGATTTTATCCCTCTCCCCAAAAGTGGGGCATCGTTCCTACTATTCATATTCATACACTTCTCCAACACACCTATCCACTCTCATAGATGGATACACCATGGTTCTCACAGGTCTAGTGTCATGTCCCCTTTTTCGTGGACATTGACAGACTTGATGATTAGCCTATTATGCAACCTTCGTAGGCTGATAGGATGGATAGAGGGTCATGATGGAGATTGGCTTGGCTTCAATTTGCAGAATTACTATAGTTGGCTTTCATTCAGGCTATTTCAGACACATTTGGCCTGAGCTCCTATTATTTAGGGATATTTGACATGCAGCAGAGCACCTTTATTTTGGTATGGTCATGTGCGGAATCACTCCCTGGTTCACCAGCTTCGAACGGTTTGAGGATCTGACATGTATTGAGGGAGATATTAATATTTGATTGATTTAATCAAATATTAATTATTTAGCCTATTTTTAATTAGAAACCCTAATTCTAATTTAAGAAACCCTAATTAGGGCAAGCATATCTTTTTGAGGGTATAAGGGTTTCTCATGGAGGCCATTATTGGGGATGCATTGATTATTGATATTGATTTTGAAGAATTCTTCTTTGAAGACTGAGCCAAGGGTTCCAGGGTTCCATTGCAGTGGAGAACGTCAACTCTTCATTGTGTGCGATTCAGAGGCTATGAGATATCAGCTGATTTATTGCCAAATTGAGAGATAGCTTCATACAAAAGTTATCACAGAGGTTTATAGATTTGAGAGATAAGTTCACACAAAAGTTATCATAGTATTTCAGGTATTTCTTTATTTAGTTTTGATTCAATAAATTATACAGATAGAGTTCTTCTGTATTAGAGCCATAGATTATCAAATCAGGGGTTGAAAACAGACAGGTTGTGCTTAATTGGTGGTCGTACGAAGTCCATACAGGTCCGTATAGATCCACACAGATACCAACCTCAGCAGGCAGAGATCCCCAGTGACCGACATCAGCCAACTGAAGACCGACGTCGGCAGAGAAGGGCCTACAGAGACTGACGTCAACAGTATATCGACCGACGCCGACGACTGTGTGTTCGACACAACAGGCTGAGACGCTTGGAATTCAGGTTTCAATTCCAGATTTGTAGAAGATCAAGGTTTTAAGACCATATTTTAATATTCTTTTATATGTATAAGAGAAGACTGTAATTGTAATTATCTGAACAAGTGATAAGATATTTGATTGGAAGATAAGATATTTACTATGGTTTATTGTTTATCTAAATTTATTCTGCAAGATTGTATCTTTGTTCAGAACTGTTTGTGTTTCTATATTCCCAATTTGAAGGGGATATTACAATGGTATCAGAGCTTTTGTAGAAAAAAGGAGCCCCTAAGTTGGGGATATTACAGTGGTATCAGAGCTTTTGTAGAAAAAAGGAGCCCCTAAGTTGGGGATATTACAGTGGTATCAGAGCTAATGTCTTGCCATCTTGTTGGGTAGTTTGGGTAGATTGAATCAGCGAAGTAATCATGGGCATTCCAAGTACTTCAAGTACTCAGAGACAGTGGGACTATGATATGAAGAAGTTGAAACTAAGTTTGAAGAGGTTAAATGAATCTCTTTCATATCCTACATCCAAAGACAAATCCACACGGTATATGACAGTGAAGGATGAGTGGGAGTTATTAACTCCGCAAGTTCAGGAGAGGTTGTCTTTTGATCACTTTGTTAAGCTGAGGAGAGAGCACTACAGATCACTTAGACAAGAGAGCAGCATGTCCCATGATTATTATGATTATTATGAGATAAGAGATAGTGAAGATGAGGATGATTCTGATGCTTGCACTCAGAGTGTAGAGGTGTGCTCAGATGTTAGTGCACTGAGGGTTGATGATCTCTCAGCTATGGCAGAGATGGTAGAAGAGTCCCAAGATCTGACTATTACAGATGACACCCAAGAGAATGCAATGGATAGTTTTGAGGACTTAGTTTCACTGATAGTTCCCTTCGATATGGAGGAGTTAGACAATGATGCTACAGTTGTTGATACTCCATATGTTGATATGAGCTTTGGAGTTGATTCACAGAGTATGGATGGTATTACTCCAGAGATCAGTGATTTTGAGTCTACTCTTTTGGACCGTGCATCAGAGGAGGATTGTAGGAGACAATCTAGCCAGTGCCACCATGTGTCTAGTTAGCTGAGAGTTAGTGAGTGAGACATTGCTACCGCTTGCAAGCATTTTGATGCTACTCATCAGTTGTTATCAGTTCATAGATGGGGTTCTCCTACTAGCATTGAGCAGGGAGGCAGTTATTTGTCCTTGACAGATATCCACTCTTTATGGGAGGCTATCCAGATTTTGAGACAGGATTATATGCAGTTGGTAGCCGACAGAGATTATCTTATAGAGTGGGGCAACATAGCATATGATGCATTATGGGTCAAGGAAGATAAGGTGAGTGAGCTTACTCAGCAGCTCGAGGTGACTTCTAAGATTCTTGAGAGTACGCAGTTGGCTTATGAGGAGTCACAGTTTCATTTGGCTGAGATGACCATAGAGTTAGAGCATTTGCGGTCTTCACCAGCCCCAGACCCAATTCATTTGTATATTAAGGTGGTTAGTGGTGAGTACATTCCTGCAGTTGTTGCTGAGGAGCATGTTGTTGAGGCTGACACACATGTTCAAGATTTGGGAGTACCTGATTCTGATGAGTTTGGCATACCAGTGGAGTTGAGTTTCTAGATTGATTCTTCTCACACCGATGACAGTGTGGTACAGTTGATCGTGCCACCTTTACAGAGTGATCAGTTATGGGATGGATTGGCACCATCTTTTGTAGATGGAATTGGAAATTTGAGTTGTCCATTCTACTTGGGTTATGATGCTTCGAGAGTTTGTTTCTCATGTGTTCTTGACCATGGCAGTTGTGCTTTTAGATTTTGGTTGAGTTGCATTCTCTAGTTTGATTATGGGTTCCTCTTTGATCTACTTTTGATGATATTGCAAGAACTTGCATTGATTTACAGCAGTGCAAAGCATAACTACATTTGGGATCCAGGTGGATCGAGTGGTTCATTGTTCTGAGATTGCTTGGGGACAAGCAATTTTTGGAGGGGCGGATTGTCATGTCCCCTTTTTCGTGGACATTGACAGACTTAATGATTAGCCTATTATGCGACCTTCGTAGGCTAATAGGATGGATAGAGGGTCATGATGGAGATTGGCTTGGCTTCAATTTGCAGAATTCCTACAGTTGGCTTTCATTCAGGCTATTTCAGACACATTTGGCCTGAGCTCCTATTATTTAGGGATATTTGACATGCAGCGGAGCACCTTTATTTTGGTATGGTCATGTGCGGAATTACTCCCTGGTTCACCAGCTTCGAACAGTTCGAAGATCCGACATGTATTGAGGGAGATATTAATATTTGATTGATTTAATCAAATATTAATTATTTAGCCTATTTTTAATTAGAAACCCTAATTCTAATTTAAGAAACCCTAATTAGGGCAAGCATATCTTTTTGAGGGTATAAGGGTTTCTCATGGAGGCCATTATTGGGGATGCATTGATTATTGATATTGATTTTGAAGAATTCTTCTGTGAAGACTGAGCCAAGGGTTCTAGGGTTCCATTGCAGTGGAGAACGTCAACTCTTCATTGTGTGTGATTTAGAGGCTGTGAGATAGTCGCTGATTTATTGCCAAATTGAGAGATAGCTTCATACAGAAGTTATCACAGAGGTTTACAGATTTGAGAGATAACTTCACACAGAAGTTATCACAGTATTTTAGGTATTTTTTTATTTAGTTTTGATTCAATAAATTATACAGATAGAGTTCTTCTGTATTAGAGCCATAGATTATCAGATCAGGGGTTGAAAACAGACAGGTTGTGCTTAATTGGCGGCCATACAAAGTTCATACAGGTCTGTACAGATCCACGCAGATACTGACCTCGGCAGGCAGAGATCCCCAGTGACCGACATCAGTCGACTGAAGATCGAGGTCGGTAGAAAAGGGCCTACAGAGACCGACGCCGACAGTATATCGACCGACGCCGGCGACTGTGTGTTCGACACAGCAGGCCGAGATGCCCGGAATTCAGGTTTCACTTCCAGATTTGCAAAAGATTAGGGTTTTAAGACCATATTTTAATATTCTTTTATATGTATAAGAGAAGACTGTAATTGTAATTATTTGAACAAGTGATAAGATATTTGATTGGCAGATAAGATATTTACTGTGGTTTATTGTTTATCTGAATTTATTCTGCAAGATTGTATCTTTGTTCAGAACTGTTTGTGTTTCTATATTCCCTGTTTGAAGGGGATATTACAGTGGTATCAGAGCTTTTGTAGAAAAAAAGAGCCCCTAAGTTGGGGATATTACATCTAGCTATCAAATTATCAAATTCAACTTAGATTGGTCAAAATATACAGTGATTTAGACTACATGGGTCATTCAACATAGTTTTTACACCTCTAGTATTAAGATTATCGGCATTACTCAGCTCAGATTGGTCAAAACATATAGTGGTTCAGACTATATGGGTCAATTAGCATTACTCAGCTCAGGCTTATATAATGATTCAGATTTTAGTGGGCCACTCATCATTACTCAAGACATTTAGAAGGATACACCTTTAATTTATAGATATATAGACTATCCAGATCCCAGATTTAGGGGCATGTACATTACTACACATCTCACACATATAGCTTCATATAGCATCACACAGTTACAAGCCAAATAACATATTATAGGCATAGTGCATAGCACATTTTTTTAACCTCTAGTTTTGCACATGGGATATGACACGATAGATCATATCACATGTGGTTATAAATATTTTTTAATTATCCAAATGCATCACTCACATATCATATTTAGGGGCATGACATAGGTGTTCATGTCCTTCATCTTCCAGGATTATATAGATTAGGATGGTAGGACATACCATCTTCTTACACATTTATTAGAATTTTTGGTTTACACCCAGGTATTACTCAGGTTGTCACCAGGTTGGACTATATGATCATCTGCAGTGATTGGTCTATAATATTACTCAGACTCAAACCCAAGAGTTTGTGTGGGATAAAGGACAGGAATTGGTTTTGGACCTCTGAGCACTTCTCAAATCCAATTCATATTATTTAGATAAAGTACAGGGGGCATCTACTATAAGGATTCCTTCTCTCTCCAAGCATTATTCAGATTCAGTACAAGGGCATCTAATACAGGGATTCCTTCTTTCTCCAAACATCATTTAGATTTAGTATAGGGGGAATCTATTAAAGGGATTTTTTCTTTCTCTTAGCATTATTTTAGTTCATCCACTTCCCTGTCCAAAAAGTTGGACCCCTTTTAGTACATTTATCTTCATATAGGTAAGTTCATGTACGCATCTTTTTTCTTTCTTTTACTCTAGTACTTTATTTCATTGCATCACTAGATTAAAAGGGGGAAAATGTATACACCCTAAATTGTCCACGCAAATACACATATTATGTCTTTTCATAGTCCTTTCATAGGAGACTCTGACTGGAGAATATGAGTTTTTATTCACATTTAGCTAGGTCCTTTTATTTGACTTATCTTGGTTTTTCTAGATTCCCTAGAGATCTTTTTACTTGTTCTTGAACATCTATAGCATTTTAGACTTGATATTTTTAGGCCCATGAACATCTTTTAGGTCTAGACCCATTCCCCTAGGTCCCATATCCCCTGGACAATAGCACCCAAATAGGACTACGACGCTGAAAACCCAGGGTGTCCAATTTTTGGTGTTGTTATCCAAGTCTAATTTTGGCCCCAACAATCAGCTTCTTTCATAAGATAAGTCTTACCCATTTTATTTTCTTCGTGTCTAAGTTTTCTAATGTCATCCAAATGCAATAAAATCTCTCAAATTCAAAATAATCAGTCTCTTATGTAAAGGAGTACACAAGGCATTTTATATCTAACACTTACTATTTTGGCACATGAGACTTAATAAAATCAATCAATAGTATAGTTTAGCTTCTCTACATCACACATAGATTTGCATGCTTGATCAAGGAAGGGCTTAGGTGAAATCCATTCTGACATTAGTCATGCGTGTTGATTATGCACGTTTCCTAAGGGAGAACTACATTGGATTTGAGACCCTTGGCATGATAGTTAATGTAGGTAGCAGTCATAATAGTAGGGGTTCTTGATTTTGTTATCATTCTTCCCACAACCCAATTTCCCCTCCCTTGTGCTTTGATCTCCTTTGTTGTTTTAGCATATGTAGGCTAATACAGGTATTGTAGATTGAAATAGACCTACAATGAGCTCCAATGACTCCCAGAACCTAAAATTTGGTACGCAACATCATATTGAGCATATGAACAAAACCTAGAAATATTTTAGCCTCAAGATAATAGCGTCGAAAGTGGACAACATTTCCTGAAAGTGGACTACAATGCCAAGTAGCAGGGTGTCCTAAGTTTGGAGCTCCTCTCCAATTTAGAAATAAAGTTTTGGGTCATGTTTGCGACAGTCTACCATCCCTGCACAATAATTTCTAGACTCTGCATCATCCATCTCAGCCCAGAATAAGCTAAGTTAATCTTTCTTTGTCTTCTCTTTCCTATGCGAATTAAGTTGATCAAATTGGTAAAACCCTATGTTTCACTATATAAAACCAGAATTCTCTTCCTATTCCATACCTTTATTGCTTAGTAATTAAACACTTAATTTTCTAAATTAATAAAACACAAAGGAGGCCTTAGTCTTATGGATCTTTTGACACAAGGTAAGTGTTTGATTTCTATTTGGATCATTAGGGCTTTCCATGGTTCTGAAGCATGGGAAGTTCTTGATCGACATAGAGTTTCAACTACTTATTATTAGGGTTAATGGAAAGATGTGCAATATATGATAAATTGTTGCTTTTTAAATACTTAAAACTCTTAGTATCTGCCCTGCTTAATAGTATGTGGAAAGCTTGGCAAGAAACTTCTCAATTGTTGGAATGGAAAGATAACTCCCTTTGACATGGGCTTAACTTTATGATTTCCTCTATTTGGTGAAATAGACATGTTCAAATTAATGGGCTTCCCCTTACTCTACACTCAATGCTAAAAGTAAAACACATGTCTATTAAAAGAATATGACAATTTGGAGATTTATGGTACTTATCTTGTTGTCAATGGAAACATTAATCGCTTTTAAAGGACCTTTTCACCTACAAAACTCTGACATAACTGTTATAAATGAAAATTTGCAACTGTTGGATAATTCATTACTTGTTAAGATGTTCACTTTGATTCAATGTAAACTTATGAAGGATTGGAAGTGGCCTAATAGTTGTAGGTTTGATCACTTCCCGCTCAAATGTGTTTATCAGAAACTCCTTCAAGGATTGCTTCTAGAACAAAGGCTTAATTTGAAGTGGAAATGCAAATTCAGTAAGTGTAAATAACAACACCTTAGAACTACCATTTGGAAGTCCAAAGCTGATGCTATGACTCAAATCACTGTTTGGTAGATTCTCTTTCACAAACTACCTATTGGTGACATTTGATTTCTTACTATCAACCCTCTCAAGTGTCATGTTTACAATCTTCTTGAGTTGGTCACTCATATATTTTGGAGATGTAGGGTTGCTAAAATAATATGGGTTGTTGTGCACAATGACCTCCCTGATATTTTTGGCCACCAGTGGTCTTGGAATCAAGATCCTTTAGGTTTTAATTTTTCTCATAATGTGATTGCTGAATCTTTTAGCTAGCTAATTATTAGCTACTTGTGGAAGAATAGATGCATTGATGTGTTTAATAACTCTTGTATTTCTTTTGATATTGTAATTCAAAAGCTTTACTTTAACTATTGTTTACATGGGCATATTCTCTACAAGATTCTTTAGATTGATATTGTTTACAATATTGAACTAGCAAAACAACTAGCAAAAGTTGAAAAGTGAATTAGAAAGGTTCAAAATGATCAAATGAATATCATGTTAAAATTGTAATGGACTTGCCTTAAGCTTTATGCTTCTTTTGTGAGCTTATTGGGTTTTAACGTTTATTGTTGTAGCAACAAACTTTTTAATTAAAAAGAAACTAATAAAAATAAAAATAAGTTATAGTTTCAAAAAGAAATCAATTATATTAAATAGATTTATTTTCATTATAAATTGAAACTCTATCATATATTTTTAACATAAAACTACAAAATGAATTAAATTGAGTACATAATATTCATAAATCAAATTTAATAGTGCTTCAATAATTATTATTCAATTATTTTTTGTCTTCCTTATTAAAAAAAAAGTAATAATAATATATTTTAATATGAAAATCTATGGTTATTATAATACATTACAAGAGTAAATAATATTTCATAAAATATAACACGAAATAATATTCCATAAAAAAACAACCAACAAATCTTTATTAATATGAAGCATGAACATAAAACCTAAAAGGATCATTTGTAATACCATCATATAAAAACAATTGAAAATTGTCTTAATAACAGTAAGCACCCTAACTTGACATAAACATAATATCATATTAATACTTGAAATTTATTTTAAAATTAATTCAAAATATATTTTATTTAATTTTGTTAATTGAAAGAAAAATCACACTTTAAATAAATTATAAATATATTAAAAAATATTAAGTATATTAAATATTTAGATAAGTATTAGATAACACACCGTTAAAAAGTAAAGTATGTGTTAGATACCATCAATGGATCCCGCACTCTTCAATACCAATGCATTCCGTAATGGACCCAACCCTAATTCAATAATCGGTAGATGCTCAACTTCATCTGCTTTAACTCTAAGTCGGCTAGCTTAGGAATCTATTGTATGGTTATTTTATTTGACAAGGAAAGGGCCACTTCCTATGTTCTCCAACGGCGACCAAGTACTGTTGTTTTTCTCACTGTTGCCGTTTTTGTTTCTCAATACGGTATTCAGATTCACCGGCTTCATTCCTGAATAAACCTCCAATTTTCCCTGCCTTCCCATGACCCCGGCGGACAAAGGTTCGAATCCCAGCCCCGACAAAATGGCCACTGACAAAGATGAAGAAGAGTCATCATGGATTGATTCATGCCTGATTGACACTGACGACGCCGCTTCCTCCGCGGACTCGAACCCGCAACCAATCGACACCCGACGCACCCCACTGTCCCCCGACTATTTCCTTCGCCTACAGGAGCAGGAGTACCAAACCCCCGCGATAAGAAAGGACCTTCTTCGGCCAGGCGCAGACGAGTTTCGAACCGCAGACCCCGTGGACGACAAAAACCCTAATTCTGACCTCCATCCTGACCAAAGAGAAGCAGAAGTCGACTTTTCTGATATTTTTCGCGTGTGGGACCTCAACACCGAGAACTCCGAGTTGGAAAAGGAAACGCTAACGGACATTTTTGCGTTCTCTTTTGCTGTTCCTCCGTCAGATGACGGCGCTCAGGAGTTGTCCGGCAGCTCAATTGACGGCTGGGATTTGAAAGAACTCGAGAGCGTGGAAAGTGTGATTGCAGCGATGGGTGATCTCAATATTTCCGCCTCCGCCAATCCTCGGAATGGTTAGAGCTCGGAACGAGCATAATTTTGCCGTTTGCTGTAAATTTTATATACTGACGGATGAATTTTTACTGAACTTTACCGTTTGATGTAAATGTTAGTCGGATGATAAGACATTGTACTCGCACTTTTTTTTTCCCACCACCGACAATTTTATCGCTTTTTATCTTAAAACCAAAATATATGTGAAATTTTTCAATTCAATTTTGATTTAAATAGTGGTAAGGGGGTGAAGACTTTCATAATTCATGTCCATTTCATATTTGAGGGTATTAAAGATTTGTTGTTTTCATAATTCATGTTGAATTTAATATAACTGTGTGAGTTTTTCTTTTTTAACATTTCGGATTATTTTGTAATTTTTCATCAAAAAGTTATTTCATAATTTAAATTTGTAGATTATTAATAGTTAGTCTATTTAATTTTCTTATTTATTTAAGGAAGTTTAAGTCCGATATTTATTTAAGAATTTAATATCTTTTTTTAATAATAAATTATAAATTGTGTCGGTCACGTTAAAAAGTTTACCAAACTTTTCAAAAAAAAAAAAAAAAACTATGAAAATATAAAATTTTAAAAATATTAAAAATAAATTAAAAATAAAATATATAATTATTTACCTAGTTACTTACCATCAATAAAAAGTAGAATCCTATTTTAAATCGTGAATTCTTTCCCTTGTTTACAAGTGCTTATATGTTAAATGAAGCTTATGTATTAATTGAATATCTTAATAAGTATAAAAAATAAATAAAAAATTATTAAAAAAAATATTATGGACCTCATTTTACTATGATTTAGAAAAGAGAAAGGGACCAAATATTGTACATTTTAAATTAGAACTTAAAATGTCATGAATGGAAAATTAATGAGTTATCTTTGTGAGTGTTAAGTTTTAGAAAAATTGTCTTCCTTCAAAATTTCATTAAAGTAGGGTAGTGTAGTGTTTCCTTCAAAATTTCACGGAGGTGAGGTAGGATAGGGTAGGGTAGTGTGTGTCTATATATATATATATATATATATAAATTTTTAATAATTTATTTGAATTAAATATTAATAAATCGTTTTAATCATTTTTTGAAGGTTATTTTCATGTTACATTTAATAATTATTTGGTAATTTTTCAAATTTGTACGTGTTTTATAAGTATAAGTTTAGTTTTATTGAAGGAGTCTATCCATTTCTTTTTGGCTTTTTCATTTTTAATTATTAGAAACTAACATATACATAATTTGTTATGAAGTTTGATTTTATGTTATTTATATAAAAAAGATAAGCATGATTATGGTCATTTGATCACCAAGTAATTATTAAAAACTTATTATTTCTTAGTTAGTTGTTTTGGTTATTTATCACATAATACGTAAATGAAACAACACAAATTAAAAAAAGTGGGCGCAAGTGAGACCCATAAAAATCAAGTAAATTACATGTCTAAAGTTGCCCTGATGCCAAAAAATAGAGATTGAAAGTACAATTGAGTGTTGAATAAACAATATTAATGAAAAGAGAGATAAAAGATTGAAACAAATACACCTAGACACTATAATTAAATTATGAGGTTGGAAACAAGATTCTAATACCGATTTAACTGAAACATTAAAATCGGATTGCAACCCGGAAAAGGGATAGAATCAACATACCGTTAATTGTGACTTAGGACATAATCAACCGACGATTGTGACCCTATGTTGTAGATTGTGACTAGCTATTATGATTCTGACCTTTTTTACTTTTTAGGATTTGAAACTTCCTATATCACTTCACTGGGAAATAATGAACATAATCATGGTTTCGATTGATTTGGTTGATGCGTAGAACTCTTTGAATTTTTTCTCCTTTTTTGTAACCCTAATTCACCATAATATCACAAAAAATAGAAATGTACGAGGTTAGTGATTTAGACCTCCCTCTTGGAGGTTGCAATGACATGTTTCGTATGCTTATAATCAAGGGTGAATATAGCTCTACTGCATATGAGCATTCCCAACCCAAAATGAGAGAAATGACTTCACCTTCTATCCCTAGATAATCAAATGCAACTATATAATTCACTCAGACCTTCTCTTGGTACAAGTGTGATGGCACAAGACTTGGATTGATGTTAATGCAATGTGGGCTCAATGTGAAAACTTTGTGACAAGTATAAAACAAATAGATTCAATGTGAGACATGATATAATTGTAGATAAGAGGTTCAAAGGTAAAACAATAGATATAAAATGGCTTATGGTACATGCTTCACAAGGTCACATATGCGCATAGGCCGACCATAGAAGATAATGATAAGTGGCAATTGAGGCACAAGAAATCAACCCAAGGTGAAAATACCCATAAAAAAGATGAGAGTCAGAATCACAAAACTATCGATTACCCAATCAAAATTGACAAACTATCGATTGTGACCCAACAATAAAAAATGCTCATGGTTTAACCTTTTAGGGTTTAACTATATAAATCCTATGTTAAATTAAAGGGTTGAGACGTCTAAATCAGTTAAATAATATGCAATAATTAAGCATTGATTGTTATAGCTTTTGACTTCCTTTGACTTTCTAAAAATAGTAATAAATAGGCATAAATATTGACTTATTTAGAAAGTCACTGTCATAGATTATCTAGGTTCTGAATAGTTTTAAGTGTCATCAATAGGATTTTAAAATTTGTTTGCTCATTAGACAGTAGCACCCCATATGGACAATAGCCCCATGTTGTTGTAATGTCCTCAAAGTGGTGGTAGTGTCCCCTTTGCATGACTGTTTCTACTTTTTGGGAGCACATGTCCCTGTGTTTTTAAGTTTTGTTCCTATGCGCACGAAGTTTGAAACTCTGTGTTATGCCTAGAAAACATGATTTAGTGTGTAAACCCTAATCCTCCTTGAAAATATAACATAAGCAATAATTGTGTGTTCATTAGTAAGATACATTGGACATCCTCAACACCTTGTTGTAAAGAGAGTTGCTTACATACCAATACTTTGAAGAGGGATCAAGCCATATGTAGTTCTCCCACCTAGTTCTTAATGCAAGTGCAAGTAAATGCTATAATGAGAGTGGAATTGGATGCCTTGAATGTGCTTGAGCTTTAAAATCTTTAAAAATTGGGTTTAGGGCTACTATAGATGGTAGTATGTAGAAGTAGGGTAGAATAGGGACCAAATACTTTAATTTTGTTCAACTTGTCTTTTGTTTGAATGTGCTTTTGCATCTTTTTTTTATCTAGTGAATAGTCAATTAGATTTGTATTTATAGAGATCTATAGCTTGTGTGGATAATAAAATGTGCTTAGGCTAACCTTAGGAGGGGCACACATTTGAAAAAGTATCTATTTAGGAGAGTTAGGGCTAAGGACAATAACATTCAGTTGGGGACACTAGTGCCTTGTGGCTACAGTGTCCCAAATTGGTGTTAATGTCCACTTGATAGACTATTGGGAAAATTGGGTCAAAATCTGGGAAAGCTATTCTAGGACTATGTTTTGACTGACTGTAAGTGTATATGGTCTGCACAATAGCTATAAAAGTGTGTCTAAGGCTCTAGGATAGGTCTAGGGCTAAGCTAGGAATATACTAACTCAAGTAACACTCTTAGCATCTAAATACCACTTTTAGGTGATTACATTCCCCCTCCCCCCCTTTATTGTAGTAATGCAACAAAGCAAAATGACTAGTATAAAGGAAAAAGAACCATACCTAGACTTACCTTGGAAGTGAAGCTTGTGTAACTGACTCTGAGTATGTAAATTTGGGTATGCATAAATGAAACATGATCTAAAGCAATGCCCTGCAATGAAACATGCAAAAATCAATCCTTATTTAAGATATGATCAAAAGCAAAAAACTATGTTGAATAAAGTAATTGAGTAAAGAGAGAGGAAAGGAACAAATACACCTTATTGGGTGCATGAACCATTACATGAACATGGTAACAACATGTGTGTGTGAGTGTACATAGTGATCATATCATTGAATAGCTTGGACTGAGTTGATGGCTTACTCAATCTTTATATGGGTGGCTCAAAAAATCAATCTAGTTTTGACTCCATCATTGCCCACCCCTATTCGGTGGATCTTAATATGTGAATAGATTTGATAAGACTGTAAATGTGTCTAACCTTGTCATGTAGGTGGCTCAAGAACTCAAGTAGGCCATGACTCCATCATTGCCCACCTGTGTGAAGTAGATGTTGTATACACATATTATTTTCACACTTTTATTGATTACTGATGCTTTACATCTTGCAAGAACCTGTCGAGACTTAATCTCTCTACGTGCACGCCCTAAAGGGTGCACCAGGAAAGGGGTCTGCAGACCTTTGGTGTTTCCCAAGATTGTTGTCCCTTTTTGCCATATTATTACCAATCCAAATAGTTATTAAAACCTTTTCCTAAGTTGTTTCTCCTCGCTTGCACAGTCTTCTAGTCTTTTTCCTTTTTTCTATCCTTCATTTTCTTGCTTGGCACCCTTTTGATTTGTTCAACATACTAGGTTGACTTGGTTGACCTAGTACAATTTAGGAACACTTTATCTCTTTTGGTTTGTTAGCCTCCCGATCGACCTAACACAAACCTAGTGAGTTAGCCCAAAAATGTGCTAGGTTGATCGGGTCGACCTAGCACAACTGACATATCCAAATAATTTTAGGGTAAGATCCACCTATAAATACAAGGTCATTTTAGTCATTATTAGAATATGCAATCAAGAGTTATTATTCACTCACGCTTCTTCACAATCTGCTCTTCCACCATTCTACTTGAGGAGACTTAGCTTAGGTTTCTTATTTTGGAGAATCTAGTCTTGTGGATAGGTCTTGGATGCTTTGGCTTAACAAAGTGATCCTTATGAACCACAAAAATATCTTGTGAAGCCCCTTTGGCCAAGGGAGATATTGATTCTCGACAGGTTCACATTCAGGTAAGTATATTCTAACTTTGTTCTCCTCTCTTTTAGTAGATAAAAGTAGCATAAGTGTTGGCTCGAATAATATTACTCTTCATATTCTATGTATTAGGGTGTTACTTATACTTTATTTGAATTTTTATATACATGTTTCGATTGATTTTATTTACTAACCCACACTTTGTGCCACAAGCTTTGGTGTGCACTAGATTAGATTTACTTTTTTTGTTGTTGGATTAGTGAAATGTTAAATCACAGGACTCTTTTAGGGTTGTTATGCGATTGTGTTAGACTATAGACTTTGGAACCCTATCTCACATGGTGTGTTTTGATAAGTGATCCCCTAATCAGGTTTAGCGGATCCTCACATTGGTCATGCTCCCACTTAACAATTATATGCTCCCCAATTAGAAGTGTAGGTGTGCTCTATCCCATCTGATCAAGAATTGATTTATAGATGATGCATTTTTGATTACATACATTCTAGTGAACCCGATGTGAATCAAAGCCTTGTAAGATTTATTTCACTTATTTTATTTCTATTCATCATTATATTTATCATATCTTTACTATGTTAGATCGACCCTGGCAATCTGGTTATTTATCTCTATGTGCAAGTTTGTAGGAATACGTAACTGGCTTGACTAGCTCAACCTAGTATAGGTTTCATAACTTACATAAATTCTATTCAAACAATTAGATCGATTAGTTCGACCCAGTGCAAGATTTTCAAGTTTTCAAACTACTTGTTTAGCCTACTAGATTGACTAGGTCGACCTAGTGCATTTTCAACACTTTTTTAGCAGGTTCTTGTATTGCTTGATCAACCAACTTGACCCATTTTGTAGGTTTTTTTCATTTTTATCCAAATTTATTGATCAATAATCTTCTCCTTTTCATATCTAATCCATTCTAGTCAGTTTCTATCTCTATATCTTTCTATTTTTATACTTTCCTTTCACAGTTTGTAGTCTTTAAAACTGCTCCTACATAGTCAACTAGGTCAACCCTATGGACCTAGTTCTGTGTTCTATGTTTTTTAAAATAACTAGGTTGACCTAATTGACATAGTTCATTTTCAGACCTTGCTTCAACAGTATAGGTTCAACCCTGTCAATCATGTTTTGTATGATTGTCCATATAGTTTCTCAACTATACCTTGTTTCAAAGTTGGAATGAACCATATATGTTAATCACATCTTTTTTTTAAGTTGTTTGCATGCTTAGAATAGTTCACATAATCTCAATATGGGATTTTCAATTAATCGCTTAGTTGCACTATTTATATTTTTTTGTACACATAACTAAACCACATAAACATCAACAAACACTTAAACATTTGATTACCCAGGCTAACTTACTTGAATTTCATCATCAAGGGGAAAGCCAACTTGATGCTCTAGTCAAGTATAAAGTGTGTTTAATGGTATATTTTGGCTAAGCACTCGTTACCCTTATTGTTGTGATGTGTGAAGTGAGGGGGTAGGCCCCAATACCAAGCCTATATCATTTCCACTACAATCCATTTCATCCTAAACTTACCTAAAACTATCCTTATATTGTTATCTAGTACCTTGCTTATAACCAATCTCCCTTTACATTTAAAATCATTATTAATAATTTTAATCAACATTCTAGGTTGATCAAGTAGTTAGTTTTAATTTCAAGTTGTTTGCTTACTCTTTGATCAATTGTGTGTGAAAAAGCTTGCATTAGCCAACATTAGTATAATGTATTGTTTTGTGTGCATCAATTGGATTGACCAACATCAATTTAGTTGATTGTGTGTTTCCTTTTTACACTTACTTTTTTAGATTAGCTTCAAATTGTCTTGTTTCATTTCTAAGCTCGTTATCAATCTTTTCCTCTTTCATGTTCACTGTATTAGGTCAAAATGATTGACCCTGTACTTTTTTTGGCTTTTATGCACTGCACTAGATCGACCCAATCAACCTAGTATAGTCCTTAAGCCCTGTTTTTTACACTAGGTCGATCTGGTCAACCTAGTTCTGTTTCCTACTTTTCTTATTTTTCAATCTAATTTCCCATTTCTCTAGTTTTGCATCTTGTTCATCTCTCTTTAGTTAGAATGAGGTTTCCTATCTAAATATTTTTGGATAACCTAAATCCATATAGATACTAAATAGGATGTTTATTCCTTCCTCTCTTTTCCTCCCAAGAGAACCATCACTCTTGGGGTACTTCTCCTCCTTCATCTATGAATTGTAAAATGGTGCAAATAACACCTCAAGATGAAGTTGATGGATCCAATCCTTTCCATACTTATCAAGACACTTCTCAAAATATCCAAACCAATGTGGGATTGATTGATACAAATGTCTTTAACAATCCCACTAATAACCCTTCTAATAACCCTCCCCCCAACACTAATTCAGGGAGTGTTCCAACCAACACTAACTCACCTTTCGATACAAGCCAACTCCTAGCTCAAGTTATTCAACAAATGAACATCATGCAAAACTCTAATACCAACCAAATGATGCAACTTCAACAACACTTAATCAATGTAACTAATCAACCTCCAACTATTCATCCTCAAGCTAATCCTAATTATATTCCTCCACCTCTTAGGGATGCCTCGAGTAATGTTATTCCTCAACCCATAATGAATAATAAGATGATTCAAACCATTCAAAATGAACCTCATTCTTCCTTCATTGTATCCATTGATATTGGTAACATAACTCCAACTATCAAATGTGATGGGACTAAAGACCCTGCCTCATTCCTCAAAGCCTTTGAGTAACCTTTACAAAGAGTGGATCCAAACTAATACATTCATCACAACTAAACTATTAGTCAAAATTTTCATTGGTGATGTATTAAAATGGTATAATCAACTTCCTCAACATTTTATTTGACAACTTGAAGATTTGGTTAATCCTTTGGTTAAAGAGTTTCAACATAATGATCTTCCTAAAAATTGTCTTTGGTCACTTCATAAATTCTAAACAATCTCCTAATAGATCAGCTCATGACTTTATCAAAAGATGGAAATATTTATCTCATAAAGCTAATCATAATATGACTGATGATAATTTATTCAAACTCTTTATTACCACTTTGACTCCACTTTTTAATACAAGGTTTGAACCTTTGCTCCTCAAACTCTTAATGAAGCTCTTGACCAAGCTAAGCATCAAGACTTTCTTATGAAGCAATTTGAACCCAATCATGAAATTCTTAAAGGATATTTTCAAACAACTAATGCTATCACTAGTAATACTTCCCAAACCAAACCTGGAGTTTCCAAATCTGATGTTCCTTTACCATCCCATACACCTCTTTCAGTTCAACAAATGCAATAATTTTTATTGCCCTATAAACCTTTCATTTATCCCAATGCTCCTCCTAAGTGGTATGCTCCTAATCTTTTCTGTTGGTTCCATGCTAACATTGGGCATTCTCATGAATCTTTTAGAGGGCTCACTAAGTGTGTTATTTCTTATATGCTTGGTGATTCATTTAACCATGAGGCTATGATCAAACTTCATCATCAAGAGTATGCTGCTGCATCTCAAAAATGACAAACTTTTAGAGCCCCTTCTTCTAATAATAAAAAATCTTATTCAAATAATAATCAATCAAATGTCAAGGATGTTTGTACCATCGATACCGACTATGACCTATATTATATCAAATCTAAATATGTCAACACCGCTAAGGTTAATTATCATCATAAATCAGCTCACAAAGATCCTGTTACTGAGCTTAAGAAACCATCTTTAGAAGAACAACTGCTTAAAGATACCACTACCACTCATGATGATTTAGAAGCACCTAAGGAACAACTTACTCCTTCTGATCCCCCCACCACATCTATACCTCCTAAATCTAATTTTCCTTACAAACCTCATGCTGGTTCTTTTAAATCACATTGGAATTTTCTTGAAGAACTCAACTCTATGCCTTGTTGAGATTTATCTTATGGAATTGGTTCACACTTCACCCTATCATTATAAATTTATTATGCAACAACTTCAAGAAATTGAAGATCCATCTTCCATAGATGAAGAAACACCTATCAATTCTCAACTAACTAATGTGAATACCATTGAGACTATGTGTCCTTATTCCAAGCCTTCCATTGAATTTATCAAAGAGGACATGATCAATGATGAAATTATTTTTCATGCTGATGATCTGTCTCTCTTTATCAAATTAGCCATTAATACCACCCTTATCCAAAAAGTTCTAGTTGATAAAGGTTATGGTATTAATGTCACATCCTTATGGTTCATTAAACAGCTTGGTTATAATAAAGATCATCTTAAACAAACCCATCTTACTTGTGGCTTTGACAAGACTAATCAAAAGCCACTTGGTTGCATTTGGCTTCCATTGATAATTAGACCTACGACTATTAAAACCAAGCTTATGGTCCTTGATCTTCCTTTATCCTATAACATTCTTCTTAGTCATCTATGGACTCATCTGATGAGGGCCATCACCTATTCTGGTAGTCAGTGTATTAAATTCTTACATAATGGAAAACATTATAAACATGAAGTTGATCCCAACCCATGGGGCATATAGCTTCCCAATCCTAAGCCTCAATATCAAACTCCTACAAGTTCTAAAATCAATAGTGCTCCTTTACCTTAGTTCATCAACATGAATCCTAATCTTCAAGTTACTCTTATGGATTCTAATGATGATGAGCCCAATTCATTGCAACACACTTTCAATACTAAGAATCTACCTCCATATACCACGGATTGGCTTCCTCCTTCTCTCTTACCCTAAGATCGTACTGTTCCTATCATGGATGAGATCCCCTCCATGCAATGCTCAAGGGCCATATTTACCTAAAGATGCCTTCACTTATAATGATTTTGGAGTGGATAAATTATTCCAAGATCTTTTCACCATGTCTCCTCATACATTTAGCAACATCGGGATTTCACCTTTTGAAACTCCCCTTGATTCTCAAGCATGTTCGATTTCTCCAACATATGATGAAAACTATATCATGGCCCAAGCTCACTCTAGAGACTTGGATGTCCAACACTATCAAAATATTTTATCCCAAATTCATGCTTTCAATTAGGATATACATACCATATCTACACATCATGACTTAGATCTTGAGGGTCATGTACCTCCCACCAATTCTATATTTATTGATATTCCTTGGGTGGTGGAACAAATTTCACCTTCCAAACCTACAAACATTCTTTCATATTCTTTACCTCCTGTGGATCCTATCATTTTTTTAGATTCTTCATCCATCATTGAATCTATCAACACTACCATCTCTTCGAATCCATCCTCTTCATCTACTTCTGAAATTACACTAGATGCCAAGGCAACTGATGTCCGTCAGATTCATTCTAAATTTGATTTCCATGGAAATCAAATTCTAGACCTTGAAGTAGATGTTGAATATTATGGTCCTCTTCCTACCTTGCCTAGTGATGAAGGTATTCTTGAGTTAATTTATGCCCAGGAACCTCAACTTCCTCGGTAGCATCATAAACTTGGAAATTTCAATAATAAAACTCCTTGCTTTAACAAATTTGTCGCTAGCATTGATCCTAAAATAAATCCAATTTCAACCTTAACTAACACACCTTACCCTTTTCAAGATGGCAATGCCATGCTTATCAAAGAGAAAACTTGTATCGAATATGGTCACCCATCTTCTCCTCAACCAAGAATAATTTCTCAAGAACTCTCACCATCTAAGCATGAAAACTTTATCTTATTCTTTGATAAATATCAAGAGGTATTCACTTGGTCCTACCATGACATGCTTGGCATTAACCCTAGTATTATGGTTCATAACATCATCACTTATCCTAATGCTAAGCCAGTGCATCAAAAGCAATGCATATTCCCACCTAAAGTTACTAATCTATGTCATAAGGAAATCATCAAAATACTAGATGCTAAATTCATTAAACCAGTGGATTATTCTGAATGGGTTTCTAACATTGTTCTTGTTCAAAAGGTCACTATGGTCATCCACATTTGTATTGATTTCTGCAACCTTAATCTTGCTTGTCCTAAGGACAAGTTTCCCTTACCTTCAATAGATGTCATTGTCGATTCCATGGCTGGTTACAAAATATTATCTCTTACGGATGGCTTATGGGGATACAATTAGATTCAAATCACTCCTGAGGACCAACATAAGATTACTTTCACCACATATTGGGGCACCTATTGTTACATCAAAATTCACTTCAACCTTAAAAATGCTGGATCTACCTACCAACGTGCTATGACACACATATTTCATGATCTCATCCACAAAATTGTTGAAACTTATGTGGATGATCTAATTACTAAATCCAAACATCGTAAGAACCATATTTTTGATCTTACTATCATCTTTAACTATCTCCTTAAATACAAAGTTAGACTTAATCCTTTCAAATGTGTTTTTGGAGTCACATTTGATAAATTGTTAGGATTTTTAGTCTTTCTTTGTGGCATCGATGTTGACCCAACCAAAATTAGTGCTATTGTTAACATGCCCATTCCTCGATCTATTCCTGATATTCATACTTATTTAGAAAAAATTGGGGTAATTAGATGATTTGTCACTGAAATGGCTTATTGTATTTACTCTATTAATTACCTTTTCAAAAAAAATTATAACTTTAGAATGGACAGATCCATGTCAAAAGGCCTTCGATAACATGAAAGAGTCATTTCTTCATCCACCTACACTTTATTCACCTTTCAATGATAAAACATTAATTATCTATACTTCTTTCACACCTATTTTAGTTGGGGCAATGCTTTCCCAACAAGATGATATATGAAGAGAGTATGATATTTACTAAAGTAGCCAATGCCTCATTAATTATGAGACATGTTATACTAAAGTTGAGCATAATTTCCTCGCTATCTATTTTGCAGCTGAAAAGCTTCATCATTATATGCTATACAAAACTAATTATGTCATCATTCATTCTAACCCCCTTCATTATTTCTTTTCCAAAGCGTTTCTTCTTAGAGATAAAATTGGCAAATGGATTGTCTTAGTTATGGAATTTGATCTTCACATCATCACACAAAAATATGTTAAAGGGCAAGTCATATCTGACCAACTTGCTGCAACTCCCATTCTAGCCACTTTTTCACTTCAAGACGATCTTCCTGATGACAATATCCTTTTCGTTAAAGGTTTTAATCAAGCTATATCCCTTAAAGACTAGTTTTATAGCTTTAATACTAATCTTGAAGCCAATAATCTTGAAGAATCTTCCCCTTCCTCTGGTACTACTAAACCAAAGGTAGTTATCAAGGAGTTCCTTGAAATTGATGTTGAATTGCATGAGGATACTTAGACCCTCCACTTTGATGGTGCTAAATGCCTTCAAGGAGCTGGGGCATGTTACATTCTCACTAGTACTCTCGATAAGATCATTCCTTTAGATTTTTTGCTTTACCTTTGATGTCACCAACAATATGGTTGAATACAAATCTCTTATCTTAGGCATGATTGCTGCTCTTAATCTAGACATCCAATATCTTCATGCTTTAATAGATTCTCAGCTCATTTGTCATCAAGTTAATGGTGATTATCACTGTAAAAGTGAGAACCTCATTACATATCATCAAATTGTAATCACTCTTGCTAAGGAATTTATCTCTTTCACTATCGATCCTATTCCTTGAGACCAATTTTCCATTGTTGATTCTCTTTCCTCTTAAGCTTCTCTCTTTCATCCTCATCAAGTTCTTTCTAATCCTTCCTTCATTATACAAATCAAAAAATCTCCATCATCTATCCAACCACTTGATTCACTTATCTATCACATCAAGGTTGTGACTATTCAACAAAAACCTTGGTACCAATATATCATTCAATACTTAAAACATCAAACTTATCCTCTTAATCTATATTCTCATGAAAAGACACACATTAGTAAACAAGCTTTCAAGTATGTATTTTGACATAACATCCTTTACTATCACAATGTCAAAGGTACCTTACTCCATTATGTTATGCAAGATGAGGTCCCTCCTCTTCTTGAGCAAACACATGGGGGCATTTGCGGTAGTCACTATAATAGATGTGCTATAACACGTAAATGCCTATGTATGAGTTATTTTTGGCCTACTCTTGAAAAATATGTAATTGAATATGCTAAGAAATACAATCTTTGTCAACTTCACAATGATCTTATCCATTCACCTCCTATCAAGCTTCATAAAATCGAATCTCCTTGGCCATTTTACATATGGGGATTTGATCTCATTGGTAAACTTCCTTGTTCCCAAGATGGGTACATTTTTATCATCATCTCTACCAAGTACTTTACCAAGTGGGTAGAATCCATGCCCTTTGTTAATGTTACCGGTCCTACCATATCCAAGTTCATTATTAACCAAATTATTTACCACTTTGGCATTCCCCATACCATCATTTCAAATAATGGTGGTAATTTAAAAAATAAACATGTTAAACAACTTTATACCAAATTTAAGATCAATCACAAGTTTTCCATGCCTTATCATCTGCAATGTAATGGTCAAGCTGAGGCCACTAATAATATTATCAACAAAATGCTCCAAAAGATAATTCATGAAACCTGCATAGATTGGCATATTCATATTTACTTTTCACTTTGGGCATATCAGACTAGCATATGTACTTCCACTGAGGTAACTCCATTTTTTTTAGTCTATGGTTCTAAGTCAGTCCTTTCATTAAAAGCTGAGCTTCCCTCTCTTAATATATCTCTTTATGGCATTATTCCTGATGAATAATTTTGTGAATCTCACCTTCATGCCCTTGATCTTCTCGATGAATGCCATCTTTTTGCATTAAAATATAACTGCCAATACAAGGTTCGCATTCCCTGATAACATAACAAACATATTAAAATTTGCACTTTCAATATGGGTGATCTTGTCCTTAAATTAGATTACACCCATGATAAAGAAGGTAAATACTCACAAAAATGGTGGGGCCCACACTTAGTTAAAGACATTCTTGGTCCAAGCACTTACCTTATTCAAACTAACGAAGGCCATCTTTTCAAAGAGCCCACCAATGCTCAATTCCTTAAAAAGTACTTTGCCTAAACATTTACTTCTTGTCATGTTTTCTATCTATATCTATCTAACAATTTATGTAGGTTACTTAAGCATGAATATCTCCCTCAACAGTAGTTTCCCTCTTTTCACAAACCTTTAGTCCTCCCTTTTGGTCTTTTTGGTTTCTTGATGTACCATAGTCTTCCTTATCTTCTTACATTTTCTCTTGATTTTTGCACCCCTTGGGTCTTTCTTTTGTGAGTTACTTTGTAAGACCACAGATAGGACTCGACATCCCTCACAAAACCACCATCTTTTAATCATTTATTGTTGTTACTTATCAATGTTGATTTGACATCCTTTGGGTTTTTCTTTGTGAGTTTCTTTATAAGAAGGCTCCCTCACTTTGATTTTCTCTTACTTATCAATACCATCATGGGTCTCTCTTTTATGAGTTGATTTGTAAAACCATAGATAGGACCTGACCCTCATAAAATTACCATTCTTTTCATGTTTTTGATCCTTGTTCTCAACTTTAGATTATGCTTCTTTTACTAGATGGAATTTGAAAACAATATATGATTAGCATGTTTTCCTTCATTTCCCTCTTTCTTACGATAAGGAATCACACTTTACTATCATCGTATCCATCTTTTTTTCCTTTGTCATATTTTTTATAATCTGAAGCAATTCAAATTCTTCTATGTGTCATTCCTCTTTATTTCCCCTTTCTCTCATCTTTGCTTTAGATAAAACAAGGTCAAAGTCAAGATAGCACTTTTATTTCACCTTGATTTATGAGACTCTTAGACCCCATGCTCTTTGAAGTTTATGTCTCTTTGTGACATTGTCCCAAGTTTTCAAATGAAAGTCATCTTTAGCACCCATGTTTGGTTTTCTAAATCCGTATGAAGGAGGAATCCTAAAAAATCCATCAAGAAATTTAAAAGATAAAAGATTTAAACAAAAGGAAATGATATTTAAAAGGCAAAATACAAATCTAAAATGTCAAATTCACACTAAAAGATGTGATTACAAGCATATCTCCTATCTCCAATCGAAGCTCAAACTCCACAGTCATCTTCACATAGAGCCGAAGTCCTTTGGGGTGTGGTAGGCTAGTAGATTAGAATAGGGGCTTTCAAAAAACTCTATGGTGTTGCTACCTACTTTCTCACACAAGTATCCAATCTTCATAGTAAATTGATGAATCTATAATGGGTCTTGAAAAGCGGGAAAAATGTCATGAGGAGGTAGGTCCATTTTACTTTTCATGCATATAGCCTTCATGGGATGATTTATATACTCCATTTGTTTACCCAAGACTTGTGTTGCTAAGAGAAGTTCTTCATAGTTATTCAAATCAAAAATGCTCTTGTTTTGACAAACCTAATTTGAGTGTCTTGACTTCACTAAAGAGTTCTCTCTACCTTGGTTTTTCCTTCATTATCCCCTCCACCTATTTCATTTTCCCCCCTTGATAGATAAATTGTGATTCCAAATCTATTTTTCCTCTTCTTCTAATTCCTTCTTCTTCATCTCTTAAAAACATGCTAGCACTACTTTGTTTCAGTTTTATCTATCCTTAGAGTAAAACAACATGTTTGAGAAACTTTGGATCATTTTATTTACATCACTTTATATGTAATAAAATTACTTTACCTTCCTTTTATCATTTATCATGATTTTTCTATCTTGTTATTATGGACACCTTAGTTTGTACCCCTTTTTCCATTTTTGAGTGAGATGTGGTTTGTTATTGCTGACTCGACAATGTTATTTTCCATTTTTATGCATCTTTTTTCCATTGATGATTGAGATGTGGATTATTACTGATCACTCATCAATGTTGTTTTACCATTTTATCTTTTTAGTTAGTCTTTTACCTATTTATTTTGTTTTTGTTTTTCCATCATATTTGACATGTATCCTTAGTTTGATTTGGTGAGTTTGTCTTTCTTACTTTAGGATAGCTTGTTTGAATTTTTCAGTTTTTAGTAGCCTTGGATTTTTGGTTACTTGATTTACTCTTGTTTATTTAACTTGGTCATTTCATCTAACATAACACTTGTCACCTTAGCTTGCCAAATTTCCCAAGTACATTCTATCCTCATACCACCAACTATCTTGGATTTTATTGCATTTGTTTGTTTTTTCTCTTTAGTTTTGCATTCTTGGGTTTGTCAAAAGTAGTCTTTATGCTCTACACAATCAAAACTAAAAACAAAATAGAAAACCATCCTACAATAAAGTTAAGTCAAGGTACGCATTGCATTTACTTTTTAGATTAGTTTTCCTTTTAATCATTTACTTTTAGTTATTTTATGCTTTTAAAATACTGTAAATTTTTTTTAGCATCAATGTTGTGTGTGTCCTTATGTTTTTTCTCAAAGTACCATCCCTTGTTACACCTTAGTGAAATGTGATGAGATTCGAGTGGGGCATATGTATACACATAATATTTTCATACTTTTATTAATTAATGATGCTTTACATCTTACAAGAACCTGTCGAGACTTAATCTCTCTGAGTGCACACCCTAAGGGGTACACTAGGAAAGGGGTGGGCAGACCTTTGGTGCTTTATAGGATTGTTGTCCATTTTTGACATATTATTCCCAATCCAATTAGAACTTAAAACCTTTCTCTAAGTTGTTTATCCTCCATTACATAGTATTCTAGTCTTTTTCCTCTTTTATATCCTTCATTTCCTTGCTTGGCACCCTTTTGACCTATTTAGCATACTAGGTTGACCTGATTGACCTAGTATAGTTTAGGAACATTTTAGCTCTTTGGTTTATTATCCTCCTAGCCAACCTAGCATAGACCTAGTGAGTTAGAGTAAAATTGTGCTAGGTCAACCTAGCATAGTTGATATATCTGAATGATTTTAGGGTAAGTTTTATCTATAAATACAAGGTCATTTCAGTCATTATTAGAATATGCAATCAAGAGCTATTATTCACTCACACTTTTTCACAATTTGCTCTTCCACCATTCTGCTTGAGGATATTTATTTAGGTTTCTTATTTTAGAGAATCTAGTCCTATGGATAGGTCTTAGATGATTTGGCCTAACAAAGTGATCCTTATAAACCACAATAATCTCTTGTGAAGCCCCTTCGGCCAAGGGAGAGATTGAGTCTTGATGGGTTCACATTAAAGTAAGTATATTCTAACTTTATTCTCCTTTCTTTTAGTAGATAAAAGTAACATAAGTGTTGGCTTGAATAATATTACTCTTAATATTTTATGTATTAGGGTGTTACTCATACTTACTTTATTTGAAGTTCCATATAAATGTTTTGATTGATTTGATTTACTAACCCCCACTTTGTGCCACAAGCTTTGGTGTGCACTAGATTAGATTTAATTTTCTTGTTATTGGATTAGTGAAATATTAAATCATAGGACTCTGTTTTTATGTGATTGTGTTAGACTATAGGCTTTGGAACCCTATCTCACACAGTGTGTTGTGACAAGTGATCCCCTAATTGGTTTTAGCAGATCCTCATATTGGTCATGCTCCCACTTAATAATTGTATGCTCCCCAATCAAAAGTGTTGGTGTTTTTTATCCCATCTGATTTAGGATTAATATATGGACATGATGCATTTTATATTCCATACAAATGCATATGTAATTGAACTATGTAAAGTGATATATATATATATATATATATATATATATATATATATATATATATATATATATATATATATATATATATATATATATATATATATATATATATATATATAACTGAGTAAATCTAACTGTGTATGCTAGCTCTTTAAGTGGCTCTAAGCCACTCGAGAATGCCAACCACTATAGATGGAGTAAAGTATGAATCTGGTGACAACTTAGAATATGATATAAATTTGATATAATATAGATAATGACATGGAGTTTTCCATTCTATCTGATCAACCTACGTGTAGCTGAGTATATGAAAACTATGCGCCACACACATGCCCCCAATTTAGTATCTGAGTATACTAAATCTAAACTAAGTATGTAATAACTAAATTTTTGTAACTTAACTAAATGTGCTTGTGATCATGTTACATATGATGCCCCCAAATCCTATCATTTGCTATAAATTTGAACTAAAATAAGAATATCTAAGAATATGAGCATATCTATCAAACCTATGACTGTATCTATGCAATTTTGTATTATACCTAGTGTATTGGTCTAAATAATTTGAACTATCCTAAAGTTGGGGCTACTAGATAATAACACCATGTAAATGATAATAACACCATGTGGTGATAATGTTCTAATCTGGGTGATAATATCTACCTAGTATAAAATTTGGGTGATCTAAACTAACTTGTGAGTCTATTTTTTCTTGTGTCTACCCTGTGTCTAATTTCTAAAATTGAACATGTGTACTAAAATTTATCTATGAAAAATAAATTAGGAGCCTAATATTTATGACAAACCCCTATGAATGCCCCCTATTTTGAGGTTAGTTTTGAAACCTGTGTAAGAACTTTCCTCAAAAGAAGTAGCTCTCCAAAATGTGTTAACTAGAGCATATTCATGATATTCCAATACAATGTACAAACATAACATCAAAATGTAATGTATCTGAGCATGAGTAGGTAATGTAAGATGTATGTTGTAATCTAGCGTTGATCAAGGGTGTCAAGATAGATGTAATCAATGTGTATAATAGTAAATATGAGTAACTACCTAAGGGGATGGGGCATGATGTCCATCATGGCACCCAAGTAGGAAGGGTAGATGCATGAGGTTCCTCATGGCATAAAAAAATTGGTATGTGTGTAAAAAGAAAATACAAGTGTCTTGGTGTATAAACATACATAGAATCACAAGAAGCACAAAAAAGTAGGTCAAGGGGCCAAAATACATGGGAAATGGGCACATATCACTAAATCTAAGAATGAAGACATACAAGGACATGTTCATATGTCTACATATGTAAGAAACAAGTAATTTGGCTTAGGGCCACATAGAAGGACATGTTCAAATGTCCACATATAGAAGCAACAAATCACACACAAGGGACATGGGCACATGTCCAAGGCATAAAAATAGAGAAGTGGTGTAAAGCTAAAGAATAATGGCATATTCAAATGCCCTTAAAGATGAAGGAATAATATGAAACAATCAAGTCTAATCTAAGAAAACTAGAAATGAAAACATGGATAAATTTGTAGTACAAATCTAGGTAGATGCTAAGATGCATATATAATGAGTTTAACTAGTGATAGTCAACAAAAAATCTAAGGAATGAGTAGTAATGATCAGTATCAAGATAGATCAATGTATAAATTGGAAATTATAGTATGTAAAGATAAAACTTGGTAGTAGCATCTATGTATGAGTTGCCCCTAAGTGGGTAGATGTATCAAATATGTAAACCTAGATTAGTGTATATGCCCCTAGTGGGTAGATGATAGTTCATCTAGATTAGTGTAATGGATTGAGGTCCTATATGTAATCTATAATAATTCTATAAGAACAAGTGAAGCATATGTGTATGATAAAATTGACTATACTAGGATAGCTAGAAATATGCAATATCTGGAAAGTAGTATAAATGTAAACATAACAATGCATACAATCTATAAATTCTATGTTTTTGACATATTTGAATGTTTTTTTATTCTGACATTCTATATTATTTTTGTGTTTTTTAAGATATAAGTTATGTACAACCAAATGAAAATAAACTATGTACAAGGAGTGAGAGAGAGAGAAGGAAGTATGTACAAGAGTAGGAACCATACTAACCAATGAGTCTCATGGAGACTCACTATCACTGTGACCTATGTCAAATAGGGGAACTATGATCATGCATGTAGTGTGAAAGGGAAACTATGAGCCCATGATCTACTATGATATATAATCTGAGTCTAAAGCTACCTGTGTAGTGATGCTATGATGTATCACTGACTATGATGCCCTATGAATTGTAGGGGTATTAGGGACCCATATAATAGATATAGAAGCTATAGGTGATAACCCATAGAACCTAATAAAAATAATATCAACATAAAATAAGTAGAGTAAGGTCCTCTATAATCTATGACATATCATTGAAGCAGAGGTCTCTCTAGTAATGGTCTCTATGAGAGAGTATGTGTATGTGTAAATATCATAGGATTAGACCTGGCCTTCATTGATGACTCTACTAAAAACTATGATGTATGCATCAGAGTTTTACTCTTTATTATAACTAATAACCAAGTAATATCTAGTAATGGTGCTAGAACTATAACGAGTGTTTGTGCTAGAACTATAGCTAGAAACTATTTTGAAACTGTTTGTGGGATCGGCATATGATACTCATAAGGGACACCCTCAACCTTAACCACCTAATTGTCATGTATATAATGTAGGCATTGGTGTACTATATATGGGATAGATCAAAGCTGCTGTAACCATGACCTACCTAATAAATACACCTACACTAGGTACTACTAGGAATCAAATGGCTATGTGTGCTAGTCTAACTTGTAATGGAAGTACAATCTCCTTGATGGAGATCTAAATGTGGCCACTAAAACCACTAGTGATTATATATATGGGGAATATATCTTGATTTGTATATCCCAAGTGCTGTAAGAGTGTCATGGTGCACATGATTATGTTTAAACTATTGTCAACCATAACACTATGAATATGATGGTGGTTTATGTATGCTCATATGAAGAGTGCATGTAAATATGTGTCATCATCCACAATCTCCTAATTTGAAAATGTGATAAGTGGTCTAGGTGGCACTGTAGTGTGATATATTCCAATAATATTATGCAGTGGATGTGTCTTCTCTATAACTATGTGATAGGAATCTGGTGGTGGATGTGATCTATTGTATAGTGAACACCTGATGTGCCCCCTACCTCATTCATTATATGTTTTGGAAAAGGATCTAAAAATATATTTAGTGCCTTAGCCTCTATTTATTTTTGTTTTGGTACCTCTGTGGGTGTTTCCACATTAATAATGTTAGCATCAATGAGATCTTGTATCTTGTGCTTTAGGATAATGCATCTATTTGTCATGTGGCTTGGTGCCCTATGATACTCACAAAAGGGATTTGAATCATAAATATTTAGAAGAGGCCATGTCATATCAACCTATTTAATGGGAAGGAGAGATATGAAATTGGATTCCAATAGTTGTTGTAAAACCCATGCTAGTGAATTTGGAAGATTAGTGAAGACCCTATGCTAAGGAGCTGATAAAACCAATCTAGGGGATGGTTTGAAAGTTGTGTTAATTGTGGAATTTTGATCACTTTTTTTCTCTATGGCCCTTGGATTGTATGGTGGTTTGTTTTAACTCTTATTGGTTGATTCTAATCCATTTATGTACTTGAGTTTTCCCATTGATAAGAGCTTAACTTATCTTTCCTTGACTATGTGACACATATTAGTAAATGTTAGAAACTTATTGAATAAGATAGCTTCGTGCAATGTTGGTAATATACTTTGTTTAAATTTATCTTGAAGATCTATGTCCACCATGGGTCTAGTCAATTTAAATAATATTGTCTTGTATCGTAAGACAATCAATAATAGGCTCATTTAATTTTGATTTAACTATACCACTTATGCATATGATATTTTACCACTGATGTTGATAGAGAAGTGTGCTAGGAACATGTTAGTTAAAGGATTGAATTTTGTGATAGATTGATTTGGAAAATCATATAACCATTATAGGGCATAATCCTTGAGATTGCATGGAAATAAATTCATAAGAAGATAATAATTGGAAAGATAGTCCAATCATGATATGTGAAAGGCTCTAAGGTGATGCTCTAGGTCACCCTTGCCATCATATAATGTGATCTTGGGTTCCACAAAAATGGATGGCAAAGGAGTTGCATCTATGTGATGTGCCAAAGGTGTATGAAAGAGAATGTTGGAATCCAAGGCATGTGATCACCTAATTTTTCCCTTCTCAAGATGTAACACCTTATACTAAAAAGTATGAATCTCATGCATAAGGGATTGTACATCTAGAGTTGAAGAACTAGCTACATGTGGTGTATCTATCACTGATGGTTGCATAATAATATTGGGTTCTTCTATTTGAGTTGGTTGAGTTAGCCCCACTAGAGGTGTAACAACATTATTAACTAGAGGGGTTAAAGATTGACCATGATTTGTCTTATTCTTGATTTCTAATATGGTCTATATAATCTGCTCATGATCAGAAGGTTTACGTGTTTTATTCATGTTAGGTTCACCAAATAGTTTAACATTTTAGGGTTTAACTATGTAAATCATATGTTTAGAATAAAGGACTGAGATGTCTAAATTAGTTAAATAAAATGCAATAATTAAGCACTGATTTGTTATAGCTTTTGAATTCCTTTGAATTTTTAAAACTAGTAATAAATAAGCATAAATATAGACATATCTAGAAAGTGATTGTCATAGATGATCTAGGTTATTAAAATTGGGTTATAGATAATTTTGAGTGTTGTCAATAGGATTTTAGAATCTGTCTGCTCACTGGACAGTAGCATCCAATAAGATATTGGCACCATGTAACTATAGTATCCTCAAAGTGGTAGTAGTGTCCCCTTTTTAGGACTTTTCCTATTTTTTAGGATCACATGAATGTGTGTTTTTAGGTTATGTTACTACATGCATGAAGTTTATAACTCTATGTTGTGCCTATAAAAATTGATTTATTGTGAAACCCTAATCCTCTTTGTAAGTATGGCATGAGAAATAATTGTATGTTTGTTAGTAGGATAGATTGGACATCCTCAATATCCCAGTGTGAATAGAGTTGCCTACATACTAATACTTTGAAGAGGGATCAAGCTTGATGTAGTTCTCCCACCTTTTGCTTGATGCAAGTGCAAGTAAATACTAGAATTAGAGTGGACTTGGATGCCTTAAAAGTGATTAAGCTTTAAAATATTTAAAAATTGGTCTTAAGATTGATGTAGATGGTAGTATGCAAAAGTAGGGTAGAATAGGGATCAAATACCTTAATTTTACTCAACTTGTCTTTTATTTGAATGTGCTTTTGCATCTATTTTCCATATAGTGAATAAAATTCAATTAAACTTGTATTTATAGAGATCTATAACTTGTGCCAATACGAAAATGTGCTTAGTCCAACCTTAGGAGGGGTACATGTTTGAAAGAGTATCCATTTGGGAGAGATATGGATAAGGGCAGTAGTGCCCAATTGGGGACACTAGCACCATGTGGCTATAGTGTCCCAAATGTGACACTAATATCTACCTAGTAGACTACTAGAAAAAATGGGTTGGGATCTAGAAAAATTATCTTGGGAGTGTGTTTTGATTGATTGTGGGTGTTTGTGGTCTAAAAAATAGTTGAAAATGTGTGTATAAGGTTCTAAGATTGGTCTCGGACTAATCTAGGAATAGGCTAATTCAAGAGACACTCTTAACATTCAAATACCACTTTTAGGTGAATACAACTCAAAACAAATATCAATCTTAATAGAGGATGACTAACTAGGATCCTAATGTTGAAAAATGATAAATCTGAGGTGCTTAAGAGGAAATATAAATGTGAAAAGGTTGTGAATCATCCAATGTGGGTGGAAAGTGTTTGAAAAGGCCCAAATGTACACATATACACCAAGTGTGATAAAACATGACAAAGATGCAACGAAAAAGGTATTGTACCAAAACTAGGTGTTTATATAATGCCCCACTTTGATGTGTGTGTGAATGCATGTGTGCATATCAAATTAAAACATAAATTAAGCACTTACTTGATAATAATGAAAGGATGAATACTTTGTATTATCAAGATAGGTTCACTCATGTTTTGGTGTCAATAAATTTAGTGTACCTAAAATCAATTGTGAATGAATGTAAGAATGTCAATGTCTCTATAAATTAGTGTGAATGTATCAAAATTAAATAAAAGCTAAAAACTAAGCATAGGAACACATACAACTGGTTGTATGCAAACCATGATGTCACTCATTGGAATTTTGGTGTTGACACTAAATACCAAAAATGAAATCTAGGAATCAATGACACATGGGTTAAAACTCTACTTCTTGGTTAGAAATGTAGACATCTAGTGACTCTTAGTCTCTCTTTGTTGATCTTGGTCTAAATTATTAAACTATCATCTATAACTATTGATAGAATAAATTTGAAATAAAATAGTTGGATATATGCCCCATTTTGAGTTGAGGGGTGTACATGTTCCTACAAATCAATTATCTCAAAAGAAAGAGATTAAACATATCACATGTAAAATATAAAATTAAGCTTAGTTGTTATAATAATTAAAAGTACATATGTAACACATTAATGTAACTACCAAAAAAAATCATGTAAGGCTCGATAAGAATATGTGCTCCATATGAGTGTCGATACTAAAATTGAATATTTATAGCATTGTAATCTTGTACATTTAAAAATATCAATCAAGGCTCTACCCTTCAGTCCTAGACATCCTTGTTGTTAAAAGTCTCACATTCACCATCTCACCCTACCTAAATGCTTATCTCTTAGTCTGATCCATATCATTCTGATGACCCAAATCTATTATACTACACATAAATGTTAACACTTGATAAACATCATTCACTGTCAGTTTTAGATCCATACCTATTTTTTAGCCTTTTGGACACTACCAACCATAGAGGGACACTACCACCAATAGTGGTATCCAAATCCTTATCTAGTGTCTAGTAGGCAAAAGTAAACCAAATTCAAAAATAATCTAATCCAATGGGTTAGCTTAGTTATCTTATTATAAACTACTATTGTTTGCCATTACAATCTTCTCCTTCTTATGAGAACCCCATTAGATTGGGAATTCCTTGAAAAGGGGAAGGTGGGGATGACTAAAAACTTTTTTCCTCTATTTTAGGATTGATATGGGATCAACAAAGCACGTGATTATAGGTATTGGACTTCACAAATGGAGTCTACATGAATAGTTCCCAAGAGATGCATTATCACCAACAAAAATTCAATCCAATGTCTTTCACATAGGTTAAATATTATTATTAAAACTTGAGTATCAGGATTATTTTTCTAAACACAAGGGGAAAGTGTATTTTAATTTCATGAAACAAACACAAAATAAAGGGAAGGGTAAGGTAGAGAAAGGAAGCCTCTAGGTCTAAAATTAACTCAAAACACTAGTCATTGAACCAAACGACTCTACAATAATTATACCACTGGAGACTGAGTTTCACTAAAGTTCTACCTTCAGAACATATAGTGGGAAGAGTCTAATGGAACTGGGAGTATGCCTTCAATGTGAGATCTCACTAATGATGAGTACTATGGTTTGATTGTCAAAAACACATAAATGCCATGTGAGAATTTGTAGATCAACACACAAATTATCGTCATTTCTAAAGGGAAGAGAAATAACTCACATAGTGATAATAGCTAAGCACATCATAACTATGGCATACATAAAGCATCAAAGTGTTAATCCAATCAACCTAGCATTAATGATAATTCAAACATGAAGGTGAAATAAAATTGGAATGTAGGACAAACCCTCTTGTAAAAAAATAGAGACTATATTCATTAAAAGATTGATAGCTGTTATAATAATTGATCTAGGTTAAATTTTACAGTTTAGAGTGATAAAAGAAATATGGGTGAAATCTTGGTAGTAATCCAAAATTACTTTTAAATAATTTTGGTCGACCCTATAATAAAATAATTTTTTCAATTATATAGATAAGGATTAGGGCCCACCTCCAAAAAGCATGAGGATCCCATCCTGGGCCATGATGGGCACTCATTATAGTTACAATTGTATTTTAAAATTTGAGTAAAATAATCTCTATAAACCTACAATAGCTCTATGGGGGACCACTCAATTGACATGAGAAGGAAGTTGAGAAGGTCTAGCTTCTGACTACTTTGACTTGACACTCCTAACTTCCAACGCGACTACCAAAAGGTCTAAATTTTTGTCCATCTTGGCCAGGTTCATTGGAGACTTCTTGAAGATTACCTTAGCTTGAACTACCAATCTCTAAGATATTTGTAAGAGTGATTTAATTGATTCTTGAACTCCAGAGACCTAATTGATGTTCATCATGGACTAAGTTTAGAAATCAAACACCATTTGGGCCCCTTCCTAGTTTGTCTTGTCCACTTTCTCCCTCATAACCTAGTCAAAATGACCCAGATGGACTTCAAATTACCCGCGGTCAAGAAAAGTGCCATATAGGTGGAATAACATGAAGATATTGACCTCTTTAAAGTAGGTCAATGCATTTTTATTACCCTCTTATAAGGGTCCTATTATAGTGAGAGCCAAAGCCAACCACTCCTTTATGTCAACTCTCATGCTCCTTGTATATGACTAGTACAACCCCATTTGAGGTTGACATAAGTTTAATATCTAAGAACATCCCTTTGTTGACCACCACCTAAAAATTATAGAATTTACCATCTATTTATATGATCCTCTCCATGTAAGATTGAGTCTTCTAGATAAGCATAATAGTCTCAGTCAAAGTCTCTACTACTTTACTAAAGATTGAGAAAAGTAGTAGGAGGGCATCCTTGACTTGCCTACTTTATCTGATTGTAAAATTTCTCTTTACTTGGGATTCTAGAGTGTGAACTTGGATCTGCATGTCCTTAAGGAGCTTCTTGGACATGTCATAGGTAGCTCAAAGGATGGACAGTGGGTCCTCAACCATCCTATCCTCCCTAGTGGAAATATTCACCTTGGTGAGGGATAAAATATCCTAATGGGTTTGCCATACCATAGGGTTCCCCTCTTGGATAAACTTATATGTGAGAATTATCTTCATACTTTTGGAGGCTCATCCAAAACTCCAATGTATGTCTGGGTTACCTAAGACTACCATGTGTGACACATGTGACCTTAAGACCATCCCATGGGTTATAAGGGGTATAGGAGGGGTGGATAAAATGGTAGTGAAGGGCAAAGGATGAGGTGGAGGGGAGATGGAAGAAGTGGAAAGAGTGAAAGTAGTAGAGGCATGGGAGTGAAAGGATGGAGAATGAAATGGAAAGCCCAAGGGAACATTTGTGCCAACCAATATTGTTGAGTTTGGTTCACTTGAGGTAGAATTTCCATTGGGAATGGGTCATGGAATAATATGAAAAAGATGGGCTGGTTGAAAGTGAGTCTAATGGGGCCTTGGGTAATGGAGAGAGGGGTTGAGGGGATAGACACTAAGATGATTATACTAAGGTTAGAAGAGTTATTAAGGCCTGCGAAGAAGGTGGACTTAGATCATAATACCTTAGAGTTAGATTTGGAGTGTGGTTTACCTTATATTTATTCTTTGACCTCTTTCCTAGGTCAACTCCAAATGATGTAGTGGATGGTCTGACCAAGATGACAAGGGCCATAGAGGTTGATTGTGGAGGACTTAGAAGTACTGAGGAGAGTGTCAAACTAGCTAAAGTAGGTATTAAGAGGGTCCATGCTACAATTAGTATGATCTCAAATGTTGTAGTCATGGCTACTACTAAAGGCATACCTAAGGGAGACACTAGGAAGATTCTAACTTGTGAGATAGGAGGTGTGGAAGGGAATGACAAAGTAAAGATTGATTCCAAAGGTAATTGGGTGAAATATGGAGGGGGAGAATTAGGAAACATAGGAGGCACCACTTGAGAAATTTGTTTGGGTGGAAAAAAACTAGTGGTCACCAAAACTAGGAGTTGGAAAGTGATAGGGGTGAGAGGTGAAAGGGAAATGAGAGGATATAGAGGAGTAAGCAGGGGAACCTAGATGGGTTCCTATTGGGTACATCACTCTAGTCTTACTCTTAGGCTACCAATCACATTAAATCTCAAGGGCTATGTGCCCTACGGCTGAGGTTCCAATGGCTGAGTAAGCTATTCTTGGGCTACCTGATGTCATGTAATCCAGGGTTGGCTCTACCATGGCATGGTTAATATATTTGTTAGAGGAGGAAGAGATGAGGCATGAGGAGTGGCTGGAGGAGGTAGAGGTATAGATAGAGAATGAGGAACAAGATCTATTGGTAAAAGTGGAGTTGGAGCTAGAGCTTGAGGTGGAGAACATAGTGGAATGACCTGTAGGATCCTCTAGGAGATGGTTAAAGCTATTAGATTTGGGTCCTTTGCAGACAAAACATGATAAAAAGGATGTGTAGAGGGGCCTACTTGATCCTTATTTCCATTCTTCTTCTTGGTCACTATCTGGGATAACACTTCCTAGTCATTAACAACATTAAAATAGAGCTCATCATCTTCATCCTGATGGCTATAGTTAATGTTGAGGCAGGTTGAGTACTATACCAAATGAAATAGGATTACCCATTTAAGGTCTCATTTCTTGACCTTATAATTTGTAAGAGTGAAGGAGTCTTACCTGACCACCATCTTCTATATTAAGGGGAAGGTCTTATAAACACAATGCCATATAGTGATTAGGAGTTATAGGTATGCCTTATAATGATGATATACAAAGAACATAAAGATTCATTTCACCAGTAAATAGGTGATCTCTTGTTCTTCTAGGTGGTTAGGGACATAATATGGTAGGCAAAGGGGGTCATTGAAGAAACCCATGATCTGGATCATAGTGTCATCCTTATATAACTAGTAGTCCCCAATTACTCTAATAAAATCTTGGATTGCCTTTAAAAGCTGAGGCATTTGAGCTTCATTGATGGCATGGTAAATCATCAAGTAGAAGTTCTCATAAATGTCCTAGATATGATGGTAGAACTAGTAGCCATAAAACTTATAGAAGACCACGTAGAATTCCAAGCCCCTAAGAACCCATGTAGGAAAGGCCAAAGGCTTGAAAGAGAGCATCCTATAGACAACGTCTAGAAAGTATCTCATCATGTAGAAGTTACCCCCAGCTTGGGCATCTATGATGGTGTGGAAAAAATTAAAGTTGATCAATCCCATTATATATGGGATGTTTGAGCATGTCAAGATCATGTGCAAGAGATGCATCCACATCTTGTTGATGTGATGGCAGTCTTGGACCCCAAGTATCCAATTCACTAGGATCATGCCTACCCAGACTTCCTCCTAGTAAATTTGGATAGGGTAGGCATTGATATTCTCCTTGTTAACCCATTTGGAGTCAGGGTTCTCAGCCTAATCATGGAGTACATCATAGATCTGCTAGATCCCCATACAGACTATCACCACCGCTTCATCATAATAGATAGTGAAGTCTAAGAAGGAGTAGTACACTTTTAAGGAATTTTTAGATATATCAATAATTTGGTTCCAAGAGTTGGATAAGCATACCTAGTCATTGACCCTATATTGCATGTGAATGGCCTTGTGAAGGATGTCACTCAATAGGTTAGCATAGGGAAATGCCTTTGGTTTGGTAGTGGCTATATGGAGTCCACACATCTTATAGGACATAAAGGCATCTTCATACTCAACCTTCTAGTCATCATCTTCAACAATATCCTTTGGGACTTGTTCAATCAATTTGAATATATCATTGTAGTATTTGAACTTAGTCAAGCTAGTCAGGAAGGTGGTGTCCTAGTACTCAAGTTTGGCCTTTAGGTTTGAAGATGAAGAAACCATTAAAATAGGATAGAGGGGAAATTAAGAAGCTCTGAGTGTAGAAGGCATGGGATATAGGGGTCCTATAAAATTTTAAAAGTGAGGAGTTAGAGATTTATTTGAAGTTAGTAATAGTAACTGTTAGCAAACTTCTATTAGGACTTTATAAGTGCATGCATACATCCCCCTGTATTAATGGCATTTGGTAGTTAAATTATTATGAATTTGAATTTGAGTTGGTGTCTAGATTATATCTCTTTATTTATAAATCCAAAATTAAATTTGGAGCCCATGATCCTTTACTGCTAGCTGGATATAAAAATGGTGATGGGATGTTTTAAAAATATCTAATCAGATTCAACTTCCCATTTTGTTAATTCCTAATGCATGGTAGGCATGCAGTCACATATCTTATAGGATTCTTATCTAACTCCTACCTTTTGACACATTTTTATTGCCCATTAGTCTTCTTAATAATGATCAACACCTACGAATGACTCCGTACTCCATGTTGTTCCCCTAGGCTTGGTATATGTCACCTAGGTACATGTGGCACATCCTAATTAGATATTTGGTTTTATTCATACCTTATTCTAACCTTCCCATGGAATTAATTGGATGCTAGTTCATATACATATTGGGTGATGTGGTATTTCCTATTTGGCTCGGCTCTCTTGAGATATAACATCTCTTATAGGTCTAAGGGACTGGCTATTCTAACATTTAGTGATGTGGTGCCTTCTCATTTTATTGGGATCTGACATCTATGATAGGTCTGAGAGACTAACCACTCTAACACATGGAAATATGGGACCTTCCCGTTTGGTCAAGCTCTCTTAGGCTATGCCATAGCTAATAGGTTTGATGGGCTAGCCATTTTGACACATGGTCATATGCCACCTTCCCATTTGGCTAGGCTCTCCTAGGCTCTAACATCTCTGATAGTTTCAATGGAATGGTCACTTTGACATTTGGTAACATGGTGTTTTTGTATTTAGCTGGGCTTTGACATCTTTTATAGGTCTAGGGGACTTGGCACTCTGACACCTAGTGACATGGCACCTTCCAATTTAGCTAGGCTCTCTTAGGTTCTAACATATCTGATAGGTCTAAGGGACTAGCCATTCTAACTCTTGGTGATGTGGCACTTTATTATTTGATTGGGCTCTCCTAGGCTCTGACAACTTTGATAGTTCTAGGGGATTAGTCACTTTGACATTTGAAAACATGGAATTTTCTCATTCATCCAAGCTCTCATAGGCTCTGACATATATGATAGGTATGGGGGATTGACTATTTTGACTTGTGGTGATGTGAAACCTTACCATTCAGTCAGGTTCTCCCAAGATTTGACATATGTGATAGGTATGAGTGATTGGCCACTCTAACACTTAGTGACATGGCACCTTCCATTTAGTTGGGCTCTCCCAAGATTTGACATCTCTAATAGATCTAGGGGATTGGCTACTCTATAAAATTCACAAAATGACTAAGTAATAAATATAAAAGGAATATAATACATTAAAACTTACTTGTTATTTATGGAAAAGCTGATTTACCATGGAGGGTAATGGGTTTGTTGCTCCAAGAAGGGAACTAGACTCTAAGAGATTAAAGCAAAAATCAATCTACAATGTTAACATCATGATTTATAAAAAGAATAAACACTCCTTAATTTTAAAGAGAAATAAAAGAGGCATGTTACTGCTTGGATAAACCAAGAGAGTACATATTCTAAAGATTTAAGTAGGCATCATTGATGGGAATAAAAGAAAGGACCTTGAAGCTCTGGTTCATGATATTTTTAGAGGGGTCCCCCATTTTAAAGAAAAGTAAGTGTGTTGGCCACAATAAATGGCAACTTCTGTGGGGAAAGTGATGAGAATCACTTCAAACCCAATCAATTTATTCTTCCTTTCATGCTCAACACAAAATTTGTATATAGGATCTTTATTGACCATAAAACAATGAGACATAAAAGTCTCACAATAACAAGTGGCATAATAAGATTCCACCTTATATATGGCCACCAACATGTGTGAGAAGTGATTTTCATTTCCAATTTATTCTTGGATTCTATTCAAGTAATCAAGACTGGACTGGTTATTAGACTTCCTCTAAGGTGTTGGTTTGATGACTTGGGGGAATGGCTGGGGAATTACTTTGCTACCAAATGGGCATCCATAACCCCAACACAGATGCCTCTAGTCCTTTTTATGGCCTTGCTCCACTACTAGCTAGGATAAAAATCCTACAATAGAGATTGCCTACATATCCCTTTCGAGGTAGACCCAGAATTTAGATTTTACATGCTTTTTTAATTCTTTTCTAAGATTCCCATGAAAAGACCATTATTTATTAGTCTTATCCATTCAAGGTTTGGGACCAAGACAATGGTGAATGGATTAGGAAGAAGTTATGAATATCCAACCAGTCTTTTATCAACTTGAATAATTTGGTATCTTCTTGATTCATTATTTTAAGTGTAATTTAGTGTCTCTATTGGGGTGAGGCTATTATAAAATCCATCTGTTACTCTCAAAATCATTGGCCTCTCAAATATGGGTTGTCAAAAGTTCCCATTAGTATCCTAGAATTGCTTAGATTGAAGGTTTCAACCTAGGTCCTCCTACTTCTCAACCATTCTTCTAGGTTTTGGCCACCACCTAAAGTAGTTACTTACAAGGGCTAGGGTTCAGAGGAACATTATAAAATAAAAGGGGATGGAGGGGAAACACATAAAATAAAAAATCACATAGTAGAAACAAACACATGATGAAAGAAAACACACAACTAAAGCAAATCTATCTAATATATACATTACCACCTTTGATCAGGCTAATAAAAAACTATATTAGAGGGGACAATTGAGAAATATTGATTTAAGAACCATTTGTTGACTAGAAGTGGTAAGTCATTTCCTTAGATATATTTGAGATAAAAGGCATTCTGGCCCAAAATTTTGGCTATTTGGTATGGATGAATCTAAAGGGGATCAAATTTATAATGCCAACCTTTTTTTCATGGGACTTATCCCACATTAAGATTGGGTTAGAGATTCTAAAGATCTTGATATTTTACCTCTTGTCAAACCACTTATTGATTGTGCCTTGATGTTTGCTAAAGCTTAATAGAGCTTTATCCTAGGCTTCATCTAACCGAATCAGGTCCAGGAGTCTAGAATTCACCTATCATTCAGTTCCATGAACTTATAAGTCAACATCTTGAGAGTGACCAACATGATGGATCCAATCCATAGAATGGAAGGAGAGGAGAGATTTTGAGGGTTTGTTTATACCTAGTGTTGTCTACCCATAGGTAAAAATTTAGCAATGAGTGTCATTCCCAAGGCTTTGTTCTAGCTAATTTATTTATGGCATTGATCAAGTTCTTGTTGGTGGATTCTGCCAATCCATTTCCTTGTGGGTAGTGATTGGATGAGAACTTCGACATGATCCCATTATAATAGGCCCATTATGTGAATTCTATGGATTGAAAAGTGGGGCCATTATCACACACCAAAGAAATGGGGATTCTAAAATGAGTGATGAAGGCATTCTCTAGGAACTTGATGACTTTGGAAATGGTGATTCTTCTAGTTAAAACTACCTCAGGCCATCTAGTGAAGTATTTTGTGCCCATAAGAATGAATATATGGTCAACTAATGAATTGGGGTTGATGACCCCAATGAAATCTAATCCCCATTGTGAAAATGGTGTGGATTCCATAACAAGTTGTAGTGGCATTACTACATGTGTTTCTATCTTAGTAAAGGTTTGACATTGGTGGAAAAAATGAACATGAGCATGGACATCTCAGAATAGTGTGGGCTAATAATAACCTACTTGAAAAACTTTGTGAGCCATGGTGTTTACTATGGGATAGCGATCTCCTAGTTTTTCATGGAAACTTTCCATTATAAACTTGGCCTATTCTTTAGATACACGGTAGAGGTAGATTCCTTCGTGGTTTATTCTGAAGAGAACTCCCTTCTTCAACATATAGTGTGTGGCCTTCAACTAGAGGGTTCTTATCTGTGTAAGGTTGAGTCCTAGGGGTGCATTTCATAGAGTAAAAAGTGCATGATTGGGGTTTACCAGTCTTATTGTAGTACCCTTTATTGGTCCAACTAGTCTACCATGATTCTTGGGTCTATCTTCATGATTAGCTAAGTAATGCTTTATCCTCTAATCAATTTGGCCAGCTTGATTTCCAAGTCATGTTCTTACAATTTCATCATCCATCGACCTCTCCTTTCACCTAGCTCATTATACCCTAGCATTTGATTTATAGTTAGGTCTGGGATAATATCATGTACTCTATTCTAGAGGATGCATTGCGTAAATTTATTCACTACCTTGAATAGGGTGTAGGTGTGCTTATCTAGGGTATAATACTTGAGCTTCACACATTTAAGATTAGTGATCATAAAATTCATAAGGTGTTCTTATAACCTTTGGGTGAATTAGGAGGCAATACTATGTTCTGAAGTAAAAGGATAGACATAAAAGTCCCACATATAGTACAGGTTGACGAGGACTGAGGCTTGTATGATTGAATCTCTAATATCCTAGAAAGATTTCTTTGATTTTGTGTGCCACTTCACTTAAGCATCCTGTTTCAACATTGGATTCAAGGGCTTCACTATTTTAGCAAATCCAGAAATAAAATTATGCACAAAGTTGATTTTACCAAAGAAAGATTTTAGTTTCTTCTTGATATTAGGTAAATGTAGTTTATAAATTACATCTTCTCTTTTGAGGTTGATAACAATATAGGTTTTTTTGTGATAATGTGACCAAGAAGCTTAATTTTAATGACACTGAACACATTCTTATTTAGTTTTAATGAAATGCCATACCTTATACATCTTTCAAATGCCCTTTCAAAGTGGTGCACATGATCTGACTTATATTTTGAAAACACAGTTAGGTCATCTATATATATTATTATGCACTTACATATTAGGCTCTCTAAAGTAAATTCCATTTCCCTTTGAAAAGTGGCACCAACATTGCTTAACCCAAAAGGCATTCACTTATAAGTGAATGTGCCCCACTTGGTGGTGAAATTAGTTTTAGTTCTATCTATGGGGTTGACCAAGACTTGGTTGTAGCTTGAGAATCCATCCAAGAAGGACATCATTTGATACTTGCTCACCATTTAGATCACCTCATCTAGAGAGGGTAATGGATAATTATCTTTATTCGATGCCCAATTCATGTTTCATAAGTCCATGCATAGGTAAATTTTTCCATTTTTATTTCACACTGGGACTATATTAGCCACCCATTTAGAGTGGTGAACTAGGAAAATTATCCTTGTAAAGAGTAACTTATGGGCTTCCTTCTGAATCAAATAATCTAAGATTAGGTTTACTAGCCTCTACTTTTGTCTAAAGAGTTTTTGGTTGGGTTTTAAGGGGATAGTATGAGTGATTAGTCTTGGGTCAAAGACCTTAATATCTCCATAGGCCTAGGAAATCACATCCTTATATCTCAACATTAACCTCCATAATTGATCTAACTCATGGTCTATCCAATATAGACCCACATTAACCATCTCGTGATTCTTTATAGGTTGAGATCAACAAGTTGACACTTTTGATATTTAAATGTGGGGTTTTTAGCCTAGAACATTGGGTCTAATGCATCAAATGCTCTTTCTAGTGAAATCATCCCCTTTAGGATCTTATTTTTATGAATATTCAAGATCCCATTATTATCCAACTCATTCCCAATGTAGTCTATCTTTTTCATCTATGATTTGAGCCTCAAATATCCCCTCATTTTTGAAGAACTAGATGATTTGTTGGCCATCTTAAAGGACCTAAAAGTTAGTCATATTATCTAGGATAGAAAGACATGGGATGAGTTCCACATAGAACTCTTGTAACTCATTACCATCCAAAGGGGTTAGGTTCACTACTATGAGTCTGCTACTTGATTTTCCTCCTAGGGAATTAGGATGAGATTGAATGTGTTGAACATTTTGATTAGGTACTAAGCTCAGTGCTTATACATTTTAAATTATGATAGTTTGCATTGAACCTTAGTTTCAATATAGTTGACCACCATTTTAGAGTCACTGAATACTCTTAGTTTGTTTACCTCATGTCTTAATGCAAATTATAATCCTAGGATTAGAGTTTCATACTTTGTCAAGTTATTCATGCAAGGAAACTAAAACATATATGATGCTATATGTTTCCTCCCTTAGGGGTTTATAAGTAAAAAACTATCTCCACTACCTTGTTTGGAGTTAGTTCCATCTATACAAAGAGATCGTTGGTTGAGTAGACTTGGTCTGTGATTGGTTTGGTTTTTTGGAGGCTTGGTGCTTAGAATGTAGATGCTTAGGTCTGTGGAAACTAGGTTTATCTTCTCATAAATTGTGTTGTATTCAATGATCATATGATTTATGCATGGTTATTTTTCTACTCTTATTTGGTTGGATACTCCTCTCCATAATAATCACATATGGGACAAATATGTGGCCATATACCCATTCAAGGCTTTGGCCCAATCTCTACTGAGGAACATGCCTAGGATTCTAGGATACCCAACACTTAAATTATATAAAGTGATAAATCCTAGGCTCAGATTCTAACTATATGTGGATGTTTAACAACTTGCCTATCACTTTCACCTTTGAATTATCTAACTAGACCATTACCTTGTCTAATTTTATAGGGGCTAGGCTGAGTTTCTCACATATTCCTGCTGGCATCACATTGACTGATGCTCCTAAATCTACTAAGAAGTTATGTCGATTATTTCCAAACAACCTGATGGTTAAAAATAATGGTGGGACCTCCATATTATTCTTGTGAATGAGTATATTGCTGTGTACTACCCTTAATTTTAGTTGGGACTATAGGGTCAACTTTTGAGTTAAATACTTCATTGGGAGATCCTATTGTTTTATGATTTGAGCAAGCTCATGAAGGGTAATGTTAGCCTTCATATTCTTCATATCCTTGAATATGTGTAACCTCCTTTACTTTGGAATAGTGGGGTTTCCATAGGTGCCTTAAGATCTTGAGGGCTTGGATGTGGATGATCATTCCTAGAATTTTGGTCTAGTGGAGTTACACCATTATTTAGGGGTGTTGAGGTAGCAAGGGGATATTATTTCTTCCTACTCCTAAGGTCATATTTATTCCTTTAAAACTATTAAATTTATTACACCTCACTAATACCCTCCTCTGGCTCATTTTCTTCTTAGCTAGGGAAATCCATGGTTTCTAACACCATGGTAATACTAGAGGCTTTGTGTGATCTAGAGGATTCTAGATGATTGGGGATCACCTCATATTATTCCATTTATTTTTGGAAGATCTCAAAAGTAGAACTAAACTCCATGTTGTCCAATTCTCCATGTGATGCCATGTTATGTACTCAACACCAATTAGGTAAGGATATCTCAAATATATTTATCTCTGAGAGCATATTGGGTGAAGGTTCTAGGGGATTGTGAGGATGGTTATACCCCTATTTGGTATTTGATATGTATAGTTCTTTTTGGAGCTTTCTGCATTAGAATTATGCACATATCTTTGCAATTTTAAGAAGTCATTGCCAAGTTATTATACCATCTATTGAATGGAATGTAGCTTGATTTTAGTGGAATTTGAGGCATGGTTTGGGTGTTGTTGGCTTCAACTAATGTCACTTGATGTTGATTGAGAGAATCAAATCTTGGCCCCTTGGGTTTAATAAACCTAATCATTGATTTGAAATGGGATGACCCAATGGGATTTGATGCATCATAGGGAGTGGCTAATGCATAGGTACATTTTTATTAACATTGGATAAGAATTTTAATATAGGCATCTATGGTAGAATACTAAGAGTGGGGGTCATTATGTGACCTTGGGGGTTTAGTTGCATATCTACTTTGATATACACTACATAAGTTGAGGATAGGTTAGTTATGGCTATGTATCTCCTTAGGAACATGGTCATCTAAGGGTCTAGTAGCACATTCTTATACATTTTAAATGATAGTTGAGGTTTAGGTTGGTAAAGCATTGCTACCTAGATATACATCTTTTGAAATCTAGCATTGAAGTTTCTAATAGGCTCATTGGGCTCCCTCTTAATGTAGGTAAACTACTAATATAAGACACTAGGGTCTATCACTTGGCTAGATTGAGAAATGAAATTAGAAATGAAATGGACAAAAATCAAGAGTATTTAAAAAGGTTTAAAAACCAATCATAGCTAGAGTCCACTAAGGTAAAGGGGAACATCCTGCATGCCACATCCTCATGTTTTACATTCAGGAGTTTTAGTGTGGTTTTGTAATATGTTGTGTGTTCCTCCACAGTTAGTCCCACACTAGGGGTGAAATGAGGGAGATACCTCTCAAGGTTCTTGGGTAGACCATGTATGACTCCTAGGATATTAATGGTTGAGACATCTAAATTGGCCATCTTGGGTTACAATTTTGGGATAAGTTGAAGATATGAACTGATGGGAATCACAGTAGGTCTGGGTATGTTGGTTTTGGGTTTTCTATGGAAAATCATGGGGGAAATTACCAATCTAACTTGATGGGATCTAACCCTGGTAATAGGTGAACTAGTCTCTAAGATGCTTCACAATCAAATAGTAGTTAACACGTTGTTATTAGTAAACCAAAATCAACATATTCATAAAATGAATCAATAACAATCATGAAGTGTTTTAACAAGCCCTCATTATAACATCAGCTGATGTTCATTCCAATCTACTCCTTTTCACAAGATGCCCATGATATTGGGCATTCCTTGAAAAGGGGAAGGTAGGGATAACTATGAACTTTTGTCCTCTATTTTAGGACTGATCTAAGATTAACCTAGGGCATGAGTGTAGGTATTAGAATAAAAAAATAGATTCTATGTGAATAATATCTAAGAGATGCACTACCAACATTAAAAATTCAATCCAATGTCTTTCACATAGGTTAAAGATTGTTATGAAAACATGAGTATTAGGCTTATTATTTATAAACACAAGGGGAAAGGGTATTTCAATTTCATGAAACAAACATAAAAGAGAGGGAAGGGTAAGGTAGAGAAGGGAAGAAACAAACTAAATGCATTGGTCATTAAATCAAATGACTCTACCACAATTATACCACTATAGAGTGAGTTTCACTAGAGTTATACTTAAAATAACATATAGTGGGAAGAGTTTGAGGGAATCAAGAGCATGCCTTCAATGTGAGCTCTCACTAGTGATGAGTACTAGGGGTTTATTATCAAAAACACATAAACACCATGTGAGAAGTTGTAGATTAACACATAAATTATTAGTACTACTAAAGGGAAGTGAAAGAACTCACACAATGATTATAATAGCTAAAGACATCATAACCATGGCATACATAAAGCAACAAAGTGTTAATATAATCAACATTGCATTGATGATCATTAAAACATGAAGATGAAATAAGATTATAACATAAGACAAAGCCTATTCTAGAAAAATAGAAATGATATTCATTAGAAGAGTAAAAATTATTACAATAATCGATATGGGCCAATTTTTACAATCTAGAATGATGAAGTAAACACATGTGAAATCCTATAAATAATTTGATAGCACTTTTGAGTAATTTTGGTTGAACCTAGAATACAATATGGATCTTCCTCATATAGATAAGGATTGGGGTTCACCTCTAAAAATGATGAGGATCCCATTTGGGCCATGATGGCCACTCATTATATTTATAAACATATTTTAAAATTTGAACAAAACAATCCCTACAAACCCATAATAGATCTATGAGGGACCACTCAATTAACATGAATAGGTGGCTAAGAAGGTTTAGATCCTAACTACTTTGACTGGGTGCTCCTAACTTCCAATGTGACTTCCATGAGGTCAAAATCTTTGTTTAGTTTGGCCAAGTTCATTGGGGGCTCCTTGAATATTAACTTGACCTAAGATGCCAGTCTCTAGGAGATTTGGAAGGGTGTTTCCATTGATGCTTGGACTCCAAAGACCTGCTTGATGCTTGTCATAGACTGAGTTGATAAATCAAACACCACCTTGTCCCCTTGTTAGTTTGTTTTGGCCAATTTCTCCCTCATAACCTGGTTGAACTAACCTAGGTGGACTCCAAATTCCCCTTGGTCAAAAAATGTGCCATCTAGGTGGAATAAAATGAAGATATTGACCTATTTAAATTAGGTTAATTTATTTTTCTTGCCCTCTTCCAAGGGTCATATTGTAGTGTGAGCCAAGGTCAACCACTCCTCCATTGCAACTTTCATGCTCTTGATGTATGTTTAGTATAACCCCAAGTCTGAGGTTGGCATAAGTTTGATCTCTGGTAACATACCTTTGTTGAACACTACTTGTAACTTTCAACATTTCCAATCTATTTATGTGATACTCTCCATGTAGACCTTAGTTTACTAGATAAGCACACCAGTTTCAACTAATGTCTCCACTACTTTCTTAAGGATTGAGAAAAGTAGTAGAATGGTATCCTTGACCTACCCAATTAGCCTGACTAGAAAATTGGTCTTTAATTGGGCTTCTAGAGTGTAAACTTAGATCTACATGTCCTCAAGGAGCTTCTTAAACATATCATGGGTATTTTTGAGGATGGATAATGGGTTCTCAACCATCCTCTCCTCCTTGGTGGATGTTATCACCTTGGTGAGGAAGAAAATATTTTGATGGGTTTGCCATACCACTAGGTTACCCTCCTAGATAAAATTTTATGTGAGTGTTATCTTCATACTCTTGGAGGCTTGGTCAAAACTATACTACACATTTGGGTTGCCCTAAATAACCATTTGAATTTTATGTGACCTTGAGACCATCCTATGGGTCACATGGGCTATAAGATTAGTGGCTAAAATGGTAGTGAAGGGTAGAAGATGAGGTGGAGGGGAGATAGAATTAGGAGTGAAAGAGGAAAGTAGTGGAGTTAGAGGAGGCATGGGAGAGAAAGGAAGGAGAATGAAAAGGGAAGCCCAAGGGAATATTTTCACCTACCACTATTCCTAATTCAAGTTCACCTAAGGAAAAATTACCCCCAAAAATGGGCAATGAAACAATAGGGAAGAGATGGGCTGGTTGAAGGTGAGTCTTATGAGGCCTTGGGTAATGGAGAGAGGGGGTCAAAGAGCTAGATGTTGAGATGATGTTGCTAGGGTTAAAGGAGCTATTGAGATCTATAAAAGAAGTGGAGTTGGAGCATAAGGACTTTAGGATAGATCTATTAGGAGGGTCCTTATTTCAATTGGTATGCTCCCAAAGGTTGTAGTTATACCTGTTGCTAAAGGCATACCTGAGGGAGGCATTAGGAGGATTTTAGGATGTGAGATTGGAGGAGAAAGGAATGAGGAAGAAAGGATGCTTGGAAGGACTAAGGCCAAAGGCACTTGGGAAAAATATGTAAGGAAATTAATGGGAAATAAAAGAGGCACCACTTTGGAAACCTATGGTGGCAGATCAAAACTAGAAGGTGCTAGAACTAAGAGTTGGAAAGTGGTGAGGTTGAGAGGTGGAAGGGAAACAAGAGGGTATGGAGGAGTAATAGGGGAACTTGGATGGGTTCCTATTGGGTGCCTTGCTCTAGGTTAATTTTAAAGATACCTTCCACATCAAATCTTAGGGGTTGCATGCCCTAGGGCTGAGGTACGGATGGCTACGTAGGCTAGACTTGGGCTGTCCAACATCATGTAGTCTAGTGATAACTTTACTATGATCTAGTTATTATAGCTACTAGAGGAGGATTAAATGCTTAAATATTAGCTAGAGGAGGTAGAGGTATAGGTAGAGCATGAAGATTAGGAGCTATTGGTGGTAGCAGAGTTGGAGTTAGAGATTAAAAGGAAAAAGGTGGTAGGATGCCCTGAAGGATCCTCTAAGAGATGGCTAGATCTAGTAGAGTTGGGTCCTTTATAGACCAAGTAAGAGTTAGCGGAGGCATGAAGGGGAATTATTGAGCCTTATTTCCATTATTATTCTTCTTGGCCACTATATGGGATAACACCTCCTAGTTATCGATAACATTTAAATAAATCTCATCATCATATTTAGCCTGATGGCCATAGTCAATGTTGAGGTAGGTTGAGTACTATGCCAAATGATCTTAGATTATGAATTTAGGATATCATTGTCAAACCTTTCATTTTTAAAGGTTGAAGGAGTCTCACCTGACCACCATATTCTTTATTGAGGGGAAGGTCTTATAGACATGGTATTGTATGGTGATTAATAGATGTGGATGTGCCTTCTATTGAAGTTATATATAAAACCCAAAGATGCCTTATACTAATTGATAGGTGATTTCTTATTCTATTAGGTGGTCATAGACATAATATGGTAGGTGAAAGGGGTCCTTAAGGAAACCTATGATCTAGATCATAATGTCATCCTTGTATAATGAGTAGTCTTTGATGGCTGTGATAGAATCCTATATTTCCCTTGAGAGCTAGGGAATCAAAGATTTATTGATACCTTGGTAGACCAGTAGGTAAAAGTGTTCATAATTGTTTTAGATGTGATGGGAGAATTGGTGGCCATATAACTTATAGAAGACCACTTGGACTACTGAGTCCCAGGGAACCCATGCAAGAAAGGTCAAAGGATTAAAAGAAAGCATCTTTCAAATTACATATATCAAGTAGCTCATCATGTAGAAGGTTCCCCTGGCTTAGGAATCTATGATGGCATAGACTAACTTTAATTTGATCAATGCCCCCATATCTAGGATGTCCAAGCATGTCAGGATCATGTATAGGAGAGGTACCTATTGGCCAATTTGGGCTTCTACCTGAATGAATGAGATGAACAAACTTTTGAATGGAATGAGTGGTCTCAAAGATATCATATTTATTACAAATCTTTTGAAACACTTTAAGCAAGCTTAAAGTGTAACCTATTGATCTTTGAGGAGAAAGTCTGGGAGTAGGTCTAGAGTGGAAAGAGAAGGGATCTAGAAAGTTTTCATGGTATTCATGACCTTCAAGATGCATGGAGTGGGTTGGTAGAAAGTCTCCAAAGTTATTTAAAGTTTTGAAAAATTAAAATATGACTTGCACAAGTCTAGAGAGACCAAACCGTCATCATCATATCATGTCAAAGCAAATAGGTCAATTTGATTACATATTTAATAAATGCACTTAGGGAGCCTCTCAGGCTAAAATATTTCATAGACATGAATTTATTCATACCAAGATCATCCTCTGTAAATTTTGTGTCTTATTGAGCTCACTATCTCAAGATATAGGTATTTAAAGTTGAATAAGTAGAGTGAAACATGAGCATATATGTAAATTTTAAGCTATGACAAATAACCATTTGAATTCAAACTAAAGATCCAATGGTACACATTTAATAATGTATTGAAGATCCACCAATTCATAATAAATGATAGAGCTAATTGGTTTAGATTGATCAATGGTGCGTGTGCAATCATATAAATATATCTAATAGTGTGCAAGTGAGGATAGAGTTAGTGGGTCTAGATCAATCAATGGTGCCCATGCAATCAGAATTAAAGATATAATGGTGAGAAATGGGTCAAAAGGTTAGCATATCCTAAGATCAAATGCATGGGAGACAAGTGTCTTAATCACATTAGACTAGAAGAAGATCTATGGCTCATGTTCATTCATACAAAGGAAGATTGATGATGTATGAGGAAGCATATCCAATGGTGTGAAGCAAGCTGATCGATAATCAATATCAAAAGTCAAAGACATGATATCTCAAGCAAAGGTCAAACATGTGGTCAAGGTTGAAATAGAATAAATAACCCAAAGGAAATCCATACAGGTAGACATGTTAAGACAAAGGATTTTTCCACCCCAAGTAGGTAGAATATATAAATGTAAGGTCAAACATGATATAAGTTATTAGGAGAAAACCTTGTAGAATCATAGATCATCATTAAAGCTCTACAAAACCTCTTAAAGGCTTTTAGATGTGAGGTTTACATTTAATACATGATTTAATAAATCCTAACATATGGATCTTATTTTTCAATCATGACTATATAAAAACCAATAGGGTGATTGGTTTTCATATATAATGGATCTATATTTAGGATTTAGTAGTAATGGTAAAATGGTGATTGTGCGAGGAATGTTAGAAAAAGCATCAATGAGCAATCTAAAGTGATCACCTAATAATGTGAAGAACATCAAGAATGATTGGGGAAGACAGTGAAGGGCATTAATATAGAGGAACTCAAGAAGGATCCAAGTGGAAATGGGAATTGCTTCCTAAAGCTGGTCTTGATATTCACATTCTCCATCACTCTAGAAAAGGATACAGTGACATTAATGTAGGCAAAGGCTCAAGAAAGATTATGGTGGTGGTTGTTTTAAGTTGAATTGGGCTCATTAATTCCCCCCTCAATTCTAATTTATCTCTCTTTTACCTTCTTTATTCCTATAAATACTATTTTTGAAATCTTGATTGGGATCCCTTAGATTGATATAACGAATCTTTGTCAAAATCACTTTGTAAAACTCTTTTGAAGAAATATAAGAAATATCATATTCTAGTTGAATGCTAAGTGTGCTTTATTGAAGTTTTATTTACAAAGTGTATGCTTCATATTCATCAACTATATGTCCTTCATGTACCTTGATTCAGGTCTATTGGTTTCTTGCAGGTTGTGTGAAGTGTTGGCTAGTGAGGTTTCCCTTAAAGCATCATAAGTCCATAGTGTTTTTCTTAAATCTCTCTTTTTATCCTTCAAGTTACAAGTCTCTTTTCAACCTTCATGCAAAATACTCATGTTTGGAACCTTATCATAGAATCTGATAAGTTCTTGTCCTAATTGGATTTATTAGTAGTCATAAAAGTGTCTAAGTTAAGAGTGGATCATTAAACATTCAATGCATCACCATTTAAACTAGGTTTTGTTTTCATCTTTTTTTTCTCTTTCCCTTTTCCTTGGTATAATATAGGTTTAGGAAAGGAACTATATTATCATATCTAAGGATCTAGCTTCATTAAAAAAATCTAGAGGTTTGGACCAAAATTAGATAACCCACAACCTAGGGTCATTCCCATGTTGGAATACATTTTAGGGTAGGACTTGAACACTTCTACCTTTAGCTAGGTTGTAGCCTAAATCTACAACAGTTTATAGCACGCCTATGGGACACTTTTTCATTGTCATAATTGAAGTTTTGAGGTGATAAAAAGTATTTACATTAGAGGGAAACATCCACCATATCATAAACTAAAGATTCTCCAAGATTGCAGGGTTCATAGCATCATCTAGATAGCACCTCTCATGCGAAAGGTTACTATAAGGTTAACTAGTAGAGGTATTCCCTTTAAATTCATTAAACTACCTTTTAATTCATATAAAAGAGCAATATTCAGTAGGACATGGTCTTATCCCCAAAATAAATATTCATCTCTTGGTCATCCTATTATTTTAATCAATACAACCCCCACTATGCAAATGGAAAGGCCCAAAATAAAAGCTTTTATACCCTTCAACGGTGGTAGTCCTCTTAACCTTCAACAACATGATGATATCCCTAATACCTCTTTGAAGAGTCTACCATAATTTATAGGATAAAAATCCACCACCCCTATAGAGCACATAGCTGACATTGCAAACCTCTATGTAGTACATAACATTACAAAAGAGAATATAACCATGAGACTATTAGCCACATCTTTGAAAGGCAAATCCATGGAATGGTATACGGGTCTAGCTCCTACCTCAATCAATATTTGGGATGAGTTTGGTGAGTGCCTATGTAAAAATTATGAGAATAGAAGTGACCATGTATCACTTTTTGAACAACTTACCTCAATCAAGAGGGCATCCCAAAAATCTATGGCTGATTTCAACTATAGATTCCATAAGATTCAGGATAGGATCCCTATCATCATTAAACCCACACCTAATTATTATTTTCTTTATTATTTAAGAGCATTAAATTCAAACATTGTAGTCATTGTCCAATCTATGGGTGGGATAACTCTACCTGAGTCTTATGAGATAGTTATAAGAGCAAAAAAACTATTTGATACAAGCAGGGAAACTCATGACAAGACCTCTCATGCCATTTTTTTTTGAGCTTCAACAACCCCACCTACCATTGATCCATTTCCCACTCCAAACAATAAAGCTCAACCTAATGATGGTTAAGTGGACATGTTTGCAAGGATTGAGAGCTTGTTGAATGCATAAAATAACAAGCTAGTGGCTTTAGAGAGGTAACAATAGACTTCACCTAGGCCATACCAAGGTCCTTTCCAAGCCCAATACCCTACTTAATCATATAATAGACTCCTTTATCCATCAAATCAACAAGACCAAGGCTAAATTACTCAAGGTAGATCTTATAATAGTTACAACCCCATAACTACAAGTAGCTCAGATCCTTGGCCCCCACATAGAATAACCTTGCATGAAAGGGTCAATGGAAATCAGGAGGGTAGTCCAATGAGATGGTAATGGCTAAAAGTGGAGAAATGTATTAGGATCCTAGTTGGTATTATGCTCTTTTAGTCTAAGGCTATGAAATAATACCTCCTCCATTATAAGGCCTTATAATGAATCAAGATAACATGCCTGCCTTGACACCATTAGAATATTAGATTCAACATCAAGGGAACATGGGTAAGCCACCAGGTGATATCATGTGAATAAACTTTTAATAAAGGGAGCATATGTTTGATCATGTAGCAGTAGAAATGGGGTAGACTACACAAAGGGAAAATGAACTAGTTTTAGTCAATACAAAGGCTAAGAGTGTTTAAGGTTTGTCAATGATGTCTCCAAGGTGAGCAAATATGGCAATGAGGTGTCATGAGTGCTAGAATGACAATGAAAAAGTGTGCTTCAATGAGCCTTAGTGTTCTTGTATGGTTATTTAGTGTTTAACTAAGGAATTTTATGGATGATATTATTGATATGGACATGTTGCAGAGATCCTATGGGGTGTCAATAGTGCTTAGAATGAGTATGTAAGTGAGTGGAATTCATCTAGTAATCTATAGTTTTCATCTAGACACTTTGGGTCCAGTGGTAGAAAATCTAAGTAGGCAGTTTGATTATATCATAATTACCACATTGGAATGAGTCAAGGGGAGTTGGTCATATGGTTGTGATCACATTAGTCCCTAGTTGATATGCATTAAATCTCAAGTCATGCATTGAAGCATAGTCATAGATATGAGGGTACAAAGTTGGCTTCTCAGACAAAATTCACTACATTCCCATACTTAGCCAAATTTGCAAAGGGTTCAAGTATATCTGAGTAAGCATGTTGATGATGTCTTCATTCAAACACATAAAGGTGTTTGGAAAAAATGATGACATGGGTTTGTTCATTTTTATTCCTAATTTTGATGCATTAAATTTTAGATCATGTGCTGAAGCATATCAAAAGATATGTATGTTCAAAGTTAGTCTCCCAAAAAAATTCTAAGCATATTTGGCTCTGTAATATAAAATTTTGATAATTCATTTTAATGGTGATATATCTCACACACATAAATGTTCTAGGAGCAATTTGTTATATAGATGGATTTTTCTATGTGAGGAGTTCATATGGTTAAAATTTGAGATCATGCATCTAAGTATAGAATAAGTTATCAAGGTTGAAATTAGGCTTTCTAGGCATATTGCAATTGGTCCCCGTACTTAGTCAATTTACATGATGTTAAAGAATAGGATGAAGTGAATATCCAATTGTGCACGGGAGATCATACAGATCATGACCTAATAGTGCGTGTTGATGGAGATGGTAATTTTTTTTGAGGTTTAATGATTGAGAAAAGCTACAAGATAAGGATCTAACAACAAGTGGATACTTGTACAAATTGATTTAATGGGGAGCATTTCTATTTAAAGACATGGTTGATCCATAGAAATCAATGGTGTACGATAAGTCAACATTGCAAGATTGCATGAGATGAGGTTAAAGTGACTAAGGTTTAACATTTGAGAATTGGTACCTATGTATTGAAGATCAGACAAGATTGTTGATGCATAATTGATCTGAGTAGTGAGGACATGAGATGTGATCTTAGTGTTCAAAGTTTAACTATGACCATTGACATTTAAATATTTGAATTTTAACAAAAGGAAAAACTAGTTTGTGTATTTTGGCTATAAATTTTGATCTAAGATGAATTTTCTCATGATATAAAAAATAAAGATGAAGAGAACTCAATGTTTCATCTAATTAAACTAATTTTAAGATCTATAAGTGTGTATAGACGAAAATATTGAGCTCCAAAGTTAACTATGTTTTTGTGTTTGTTTTACACGTGACCTGAGAAGAATGTTTGATCTTGTGTTGATGCTATTTTGATGTCTCATGATGGCTTAGCTATTTAGGAGTTTTGTAAAATCTATGAGGATGATCTATGTAGTCTTTGGAAGTTTTACCAATTAATATTATATATGAACAAAGGATAAGAAGTTGACTATGTTCCTAAAGGTTATCTGGCAGATTGAGTGACCATCTTGTAGAGGCAAGTTGAAGGTGTTCTAAGCTATTTGAAGAGGAAAATGAGATAAAAGATATTGTATAAGTCTCAAATACTTATGAGAAGGAATTGGTTGTCATAGTATGCTCCTAATAAGATATGGAGAATCATATTAGAATGACTATATTTTGACTGTGTTTGACCAGTTTGAGTGGTCATCTTGAGTGAGATAGTTTGACATGTTTTGGCCTATGTTGGAGTGTCTAAGGCACATGGAGATGTTTAAAATATCTTGGAAATTATATTAATATTAATTATTCATGTGTTTATGTGAGATATTTTTGTGTTTGATTTAAAAATTTGTGACTATGTTTTTTGTGTATGAAGCCTTGAAGAGTGCGGTGACCTAATTGGTAGGTTCAAGTGTGGAGTTGGTGTTCCAGGTGGCATGGACCCATGTGGGTGTGACTAAAGGGTAATTTTAAGTGGACCTATGATTTTGGAAGTGGTCTTGATTTTTTATTTTTTTTTGAAGTGCTAAGTAGGTGAATAGGTATCCATGAGACCTATAAGAGCTACAAGGGCCTTATTAAAAGGTGTAGCTACTTAAGGGTGACCCATAGATTCTATAGATAACCAATGAAGACTATTTTCAGCCATGTATTGATGTAAGATAATATTTAAGGGTTAAGATAAGTATAATAGATGAACAAGAATTTGTTTAACATGAAGGCTCTATATATAGTGAAACCAAAGGAGATGGTTTTTAGGATTTAGGAGAGCAGTGAGCATTGAAGTGAAGAAGTAAGGGGAAAAAATGTGATAAATGGATGGGTTGAGAAGTATATAGAATTAATGAATATGTTTATGACCTATAGGTCATGTTTTTGACGTCAAAATAGTGCTCTTGCAGGTTGAGCATGAGCGAAGAGGTCTAGAGTGATCCAAAAGAATGAATTTGGATGCCTTATGTGTGAGTGAAGGATTGATGATATCTATGTGAGATTGATGGTTGTTATGAGAGGTAGATTAATGTGTGTAATATGTGTATGAAAATATATTTATATTATTGAAGTTTTGATAGAGTTGTTGCTATGAAGAATGCATTAAGTGTGCAGAGTTGAAGAGTGGGGTTAGTTAGGATATGTAATGTATCCTAATTGATATTTATGTATTGGTTCAAATATGTAATGTGCTATAGCCAATAGGGTGTGCTGAGTGAAGGTGAAGATTGATAATAAAATTTACATCATTAGGTGTTGAAGACATTAGTTTAAAGGTGGAGGTGTTGAAAGGAGGGTCTAAAATACTTGGTCTTCCTTAGGGGTAGTTGCTCCTTGTGAAATAGGCATTTCACTAAAGGCAGGTGGTATAAAGGAGTTGATTATCTTAGGGGAAGGTAATCCTTATGGAACATGTGTTTCACTAAATCTTGGTTAGGAGGACATGATCATTATCTAGTTTGTAATACCTTATAGGACAAGTAGTCCAACTGTTTGCAGGCTTGAGAGTGGGTTTATTCCCCAAGAGGGTTTCCCACATATATATTGTGTTATGTGATTGATATTACATTGTATCTCTTATTAATTTATATGAATAATTTTATGATTCATGAATGCTTGTGGTAATTGATTAAGATTAAGAAAGGATTGAAATTAAATTTGGATTATCTGGGCTCACTGATTCACCCCCACTCTCAATGATTGTACTATAAAAAAGAGGAAGATGTTAGATGCTAATTTGGGGTAGCTTAAGGCCTCTTCAATACCTCCAAAAGTCAATAAACAACCTTCCACTTCAAATATAGCTTCTAAAGCTCTTGTAATTCAATAAATACCTTAACATCATGAACAACAATAGAGATATCCTTTTTTCCTCATGTCATTCAAGTGCCAAGTGATTATTCTATTTCCAAGGTGCAGTCTAAAGGTACTGGTATTCCTTTCAATATTATGGATAATCTGAAAAAGGATAATGTCAATATGTCTATGTATTATTCTATGTCTATTCTAAGATAAAAAGAGATCCTTTAGTAAGAGCTCTCCAAGCTTTCTCATGTGAACAAGATAGTTGATATGGTAAACATTGTTTTTATAAATGGTAGTTAGCCTAGTCAAATTTAAGTTCCTAGTAAAAATCCTAGTCAAGGTCAATTTCATAATGTTTTTCATCCCCATAAGGTTGTTAGTCATCATAGGGGACTTATTAGTGCACATTTGTATGATAGATTCAGGAGCTTCAACCTTAGTTATGCCTAAATCCATAGTAGATAAACTTGAGCTAAAGTATGTGCCTAATGAAAAAGGTGTTCTCTAGTTAGATGGTTCCCCCACTAAAAATTAGGTATAATGAAAGATTTTAAGATCACATTAGTAGCTTGCCCAAATTGTGACATCATTAAAAATGTAATGGTTATAGAACTACCCTCATATTTTACCCTATGCCTATCTAGGGACTTTACTTCAAAAATTTAGGGATATTTGTCTTTTGATAGGTCATACATGGTTTTTAGGACTAGATATGGGACTAGAGTCACTATTAGATCAAAAGCTATCTCTAGGTTCCATCTAGAGCCCTATATGTCTAACCTTGCAAACATCAACTATACCATATCAGATGAGGGTGAAAATTCTAATGAGTAAGAGCCTCATGACCATCTTGAAGGAATTTAAAACTTGTACCTAGATGAATGGGTAGATGACAATCATGGAATTTATCCTTACACTAATATTGAAGAAGCAGGCCTATGGGTGTATTGTATGCATGAGGATGGTGCTACTATAACTTACCTAACTAACACCACTCAAGAGGAGGATGGTATATGCACTCTATTCTTTGATGGATCAAGGTTAAATAATGGTAGTGGAGTTGGATCCATGTTGGTTTGACCCTAAAATGAAAAGTACTATTTAGCTACAAAGTTTTAATCCAGTTGCACTTCAAACACAACTAGATATGAGGCTCTTTTACATGGTTTGCAAGAGGCAAGAAGGAGAGATGTCAAAATTATTAAAGTCAAGAGTGATAGTGATCTTTTTGTGTAAAAAGTGAGAGGAATAAGTTCAGTCAAGAACCATAATTTGAAATATTACAAGCATCATGTATGGGATCTCATAGTGGACTTCTTGGCATTCAATATAGAGTTCATACCAAGAGAGGTAAATCAAGAAGAAGACATGATTAAAACCATTGGATTTCAATAAGAGGTTGTAGAGGGAGTCAAAAGCAACCAAAGTCAAGAAAATATCAAGGTCATATACAAGCCAATTTTACTTGACAATGAGGTGAGTTGGCAAATGTTTGATAATGATGACCAAATTATATGTTTTTTGATATAAGAGGAAAAATTCTATCATAAGAATAAAAAAAATTCCAACATCAGTATGATGATTAGATAGTGAAAATATTCCTAAAGGGCTTGTGATATTAAAAATAATCTTCAATGAAGATGACCAAGTGAGAAGAGACAAGGCATGTATCTCAACCAAGGAGGAACATTATGAATGAAAGGATAAAAATATTAAAAGATAGATTATTGAAGTTAGGAAAGATTAACACAGTAGGAGAGGGAGATACATTTATTGCTTTATGCCAAGAGTTATCTAATGTATTTGCATGGGAATACAAGGATTTAAAGGGTTTTGATCTCAAACTTGCAAAACATACCATTGACCTAGAGAGCAATGCAAAACTAGTTAGGTAGAAGCAAAGGCCTATCAACCCAAAAGTGGAGTTGATGAGAAGGGAGATATTTAAGCTAGTTGAATCAAATATAATACTCCCAATTAAACATTTATCATGGTTAGAAAACCTTATGCCAGTGAGAAAAAAGAATGGGGAAATACGCTTGTGTGTTGATTTTAGGGATCTCAATAAAGTGTCCCTAAAAGACCATTACCCAATACCCTCAATGGATTAGATCATTCAAAAGGTGGTGGGTTCAAATATTCTCATTTATTGATGGATACTCTAGTTATATTCAGATTATGGTCAAGGAAGAAGATATGCATAAGACTGCCTTCACCATAAAGTGGGGCACTTATGCATATATGAAAATGCTCTTTGGATTCGCCAATGCTGGAGTAACTTTCCAAAGGGCAATGGATGTTACCTTTGAAGGTTTGATCAATGACATGGTGATCATCTACCTATATGACATTACTATTTTTTCAAAGGACCCAACTAATCACATTGCTCACTTGAGGTTTGTATTTGAAAGATGTAGATAATTTAGTGTGTTATTGGATCCTGAAAATGTATATTTGGTGTTCATGAGGGTAGGTTATTAGGACATGTAGTAACCAAGTATGGTATTTTCATAGATACTAAAAGAGTTGAGTCCATCTTATCCTTACCCTTACCCAAGCACAAGAAGGGTCTACAGAGTTTCCTAAGAAATATTTATTTTATAAGAAGGTTTATCCTAGGCTTTGTAGAGTTGGTCAAGCCTCTTACTCACATGTTAAGAAAATTCAATGATTTCACATGGACTAAATAAGGTAAGATGAGTTTTGGGGCCATCAAGGAGGCCATATCTCATGCCCCTACACTTATTAATCTTAATTTTAACAAATAATTCTACTTTTATACCTTCTCTACATTGGATGCAATCTCTACCATGTTGATGCAGTAGAATGATCAAGGTTTGGAATAGCCTATTATTTTTTTTAGTCAGGCCTTAGATGGGTGTGAGGAGAAATATAGATTTGTATAGAAAATGTAATTTAAATAGTGAGAGGTTTGAATAAATTTAGGCACATGGTCTCTAATAGTAAGATCATACTCATGGTGGTACACCCAAGTATTAAAGAATTTATACTCAATAGAGACCTTAATGAGAAAACAACTCAATGGATGATAAAATACATGGAGTATGACCTTGAAGTTAGAGTTAAAAAACTTTTAAGGGGTACAAGGTTATGTGAAAAATTGGTAAAATAGGTAAAACAAGATAAATATCAAGTGTTGGTAGTCCATGACAGCCAATAGGTAGTTGCAGACAACACACCTGTCAATTAGACACATGCTATACTTAGATTTATTGAGTCAGGGCAATGTCCTATAGGAATAGATAGATCCAAGAGAAGGAAATTTGGGTTAAAAAGTATATGTTATGTCTTGATAGATGGATTACTTTTCAAGAGAGACATATGAGGCATGTTTTTGAAGTGTGTGGAATCATGCCAAATAAATAAGCTGCTTGAGTAGTTCCATGTTGGTATAGCTAGTGGGCACTTTGCTACCAACACTAAAACCTATAATATCATTAGAGATGGGTAATTATGGCCCATATTTTTTAGATATGCACACTCTTTGGTAAGGAAATGCCCAAAATGTGAAATTTTTATTGGCAAGTAGAAACCTTGCAACCCATACAAGTAGAATAACATTTCATGTAATGGGGCTTAGATTTCATAGGGATGATACACCCCCCTTTAAATTAAGGGAGATAAATGGATCATTAAAACTATAGACTAATTTACAAGGTGGGTTGAAGAAACTACCCTCAAGGAAGATAATGAAAATTATGTTTTGGACTTTTATGATAGCCTTGTGACCAGATTCAGTGTGCCTTCTACAATCATCTCTAACAATGCATTGGCTTTAAAAAATAAAAAAGTATGTGAGTGGGCCCTTTAAAATATAATTTATCTCAAGGTATTCTATAACTATTACCCAGAGGGCAATGGACTAGCAAAGTCCACAAATAATAACTATTTGAGGATTATCAAGAGAATTATGGAAGATGGTCAGAGGGAGTGGCATACTAAACTAAGGAATTATATATGGGTAGATAGAATGACACCTAATAAAGATATTAGAAACTCTGCATACCTTCTTTTCTATAAGAAATAAGCCAAACTTCTTATATCTCTTGAAATTCATACATTAGAATTTACACACCAACTTGAGCTCCTAGAGGATGATGCTATGCATATCAGGTTGAATGAGCTAAGACAACTAGAGGAAATAAGGGACAATGATATGAACATTATGAAATAAAATAAACACCAAGAGAAGATGTAATTTGATAAGATATCTTCCTCAAAGAAAATATAACAAGTTGATATAGTCCTCAAATGAGATGAGGACTGTGAAAAACTAGGAAAAGAATCCAAGTTTGATAGTCTTTGGAGTGGGCCTTATGTTATCATATGTTGTAAGGAGAGCAATTCCTTTAAGCTTGATAGGTTGAATGGAGAGAGCCTTCCCATAATTTTCAATGGGAAGTATCTTAAATTTTTCTACTAATGTTGTCTCATGATATTTTTACATAGGTAGATAGGTCTATCTTTACCTCTAAGTGCTCTTGCACATTACTCTATTTGTTATTTTCTTGTTGTTGGGGTAGTTATTTCATGTTTTTTTTTTTTTTTTTAATTTTTTTTATTTGTGTGTGTTTATTTAATGCAAAGTGTTTCTAGGATTCAGGCATAATCCTTTTGTAAGTGATACTTCATTTGTTTAGTCATCATGAGTAAGCTTGATCAAGTTCTAGGTTCCATGACCAAGAGGCTGGTCAAGCCAGCTGAGTCTCTAGAAATTTTGGCCAATTTGGCATACATATAAATATTCTACCTAAATGAACTATATGAATAGAGTTATGGATGTAATGAGTGGTCCCAAAGATCTCATATTACTTGCAAATATTTTGAAACACTTCAAGCAATCTTAAAGTGTAAGCTATTGATCTTTGAGGATAAGTTCTGGGAGTAGGTCTAGAGTGGCAAGATAAGGGATCAAATAGGTTTTCATGGTATTCATGACCTTAATGATTCATGTATTAGGTTGGCATAAGTCTTTAAAGTTCTTCAAAGTTTTAGCGGATCAAAAGATGACTTGTACAAGTCTAGAGAGACTAGACCATCATCAACATGTCATGTAGAAACAAATAGGTCAATCTAATTGCACATTTAATAAATGCACGTAGGGAACTTGTTAAGCCAAAATATTGAATTAACATGAAGTTATTCATACCAAGATCATCCTTTGCATATTTTGTGTCTTTATGAGCTTGTTATCTCAAGATATAGGTCTTTAAAGTTAAACAAGCAGAGTGAAATGTACATGTAGACATCAAGTTTAAGCTAAAAAAATAAAAATTTGAATTAAAAATAAAGATATAATAGTGCACATTAAATCATGCATCAAATATATAATTTTACATGGTGACTGATAGAGCTAATGGGTCCATATTGATCAAAAGTGTACATGCAATTGTATAAATAGATCTAATGGTGCATGGGTGAGGACAGAGTTAATGGGTCTAGATCAATGGTGCACATGAAATAATAATCAAAGATATATGGTGAGAAATGGGTCAAAAGGTCAAAAAATCCTAAGATAAAATATGTAGGTGATAAATTTCTTAAGCATGTTAGACTAGTAGAAGATCTATAGGTCACGTTCATTCATACAAAGGAAGATCGATAGTGTGCGATGAAGCATATCCAATGGTGTGAAGCAAGCTAATCAATGGTAAATATAAAAATTCAAAGATAGGAGATCTCAAGTAGAGTTTAAACATGTGGTCAAGGTCAAAATATAAAAAATATCCCAAAGGAAAGCCATGCAAGAAAACCTATTAAGATAAAGGATTTTGCCACCCTGAGTAGGTAGAATGTATAAATGCAAGATCAAACATTATCTAAGTTATTAGGAGAAAAAATTATAGAATCATAGACCATCTTTAAATATTTTTAAAAATCTTAAAATATTTTAGACATAAGGTTTACATCTTATGCATGATTCAAGAATCCTGATATGTGGGTCTTCATTTGTAATCATGACTATATGAAAACCAATAGGGTGATTGGTTTTCATCAATAATGGATATATATTTAGGATTTAAAAGCAATGGAATAATGGTGAATAAAAAAGGAATGTCAAAAAAATCATCAATGAGCAAGATCAAGTGACTACCTAATAATGTGAAGAAAATCAAGCATGATTGGGGAAGATAGTGAAGGGCATTAATGCAAAGGAGCTTGAGAAGTATCCATGTACCAATGGGGATTAATTCATATAAATTGTCTTGATATTCACATTCTTCATCACTCTAGAAAAGGATATAGTGACATTAATATAGGGAAAGGATATAGAAGGATTATAGTGGTGGTTGTTCTAAGTGGAAATGGGCTCATTAATGTCCTTTTCAATTGCAATTTATCTCTCTTACCTTATTTATTCCTATAAATACTAGATTTAAACTCTTGATTGGGATTCCTCAGCTTGATATAGTGAAGCTCTATCAAAATCACTTTGTAAAACTCGTTTGAAGCAATATAAGACATCTTAAATTATAGTTGAATGTTAAGTGTGCTTTATTGAAGTTTAATTTATGGAGTGTATGTTTCCTATTCATCATCTGTATGTCCTTCATGTACCTTGCTTCAAGTCTATTGGTTTATTGCAGGTTGTGTGAAGTGTTGGCTAGTGAGGTTTCCCTTGAAGCATCATAAATCCATAGTGTTTTGCTTAAACCTATCTCTTTCTATCTTTCAACTTACAGGTCTTTTTTTAACCTTTATGCAAAATACTCATGTTTGGAACCTTGTCATAGAATATGATCAGTTCTTGTACTAATTAGATTCGTTAGTAGTCATAAAAGTGTCTAAGATTAGAGTGGATCATTGAGCATTTAGTGCATCACCATTTAGACTAGGTTTTATTTTAAACTTTTTTCTCTTTCCCTTTCCTTGGTATAATGTAGGTTTAGGAAAGGAACTATATTATCATATCTGAGGAGGTAGTATCATTAAAAAATCTAGAGGTTTGGCCCAAAATTAGGTAACCCACAACCTAGGGTCATTCCCATGTTAGACTAGGTTTGAGGGTAGGACTTGAACACTTCTACCTTCAGTTAGGATACAACCTAAGTCTATAATAGTTTTTAGCACACCTAGTGGGACACTTTCTCTTTGGCATAGCCAAAGTTTAGAGGGGATGAAAATTATTTTTAGTAGAGGGAGACATCCACCATCATTATAAGCTAAAGATTCTCCAATATTTTAGGGTTCATAACATCATCTAGACAACACCTCTATTGCCAAAAGTTACTAAAAGGTTAGCTAGTAAAGGTATTCCCTTTGAATTCATTGAACTACCTTATACTTCATATAAAAGAGCAATATTCAATAGGATAATCCCTTATCCCTAAAATACATATTCATCTCCTAGTCATCTTATTGTTATAATTAGTGCAACCCCCACTATGCAAATGGCAAGGCCTAAAATGTAAGCTTTTGTACACTTCAATGCTGGTAGTACTCTTAACCTTTAGCAACATGATGATATCCATACTACCTCTTTAAGTAGTCCACCATAATTTAAAGGATAAAAATCCACCACCCTTATAGAGCACGTAGCTGACATTGCAAACATATATTTAGTACATAACATTACATAAGAGAATATAGCCATGAGACTATTAACCACATCCTTGAAAGGAAAATCCATATAATGGTATAAAGGTCTAGATCCCACCTCAATCAATACTTGGGATGAGTTTGGTGAGTGCCTATGTAAACATTTTAAGGATAGAAGTAATGATGTATCACTTGTTGAACAACTTACCTCAATCAAGAGGGCATCTCAAGAATCTATGATTGATTTCAACTATAGATTCCAAAAGACTTGGGATAGGAACCCTGTCATCATTAAACCCACACCCAATTATGATTTTATTTACTATTTGATATCATTAAATTAATAAATTATAGTCATGATCCAATTTATGGGTGGAAAAATTTAATTGGGGCTTATGAGATAGCTATAAGGGTAGAAAATTGTTTGATACAAGTAGGGAAAATGATGTATAGACCTTTCATGCCACTTTTTACTAAGCTTCTACCAATTCCACCTACCATTTCTCCATTTCCCACTCCAAATAATCAAGCTCAACCTAATGATGGTTAAGTGAATTTTTTTTCAAGGATTGAGAGGTTGTTTAAGGCATAAAATAACTAGCTAGTGGCTCTAGAGAGGAAAAAACAAACTTCAAATAGGCCATACCAAGGTCCCTTCCAAGCCCAATACCCTACTAAATCCTATAATATACTCCCTTATCCATTAAATCAACAAGCCCAAGGAAAATTCAATTAAGATATATCTTATAATAGTTACAACCCCATAACTTTAAGTATTTCAAGAGCCTTGGTCCCCACATAGAAAAACCTTGCACAAGAGGGTCAATGCCAATTAGGAGGGTAGTCCAATGAGATGGTAATGGATACAAGTGGATAAATATACCAAGATTCTAGTTACCAGCATGATATTTTATTATAAGGCCATGACACAATGCCTCCTCCACCACAAGGCCCTCCAATAAATTAAGATAACATTCCTACCTTGACACCATTTGAAGCTCAGATTCAACAACAAGTTAACATGGGTAAGGCACCAAATGACACCATGTGCATAAAATTTCAATAGGGGGAGAATATGTTTGAGTATGTATCAATAAACATGGGGTATACTACATAAAGGGAAGATGAACTAGTTGTAGCCAATATAAGGGCTAAGAGGAGGATGTTGGATGACAATTTGGGGTAGTCTAAGGCCTCTTCAACACATCCACAAGTTAGTAAACAACCTTCCACTTCAAATAAAACTATTAAATCTCCTATAACTCAAGAAATACCTCAACATCATGAACAAAAATAGAGGTATCCTTTTGTTCCTCATGTCACTCAAGTGCCAAGTGATACTTATATTTCCAAGGTGCAGTCCAAAGGTACTAGTCTTCCTTTCAATATTATGGATCATATGAAAAAGGCTATTGTCATTATGTCTATGTATGATGCTCTATATATTTTAAGATAAAAAGAGATCCTTTAGTAAGAGATCTCCAAGCTTTTTCATGTTAACAAGAAGTTGATATGGTGAACATTATTTTTACAAATAGTAGTCAGGCTAGTCAATTTTAAGTTCCTAGTAAAACTCCTAGTCAAGGTCAAGTTTGTAATGTTGTTCATCCCCCTAAGGTTGTCAAGACCTCTCCATTATATTTGTTAGTCATCATAGGGGACATCTTAGTGCACAATTATATGATAGATTCAGGAGCTTCAACCTTAGTTATGTCTAAATCCATAGTAGATAAACTTAACCTAAAGTATGCACCTAATGAAAAGGTGTTCTCTAGTTGGATGGTTCCTCGACTAAAACAATAGGTATATTGAAAGATTTCAAGATCACATTGGCAGCATTCCCAAATTGTGTCATCACTTAAGATATAATGGTTGTAGACCTACCCCCATATTTTTCCATAAGCCTATATAAGGAGTTTACTACAAAAATTAGGGGCTATTTGTCCTATGATTGGTCATACATGGTTTTCAAGACCAGATATGGGATTAGAGTCACTATTAGATCAAAACCTATCTCTAGGTTCCATCTAGAGCCCTATCTGCCTAACCTTACAAACATCAACTATATCATATTATATGAGGGTGATATTTCTAGTGAGCACAAGCCTCATGACCATATTGAAGTAATTTTAGACCTATACTTATATGAATGGGCAACTAAAAATCATGGAATTGATCCCTACACTAATATTAAAGAAGCAGGCCTAGAGGTGTATTATATGCATGAGGAGGGTGCTACTATACCTCGCCTAAATAACACCACTCAAGAGGAAGATAGTATATGTAATTTATTATTTAGTGGATCAAGGTCAAAGAGTGGTAGTGGAGCTAGAGGCACACTAGTTTCACCCTTAGATAAAAATTAATTTTTAGCTACAAGATTTTAATTCAGTTACACTTCAAATATAGCTGAATATGAGGTTCTTTTACATGGTTTGCAAGAGGCAAGAAGAAGAGGTGTCAAAATTATTAAAGTTAAGGGTGATAGTGATATTTTTGTGCAACAAGTGAGAGGCATAAGTGCAATCAAGAACCATCATTTGAAATCTTACAAGCATCATGCATGGGATCTCATAGAGGACTTTTTGGCATTCAATATATACTCCATACCAAGAGAGGAAAGTCAACATATAAATACAATTACAACCATTGGATCTTAGTATGAGGTTGTCGAGGGAGTAAAAGGCAACCAAATTTAGGACAAGATCAAGGTCATATATAGGCCAACTGTACCTAAAAATGAGGTGAGTTGGTAGGTGTTTAATAATGATGACCAAATTATATGTTTTTTTGATACAAGAGGAATAATTCTGCCATAAGAATCAAATCAAATTCCAACATCAATATGATGATCAGATAGTGTAGCTGAGATCTAAAAAACTACCTAAAGGGCTTGTGACATTAGAAAAAATCTTCAATTAAGATGACCAAGTGAGAAGAGGTAAGGTATGTATCTCATCCATGGAGGAACATTATGAAAGGATAAAGATCTTCAAAGATAAATTATTGAAGTTAGGAAAGATTAACACAATAGGAGAGAGAGAGAGATGAATTTGTTGCTTTATATTAAGATTTATTTGATTTATTTGCATGAGAATATAAGTATTTAAAGGGTTTTGATCCCAAACTTTCACAACATACATTAAACTAGAGAGTAATGCAAAACCAGTCAGGGAGAAGCAAAGGCCTATAAACCTAAAAGTGGAAGAGTTGATGAAAAGGGAGCTATTTAAGTTGGTTGAATCAAAGATAATATTCCCAAATAAACATTCCTCATGGGTATCAAACCTTGTGCTAATGAGAAAAAAAGAATGGGGAATTACACTTGTTTGTTGATTTTAGGGGTCTCAATAAAGTGTCCCTAAAAGACCATTACCCACTACCCTCAATGGATCAAATTATTTAAAAGGTGGTAAGTTATTAGAGATTATCATTGCTTGATGGCTGCTCTGATTATAATTAGATTATGGTCAAGGAAGAAGATAGGCATAAGACTGCCTTCACCACAAAGTGGGGCACTTATGCATATATGAAAATGCCCTTTGGATTATCCAATGTTGGAGTAACTTTCCAAAGGGAAATGGATGTTTCATTTGAAGGTTTGATCAATGACATGGTGCTCATCAACCTAGATGACATTACTATTTTCTCAAAGGACCCAACTGATCACATTGCTCACTTGAGGCTATTATTTAAAAGATGCAAATAATTTGGTGTCATTGAATCTTAAAAAATGTATATTTGGTGTTCCTGAGGGTAGGTTATTAGGCCATGTGGTATCCAAGGATGGTTGTTTCATAAATAATAAAAGAGTTGAGTCCATCTTATCCTTACCCTTACCCAAGCACAAGAAGGGTCTATAGAGTTTCTTAGGAAAGATTAATTTTATAAGAAGGTTTATACCAGGCTTTGAAGAGTTGGTCAAGCCTCTTATTCACATGTTAAGAAAATTCAAGGAGTTTACATGGACTAAAGAAGGTAAGAGGAGTTTTGGGACCATCAAGGAGGCCATCTCTCATGCCCCTAGAGTTCTTAATCTTGATTTTAACAAAAAAATTCTACTTGTATGACTTCTCTACATTGGATACAATCTTTGCCTTGTTGATGTAGCAAAATGAGTAAGGTATGGAATAACCTATTGCTTTATTTAATTATTCCTTAAATGGGTATGAGGAGTGATATAGATTTGTATATAAAAATGTGATTACATTAATGAGAGAGTTGAATAAATTTAAGCACATGGTGTCCAATAATAAGATAATACTCATAGTGGTACACCCAAGAATTTAAGAATTTATACTCAATAGAGACCTCAATGAGAAAAGAGAGGGATGGGTGACAAAATTCATGGAGTATGACCTTGAAGTTAGAGTTACAAAATTTGTAAGGGACAAAGGGTTATGTGAACACCTTGCAGTATAGGTAAAATAAGATAAAGATCAAGTGTTGGTAGCCCATGACAACCAATAGGTAGCTATAGAGAACACACCTTTTAGTTAGACACATGCTATACTCAAATTTATTGAGTTAGACCAATGTCCTATAGGATTAGATAGAGATAAGAGAAGGCACTTCAGGTTGCAAAGTATACCTTATGTCCTAATAGATGGAGTATTTTTCAAGAGAGACTATTTTATTATTTTTGGTAATCTGGTGTTTAGATCCTAAATAATAAGGGTCTAGAATAATAGGAAAAATCTAGAATAATAGGGAAGAATATAGATTTTAATAGGTAATTATAAGCTACAAAAAATAGCCATTTGAATTAAAAATGAAGATCCAATGGTGCATTTTTGATCATACATCAAATATATAATAGTGTGTGGAAACTAAAAAAGCTAGTGGGTCTAGATTGATCAATGGTGTGCATGCAATCATACAAGTAGATCTAATAGTACATGGGTGAGGACAAAGTTAGTGGGTCTAGATCAATCAATGGTGCACTTGTAATAAAAATCAAAGATATAAGGGTGAGTAATGGGTTAAAATGTCAATGGATCCTAAGATCAAATACATGGGTGATAATTATCTTAATCATTTTAGATTGGTAGAAGATCTATAGCTCACATTCATTCATATAAATAAAGATCAACTATGTGTAAGGATGCAAATCCAATGGTGTGAATGAAGATGATCGATGGCCAATATCAAAAGTCAATGATAGGATATATCAAGTAGAGGTAAAATATGTGGTCAAGGTCAAAATAGAATAAATATCCCAAAGGAAATCCATGCAGACAGACATGTTAAGACAAATGATTATACCACCTCGAGCAGGTAGGATGTATAAATTCAAGATCAAACATGGTCTAAGTTACTAGGAAAAAATGTTTAAGAATCATAGATCCTCATTAAAGGTTTAAAAAACCTCTCAAAAGATTTTAGATGTGAGGTTTATGTCTTGTGCATGATTTAAGAAATCCTAACATGTAGATCTTCATTTGCAATCATGACTATATGAAAACCAATAGGGTGATTAGTTTTCATCCATAATGGATCTATATTTAAGATTTAGAAGCAGTTATAGAATGGTGATTACACAAGGAATGTTATAAAAATCATCAATGAGCAAGCTCATGTGATTGCCTGATATCATAAAGAATATCAAGCATGATTAGGGAAGATAATGAAGGGTATTAATGGAAAGGAGCTTAAGAAGGATTCAAGAAATAATGGGGATTGCTTCCTGTAATTGGTCTTAATCTTCACATTCTCTATCACTCTATAAAAGGATATAGTGACATTAATGTAGGGAAAGGATTGAGAAGGATTGTAGTGGTGGTTATTTTGAGTGGAACTAGGCTCATTAATTCCCCCTTCATCATCAATTTCTCTCTCTTACCTTCTTTCATCCTATAAATACTGGCTTTAAAATCTTGATTGGGATCCCTCAGCTTGATATAGTGAAGCTCTATCAAAATCACTTTGTAAAAATCTTTTGAAGAAATATAAGACCTCTCAAATTCTAGTTGAATGCTAATTTTACTTTATTGAAGTTTGATTTATATAATGTATGTTTCCTATTCATCATCTGTATATCCTTCATGTACCTTGATTCAATTCTATTGGTTTCTTTTAGGTTGTGTGAAGTGTTGGCTAGTGAGGTTTCCCTTGAAGTGTCATAATTCCATTGTGTTTTGTTGAAACCTATCTCTTTCTATACTTTAAATTATAGGTCTCTTTTTAGACTTCATGCAAAATACTCTTTTTTAGAACCTTATCATAGAGCTTGATTAGTTCTTGTCCTAATTGGATTTATTATTAGACATAAAAGTGTCTAAACTGAGAGTGGATCATTAAACATTTAGTGCATAACCATTTATACTAGGTTTTGTTTTCAACTTTTTTCTATTTCTCTTTTCCTTAGTATAATATAGGTTTAGGAAAGGAAATATATTGTCATGTCTAAAGAACTAGCCTCATTAAAAAATATAGAGGTTTGGACCAAAATTAGGTAACCCTCAACCTAGGGTCATTCCCTTGTTGGACTAGGTTTGAGGGTAGGACTTGAACACTTCTACCTTCAGCTAGGGTAAATCCTAAGTCTACAATAACACCCATAACTCATTGATGTGTTGGCAGTCCTAGCCCCCAAATAGCCACTTCAATAGGATCATGCATGTTTTAACCTCCTCTTGGAAGGTGAGGATAGGGTAGGTGTTGATATTATACTTGTTAACCCATTTGGATTTTAGGTTCTCAGCATAGTCATCGAGTAGATCATAGATCTTTTAGGTCACCATCCAAACCATCACTACCACCACATTGTAAGAGAAAGTGAAGTATATGAGGGAGTAATACACCTTGAAAGTGTTCCTAGATATATTGGATTTTTGGTGCTAAGATTTGGGTGATTGCAATCATTGATCTCACATTATACATTGATGGCCTTGTGAAGGATGTTGCTCAATAGGTCAGCATAGGGAAACACCTCTACTTTAATAGTGGCTCTATGGATTCTTCACTTCTTAAAGGACCTAAAGGCATCCTCATAATTATCCTATTGGTCATCATCTTTGGCATAATCCTTGGGGGCCTGCTCAATCATTTTGAATATATCGTTATTATGATTGAACTTAGTCAAGCCAATTGAGAAGGTGGTGTCATAGTTTTGGGTTTGGCCTTTGGGTTTGAAGATGAAGCAACTATTGGATTAGAATAGAGGGGAAATTAGGAATATTTGATTATATAAGGCATAAGATATAGGGGTTCTATGGAATTTTTAAAGTGAGGAGTTATATTTATATTCAAAGGCAACAATGGTAATTGTTAGCAAGTTTCTTGTAGGACTTTATAAGTGCATGCATAAATCCCCCTCTATTAATGGAATTTGGTGTCTCACTTTCTATGAATTTGAATTTGAGTTGGTGGCTAAAATTTATCTCTTTATTTCTAAATATAAAATTGAATTTGGATCTCATGATCCTCTATTGCCAACCAAATATAGTAATGGTAATGGGATCTTTTAAAACTATTAAATTAGGACCATCTTCCCATTTTGTTAATTCCCAATGCATGGTAGGCACATAGTCACATCTCTTTGATAATTATTAGTTAATTCCTACCTTTGAACACATTTTGTCTTCTCATTGGTATTCCTAATAATGATCATCACTTAGGCACAAATTTTTACTTGACATTGTTCCTTTAGGTTGGGTGATGTGTCACCTAGGGTCACATGACACATCCTAATTGGATCTCTAATTTTATCCATACCTTATTATAACCTTCCTAGGGCCTTAGGTAGGTGATAGTTGATCTATGTACTAGGAGATATTGCACCTTCCCATTCATCTAGGCTCTCCTAAGATTTGGCATCTCTAACAAGTTCAAGGGACTGGTCACTTTGACATTCAATGATGTGTCACCTTCCCATTCAGTCAGGATCTCTTGGGCTCTATCATATTTGATAGGTCTAAAGGATTATTCAATATGACACATGATGACGTGGAACCTTACCATTTAGTCAAGCTCTCCTAGTCTCTAGCATCTTTGATAGGTATAAGGGATTGGATGTTCTAACACATGGTGACATGGCACCTTCCCATTTGTCTAGGCTCTCTTGGGATATAACATATATTATAGGTATAGGGGACTATCCACTCTAAAATTTAGTGATGTGGAATTTTACCTTTTATCTAGTATCTCCTATGCTCATACATCTTTGATAGGTCTGGGGGATTGGCTACTCTAATACCTGGCAATGTGGTACCATCCTATTTGGCTAGGCTCTCTTGGGCTTTGACATTTTTGACATGTTTGGGGGACTGGCCATTTTGACTCATGGTGATTTGGTACCTTATTATTTGGCCAATATATCTTGGGATTTGACATCTCTAATAGGTTTAAGGGACTAACTACTTTGATATTCAACAACAAGGCATTTTCCCATTCGATCAAGATCTCTTGTGCTCTAACATCTCTAATATGTTTGGGTGATTGACCATTATAAATTGTGGTGATGTTACACCTTTCAATTCATCTAGGATATCTTGGGATTTTATATATTTGATAGGTTTAAGGGACTATCCACTCTGACACCTAGCAATGTGGTGCCTTCCCATTCAACCTGACTTTGACATCTATGATAGGTCTAGGGGACTGGTCACTCTATGAAATTCACAAAATGAGTAAGTAAGAAAAATAAAGGAATATGATACATTAAAAATTACTTTTCATTTTTAGAGATCTTTATTTTCCATGGAGGGAAATGGGTCTATTACTCTGGGAATGGAACTAGTCTCTAAGAGATTCAAGTGAAATTGAATCTACAATGTTAGTGTCATGATTTATAAAAAGAACAAGCACTCCTTAGTTTTAAAGAGAAATAAAATAGGCCTATTATTATTTGGGGAAATAAAAGAGATGCATATTTTAAATATTTGAGTAGGCATCAATGAAGAGAACAAAAGAAAGGACCCTGAAGCTTTGTTTGTGAGATTTTTAGAGGGGTCCACCATTTTGAAGAAAAGGGGGAATATTGGCCACAACAACCATGAGATATTTTTAAAAGTGTGGTATAAATAAAAGTATAAACCTTCTCATTCATCATCTAATAAATACCATAAACACTTACAAAATCTAAATCAATCAACTACATAATAACATTATTCTACCCTATTTATCCTTATTTTAATATTAAGCATAGGAGCAGTCATATTATAGCTCTGAGACATTCAAATAATATCCCATGAGAGATATTTGTGAAATTACAAGCTAGATCACTACATGCATCTTAAAATAGTATATTTCACCCATGTGCACATACTTTCCCACACATAGGATATACCTACATAATTCTAAGACCCTCTTTAGAGTATTGATTATGTAGGTAGTGTCCATTGATAGAGGGATCTTTAGGGCAAATTGAAATTGTGATCTCACTAACCCATTTTTTAGTAAACTCATTCCAAGGGTAAAGAAGGGTGAAGAGTTAGGGTTTGATTAATTGATGAAGAGAAATAACCTGTATATAAGATCTAAATATATTAACAAAATAGAACATGTTGTTTGTAAAAACATTAGTGAAAAAGATCAAACAAATGGAAAAATTTCTTACTTAGAACTTTTTAAGAAAATCACATTCATGAATCTTTAAAGGCCATGTCTAGACCATCGGGCCCTCGACCACATAAAGATGTGAAACATATCAAATGTCACATTTGAATTTCTCCAAGGGAATAATAGCTAAAAATTTGGACCCTCAACCATGTAGAGATATAAAACATGGTGAATGTCACATCTACATCCACACATCCTTAGGGGATTATCAGCTAGACCTTCGAGCCCTTGGCCACATGGAGATGTAAGATGTGGTGAATGTCATGTCTACATATATGCATCCATGAGGGACCTAAATTTGCACCATCATTCCTCACTCAATGCTCACATGTGTGGGGACTAAGTCATTCAAAGAGGGAAAAAGGATTTTATATGCTTCCTTCATGGTTCTTTTCCCTCATTGTTTCTATGCCCTTTTACCCCATAGTAGTGAAAATCTAACAATTTTTTTATAGAAACATTATAAAACTTGTCTCACTAGTTGCTTCCATCATCTTGATCTTGATCTGAAGATCCATTTCCTTAAAATTTAAAATTACCATATTTTCATTGCCCTGCATTTCTTTCAATCAATCTAATATTTTCTATAACCTAATCTACTAGATATACTTGTACTTGTATGTTAGGTAGTTATCAACCAATCTAGAGATATAAAGATGAAATTCAAATACATGGGACATGAACCTTTGTTGGTGATAGATTGTGATATCTCAAAGAAGTCTGATTCTCAAATTGGACACATGGACTTGATTATATTTAGAAAAAGACTAAATTTTGAAAGTTCAATAATGCTGATCAAACACCTAGAAGAAAGTGGCCTTACACACACAATTGACTTTCCCACTTTGGTGCAATGTTTAGGTGTAGTATTCACTTGTGGAAAATACTACAACTCATATACTAGGGAAATTAGGTCAAAATCTAGACAACTCAAGGAAAAAATAAATAAAATGGAGATAAACATGACATTGAGAATTCCCCTCCATGAATAATTATTCAGTATCAACATAAAGGAGGGAGAAACATGTTGGAATAAGGACCCTACCAAGTGTTTGACCACTATCAATAATTATTGGCTGAAACACAAAAGGGAGAAACTCTCTAAGGTTCCCAAGACCTTATATGGAGTAGTTTTCAAAGAGGACCTTCTAGATATAATTACCCTTATGAATTGGATAGTAGGTAATGAAGACACTAGACCTTTTCACCATTAGATGTTCCTCCCAATGCAAATAATTTGTTATGAAAATGAATTTGTGGATTTGGGTGAATTTATCAATGATTCCTTACATGATCAGTTGTTGAATGTGCAAACATCATGGAAATTATTTATGACATCCTATCTAGTAGACTCATTGGAATATTTGATGGTATACCTAGGGATATCTCAACATGGAGCTATCACTCAATTAACATAAGTATTTGAGTGTTTCCAGAGCTCACCCTACATCAAAGTAATAAACACTAGACCAAGGTTAATAATGTATTCACAATGAGAGTAGTGCAGTTGTTAAAAGAAGATTCAGGAATGAGGATCTCTATTGAAGTAGCCAAATTGGTTAACCAATATAATATCTACTATATTTAGTTCCAAAAATTTACATACATCAGGGTTGGAGGTTATGAATGGCATCCTTTAATATTTCCAATGTTGGCTAGTGATAAGATCATCCTCAGTGAAATCTACAGGTAATTATGAGATGTTCATAAATGATTTAGATGAAAACATGTTCTCGGTGTTTCTTTCCAAATTATATTAGGTCATTTTGTTTTTAATTCTATTGTAAATGATCATGACATATAATTATCCATCTCCAAGTGCACTCTTTGAACTATGCCAATATAAACTATGTGGATACTAGAAGACATGTGAAGAAAAATATGGGTATAAGGTCTGCATATGAACATAAACCTCATCTCAAATACTATTGGGCTGATTGCATAGATGAATTTGAGTTAATCTAAAGATAATGGAGTCAGATAACCCTAGATCAAATAAAGGCATTTATAGATGAGTGGGTTCTTGAGGGGATGGTAGATGACAAGTTAGATCTTATTGATCCAAAATATGCCAACATAATTGTGAATTCACCTTTGAAAACTATTAATTGGTCAATTAGATAACCAAATGTCTTGTAATAAAGGATGAAAAGAGTATGGAATCACATGAAAAAATGGTTAGATAATAAATTAGCTGGAGTAACCATAGGAAACTCAAAGATAGGGGAAGCTTAAACTCCCTCGAGATAATACCCCCCATTATTTTATAAGAGAATTAGTTATAAGGTGGTTATTGAATACTTAGGATCTTATAGTATGAGTGATGATGGAGATGAGGATCCCAATCCCAAGAAGAAACTAGGAAAGCAATGCAAATAAAATATGGTAGTAGGGAAAAAAAAAGTAAGCCAGGAAATCAGTGAGACCATGGCCTTTAATTAAAACCTTGGGTGATCCTAACTTGATCATCCCAAACATCACATAATACATAGCCTCATCTTCTGAAATGGAATAATAGAAAAAGTTTGAAGATGAGAACCCACATTCTCCATCTGGGTCCTTGCAAGTTCCTCCTCCTCCTCTAAATCAACCTACCCATTCTCCATCAGCTACTCAAGTAATTAACTTCAAAGATATTTCATTTTAATGGATGAAACCTATGCTCCAAAAAATAAAAAGGGGGTTTGAAGCTAGATTTTTATATCTTGAAGACTCTTACACCAAATAAATTAAATACCACCTCTAGGTTAGTATCAGATTCTTTAGGAGAATAGTTTATAGAGATTGTTGAACCAAATGTTGAGAAAGATATCAGACAAATAATGTTAGGAGATTATAATCTAAAAATAACATCACTTGGAGAAGAAAAAAGAGAAGGTGATCTTCATAATCTTCAAGAAACCATTGAAAGGATTATTAAGAGGTCTGAACAAGATGGGTTGACTCAAGAAAAAATTAGAGATCATATCAAACAACCAAAAATCTTGTAAATTATCTACTCCACCCAATAGAAACTCTTGTATTACTACCAATTGATTCTCTATCATAATTACCAAGAATAAGCAAGGATTTTGTTACCACAATCAACAAATATAATATCTATGGAAAGAATATCAAAGCATTATTAGATGATTTCATCATAAATGGAATGAAATAAATTGAAGAAGTCATAAAGATATATGATCTTATCAATCAAGAATTACATGATATCCATGTATAGATTAAATCCCACACCTCCACATTGAAAGTATTAGAAGAAGTGATCAAATACATGAGATAAATGATCATAATGGAAGCCAAAGTAATGATATAAGGTAGAGTGTTCAAGAAATAAGATGATGGCACATCCTATAAATGGACATAATTTATATTTTAAAAAATGGAAATATTAAATAATGCCATAGAAGAATTGAAGGAGAGTAGAGATATGGGTGAAGAAAAAATCAAAATAATTTCTAGCAATCTGAATGAGATCCATTCCCATTTATATAAAGAAGATGGAACTAAGGAATATACTATAGATGAAATGAAATTTTAACTCCAAAAGGTAGTTAAATAAGATCTTATAAATGAAATCAAATTTAATAAAGCTTCAATGAAAACTCTCAGTGAAATTCTTATTTCACTAGAAGAGTTAAACACCTAGATGGAAGATTTGTTTAAAGCTTAGTGTTCTTTGATGTTCATTTCCCAAAGATGGTTCACATGTTGTCATCATGTGGTGATTATAAAAATAAATGAAACTCTTGAATCATTCAAGATATTCTAAAAATTCAAGGAAACATGTGATAAAGATTAGGTCAAAGAAGATTTAATAGTAGTCAACCCATCCACTAGTGTTTCCAACTCACATAAAGCTTCTTAGTGAAATTTGTTCTCTATCTCACTTTCCTATATTCATCCAAATTTTATTTTAGGAAATTTATATTTTTTTATTTTAAAAGTGAAAATTATGAAAAGTAGAATAGGATAAAAAAAATAGAATACAAAAGGTTATTTTGGAATGTGAAGGGTTAGCCCATTCCATTTGTTATAGTACAAGAAATGATAATTGAAAAAGAGATTTTTTATGTCCATGATTTTTGAAACTTGAAGAGGAAGAAGGAAACTTTTTTTTCACTCTTTATCCAATAATGAGGAGTTACTTGAACTTTGTGTATGATTATTTCCTTAACAAGTATACATTTTTATTATGTCAATGTATTTCTCATTGTTTCAAGCATGAATGGTGTCTAGTATCTTAAAGAAAATTTCTCTTTTGAATTTAATATCTTACATAAGTGGGTGAAATATATATTTATTCACTCTCCCGTGACTCTCCACTTTCTCTTTTATGTTTCCTTTATTTTTGAATATATTGAGTTTCTACCAATCCCCTTTCGTTTAACTTGTAAATGTTTTACATAGTTGTGTTTTTTGTTATTGATTTCAATATAGGGAACCTCCCCTCATAATAGAGGAGAGACCTTGGCCTCATAAACTATAGTGAAATCTTGATTTGTAGTCATTTACCAAATATTTCAGCAATAGTTTTTGGTGCCCACAGTGGGGCATGTTATATACATTCTGTGCAACCCACTATTTTATAATCATACTTATTTGCATGACTATTCATGGAATTATGAACCTATTCATTCAACCAAATCTTGACTAGACACAAGCTGCATAGTTAGATATTTATTATGATTTATGACATTTTGCTTAGAATTAGTGGGTATATAATCTCTAGTTTTAAAGAGCCAAATTGTGCAAGATGAGAAAGAACAATATGATGATTTTTATCAAAGGATGGTCATGCTTGTTAACATAAGAATAATAGTTATATATCTTTAAAATTCTTTAGCATCCTAGTTCATAAAATATATACAAGGTCTATAAAAAAGAGAGGAATTTTTTATGCATTATTTAACTTGTAAGAACAACACAGTTTCAAAATTTCTCCAAAAAGAATAAAATACGTATAGCCTTTCAGTAGAACCTTATCTTTGCCAAAAATAATTATTTTTAGAGTATTTAACTATATAAATATAGTTATCACTGTACCTTGGGGTGCTCATATAGGTCTACTATATTTAGGTGCTCAACTCCATGAACTGCTAAAAGGTTCAAGAAAGAATTTCCCTAAATTCACTGGAGATGGGAGAAAACTTCCCAATGAACATATCAAATATTTATTTTTTGCATGTAACATACTCAATGTTGAACATGAGGATGTATCAGCCATATTATTTGTGGAAACTTTGGTTGAAGGAGCCATGGAGTGGTTTCATCATTTGTCCACTGCTTCCATACCAAATTGGTAAATGATGAGAGATAAATTTGAGAAGAGATTCAAACCTATCGAAGATGAGCATTCCATTATATAAAAATTTTCTTAGATAAAAATAGATTCCCATGAACTTATGAGGGATTTCATATCCTACTTCAATAAGTTAGTAAAAATCCCTATAGTTGTGATGCCCACAGAATAAAATTAGAAATGTTTTTTTTCTCGATGCTCAAGTACTCGAAGTAAGTTTCTTATTGTGAAGAAATCATTTGATGATATTGGATGATGCACAAACCACTTAAGCCAATAGAATCAAATATTATATGATCATGGATGGAAAGATGAAGAAAGAAGCCTTCAAGACTAAAGATCACAATTTGATTGACCCTCTTATTTAGAAATTAGTAAATGATATTTTGGCTTTGAATAAATAGATTACCCAATCTCAAAACACTGCATATAAATATATACCTAGGAGGCCTTTTATTCTATATCATATTAATGTCCAACCTAGATTTCCTTCTCTAACTCCTCAACTCATTATTGAATTAACTCTAGTTGTTATTCATTACTCTTATATTTTCAATGCCAAAAATGATCATGATGGTTCAAATTGCCTAGAAATGGAAAGAATGTTTCAACTCTACACAATCAAAGAACCACCCAAAGAAGGTGTTTTGGGCACCTCTAAACCAAAAATCTAGGAAACCAATGGTGAATTTACTGTGGGTTACTTTGAGTTTGAAAACAAAGGTGATGATTATGAATAAAGTGTTGAGAATATGAATAGTCATTCATATACAATATTCGCTTGAGCTCAGAATGAAAAGATGAAAGCTTAAAAAATAATAGAGACATTGATAAACCAAAGGATAAAGAATTTATTAAAGTTTTCATAGGTCCTAAATTTATTCCCAACATAGGTACCTCATTTCTAATTTTTTAAAAAGATAATCAATTGGAAAATTCTAGCAGTTCAAATATTCCTCATTTGATTGCAAATGTAGAGATTGCCAATTATTCATTTGATATAATTGATTACATGAATAAAACTAAGGTTCAAATTTCTCAAACTAAATATCTCAAAAACAACCTTGAACAATAATATAGGTTGGTAATGTTTATCAAAGGATTAGGTCCTAACACCCTTATTCATGGAGCACACATCAAGATAGCTGATTTTGATTTGTATAATAATGTAGCCATCACCACTCCAAGAAATGAGAGTCCCAAGAATTTATACATATTTATTTTCATGGGTGGTTATAAACTAAATAATTTAATAATTGATTCAGGGGCGTCTAACAATGTCATTCTAGTAAAGGTGGCCCATGCCTTGGGGCTAAATTACACCAAAACTTTTAGGCACTATTTCAATATGGAAGATAAACAAGTTACATTGATTAGATAGATAAAATATGTGAAAGTTACTTTATCCACCATTCCACAAAAAATGATGAAGATGACTATATTAATGGTAGACATTCTTCTTAGCTATGGAATGTTGTTGAGTAGATCCTTATATAAAGATCTTGGGGAAGAAATTAAACTTAGTTGGACTCAGGTGGTAATTCTAGTAAAAGGAATTGATGAAAAGGTGATCCTAGAATAAAAATACAAACTACTAGTAAATAAATCTCATGATCTGATCGTAGATATATTGTATGAAGAAATTGAACCTGGAACTTATATGATGATAAAAAAAAGATCTAGAACTCCTAAAAGTAAAGAAGGTGATTCTAATGATTTTTGGACTCTAGAGTTTGATGAAAGTTTATTTATCAGTAGTTCAAGAGATGGTGTGTTGTTAATATCTCCACATAAATAACCTTTTCCTTTCTCATAAAATTTTTAGTTCAAATGTATAAACAATACTGATGAATACAAGGCTTTGTTACTAGGATTACAAGTAGTAGAAGAAATGGGTATTTAAAAGTTTCAAGCTCAAGGTGACATCAAATTAATTATTAAACAAGTATAAGGTCAATATCAAGTTAGAAATGATAGGATCAAACCTTACCGAAATAGAGTTTGGGACTGTATCGAGGCATTCTAGGCTTTCTCTATAAATGTTGTTCCCAGAGCAGAAAATTCCAAAGTAGATGCATTGTTCATCTCTATTTACTTGATGATTCCTCCATTAGAGATCGACCAAGATCATTATATTATTGAAATGGTATACCATCTTAATGTGCTAGATAATGATAAACATTGAAAAGTTTTCAATAATGATGAATAAATCATTACCTTCTTTGAACATAAGGATAATTTCATAAATTTATTCTTCAATGGAATTTCAGCCGTATATATAGAATCCTCTATCTTAGAAGATAAAGGGGAACAAAATTTGTCAACACCAGATATAAAAAAGAGCCACCCAAAGGTAATGTGATTAAATTAAAAGGAAATAAAAATACTAAAAGGTCTCATTTATTTAAAGTAAATGTTTGACAAACATGACAGGTATGTTAAGCAAAAAATTCAAGGAAACCCTCTAGGATATCTTGAATATGTGAAATTAAATGTTAGAAATAAGGAAGAACTAAGGTATGTAAATATAATAAAATGTTTTTCCAAAGAAGAGTGCATAAGGTTCATTACTCTCTTTGAATTATATGAAGATGTATTCTCTTTGATTTATGCAAATCTAAAATCTTTCAGACCAAAAAGCATGTAGCATGACATTCCATTGAAGCTCGATATTAATCCATTCAAGAAAAAGTTGAGGCATTATAATCTTAAGATCAATGGAAATATCTACAAATAAATAAAAAAATGTTATATGCTATAATTATATTTCCAATTTAGCATTCAACTTGGGTAGCCAACATCGTACCTATTCAAAAGAAGAACAAAGAAGTTAGGATTTGTGTGGATTTTTGCAATCTTAACCAAGCCTCACTCAAAGATAATTATCCATTTCCAATCATAGATTAAATCTTGTAAGTAATCATAAGAGATGAAATGATGACAATTTTGGATGGATTCTCTAGATATAATCAAGGTAAAGTAGCCACAGAAGACCAATTCAAGACATCATTCACTATCCCTTAGGGAACTTTCACCTATAGAAGAATGCCTTTTGTCCTCATCAACATGAGAGAAATGTTTCAAATAGTGATATATTTGGCATTCGATGACATGAAAAAAAAAATCATACTCATTTATCTAGATGATCTCATAGTTTTCTCAAACAAGAGAGAATATCATTTCAAACACCTAAGAAAGGCTTTTGAAAGATGATGTTTTCATGGTATTTCCTTGAATCCAAAGAAGTTCATTTTCATGGTAATAGAAGGCAAGATATTACATCATGTGTTATTTAAATAAGGTAATAATATTGACCCAAAAATGGTGAAAGATATTCAATAATTTTCCCTACTAGTTGGTAAACTTGGTACTCATTCATTCTTCAGTAAAGTCAATTTCCTGAAAATATTTGTTTCATACTTTTTCAAACTCACCAAGCACATTGTGCAAATGATGAATGGAAAATATTTCTTTAGGTGGAGAAATGAGGGGAAGAAAACATTTAATGAAATAAAATAATTAATTGCTAAAGCTCTAATTTTTATGTGCCCATATTTCAAAAAAAAGTTCATCATTTATTACTACTCCTCTGATTATACTCTATCAACTATCCTAGTAAAAAAACTGACAAAGGAGTTGAGTCCCCTATTGCCTTCATGAGTTGTGGATTAAAATTTCATGAGCTCTAATATTATCTAGTATAAAAACATGCATATTCTATAGTCAAATCTATGAAACATTTTAGGTTCCACATTCTAAAGTCTCATACAATCATCATGGTTCTAGATTTAGCAGTAAAATAAATTGTCACTCAAAAAGAACTTGGGTCAAAGAGAGGTGGTTGGATTGATAAAGTAAAATAATATGATTTAGAGATCAATCCAAAAAAATTGGTAAGAGGATAAGGCATTTTCCAATTGATTGTTGAAAGTTTTGATTCTAAGAGAGAAGAAAAAGAAGGGATACCATTAATTTTTTTTGTTGATTCTTTCAAAGAATGGTATTCGAATATATAATTTTTATTATCCTATGGAGAATGGCTGACCCACTTAAATACCAAGAAAATGAGGACTATTAAATTAAAATTATTTGGATATGTAATTTGGGATAACACACTGTATAAAAAATCTTTAGATGCCACCTTTATGAGATGTGTAAATAAAGAACAACAAAATAAGATCTTTGAGGATTTTCATGATAAAGCCTACACAGGACATTTTTCATCTTCAATCACTACATTCAAAATTATATGGTTCATTATTATTGGTCCACACTATTTAAAGATATACATGAATGGGTTTCCTAATGTAAATCTTGTCTATATTTTGTTGGGGCCTGCCAAATATTGTCACTTTACCTCTCAAGCTAGTAATCATTGAAAAATATTTTTAACAATGGGGGTTGGAATTCATTGAAACTCTAAATCATCATTCTAGTTTTGGGCACACTCATATTTTGACCACCAATAACTACTTCATAAAGTGGGTAGAGGCTATTCCAGTAAGGTCTACCATATTGAAGTTATATGTAACTTCATCAAAGAAAATATCATAACAATATTTGGTGTCCTATAGAAGATAGTGACGGATAACGTTCCCAAATTTTCATCTAAAAAACTAATTAGTTTTTTTTATGGATACAATATTTATATAACACAGTATTTAGATTACTACCCTCAAGGTAATGGTTAGGTTGAGTCTAGCAACAAGAATATAACCACCGTTGTGTGTAAGCTAGTCAACGAAAATCAAAGGAATTAGCATAGAAAGCTATATGATGCATTATGGTCTAATATGATTAATAATAAAAGAGAAATAAGAATGTATTATTTTCATCTAATATATGGGAGGGATGTTACAATTCCCATTTTTATGGAATTAACAACTTTAAATATAGCTTAAATATTTAAGATGAACATTTCAAAAATGTAATAGAGAAAAAAGTAATATACTTGGCCAAGATTGAAAAAGAACAAACAATCATGGTCGATAGGATCATAATTCATCAAGAGAAGGATAAAGAACTATTCGATCAAAAATATTGACAACGTAATTTCCAGATTGGTGACATGGTCTTACTTTGGGATAAAAGAAGAGAGCCAAGAGGAAGTCATGAGAAATTTGACTCTCTATGGATGGGACCTTTCAAAGTTTGACACTTTAATGGTGAAAATATGTACTATCTATCATATAGATATGGTAATCACATCCCACTACCCTATAGTGGATAATACCTAAAATTGTATAAAGAATGACAGTACACTATCCCCTATCATTTCCCTTTTAGTTGTGTGTTTCCCTTCTTAATGTGTGTCATGTGTTTCCATTTTGGTCATGTTTTTCCATTCTTATCATGTGTTTCCTTTATTTTATTTTATTCCCTTCCTATCAATAATCAAGTTGAATCTATATCCTAATGGATAAGGTAACAATCTATTAAAAATAGAGTTATGGAGAATTCTTGTATGCCTTCTTCCAAAGTCACATCCCCAGCTTGAACCAACTATTGTTTGTTAAAAATTTTAGTATAAAAGATCAAAAAACTAGAAAATTTTCTTGCTTATGAATTTTCAATAAAATAACATTTGCATATCTTTAAAGACCATGGCTAGACCATTGGGCCCTCAGTTGTATGAAGACACAAAATGTGGTAAATGTCACATCCATGTCCACACATCCCTAGGGGACTTTTAGATAGACATTTAGACCCTCGACCATGTGTATATGTGAAACATGGTGAATTATGATTATAAATAAATGCATCCTTGGGGGAACACTATCTAGACCTATGAGCCCTTGACCAAATGGAGATGTGAGATACGGTGAATGTTGTATTTGCATCCATACATCCCTTGTTAGTGTAGGATATTATTTTTCTTGTATATATTATTATGGATTATTCCTACGTATGTATTTAGATTTATTAGGTTTAATATTAAGGTCACATATGTGTAATAATGAGGTAATTAAGGTGCACATGTACATGTAAAAATTATAGTCAAATTGGTGGGTGAGGATACCCTTGACATTTACTCATCAATATTGACATATTACACATAAAACACACAATTCATTTGGAAAATGTCTTGTGTTTACATTGCTAAATGTATTGGCTCTATGTCTCTCTTGTAACTATAAATATTCCTTTCATATAATCTATTTCTAATGAGTTATGAATGCAATATGATCATAATTTTGCTCTATTTTGATTTCATTTTCAATAATAGAGTTCTACTTCTATTTGTAATTCATGTGTTTGATTCTACTAGTTGGATCTTGGACAATTCCATCAGGTATTAAAGATCTTTTTTTAATGCACATCATTGTGTTGTTAATTTATTGAAATATTGAGTAGTTTTTGAGTTTTCATTCTAATTGAGATTGTAAAGGAGAATCCTATAGATCTATGCATATCATCTGTAATCCTTTCTTCTCTAATTGGTCAAATTCATCAGGATTTGTATGTATTTAAATTATATTGGATATATAAGTAATATTTTGTAGATATATAAATAAGATTAAATATGATTTTGCAAAATACTAAAGATTTTTTTTGATAAGGAGTCAAGATCTGTAAGTTGTGTTTTTGCAAATCCATTTTTTGATAAAAATGACTAATCTTTTTATGGGTTCTATGTGAATTGGTTTCCTCTTTTTGAAACATTTTGAAATTTATAATTTCATTAATAATTGTGAAATTTATATAAGTTTTACTATGGTACTATTAAGAAATTTAAAAAAAATACAATTTTAATGATGGAGAAATTTTAAGGAGGTTTTTTAATTATTGTTTTATAAAAATAATATTATTGTGGGAAATAAAATTTTAATGAGTTATTGATCATTATTTTTTAACATTCATTACATTTCATGAAGATGAAAAGTGAGGTCTAGTTTGGCAGGTGGTCAAACCCCCTCACAAGCAAAACAAACTTTTTCCTCTTCTTTGCTTGACCCACAGTTTCATACTCTTGTTCTCCTCATGGATGCATTTTGAGATGATTCCAACATATATTTTTTGTGATCTTACATTTTCACTTACGTAATAATTACACATATTTCTCATTTGTAGATGCATTTTTAGCTCAATCTGACGTCTATTTTTTATGAGTGTGCATTGTCATTTGTGCCTTTAAAGAATAGATTTAACTCATTTTTATGCTGGCAACTTTATTGAAATATGTATTGCATGATAGTAAATACTAAACTATACTATGAATTCAACAACCTTGAATAGTCATCTTATTATTATGTATATTGTAAGATGGTGGATACTACACCAAACCATTCACTTTGACAACATCGATTATATTTACACAGATTACTATGCCAATTTGTACCTATAGTTCATTGTATGAGAGTGTAGATATACTATTTAGTACCTTATTTACACTATATGCATCATATTTCCTTGTTACTTGAGTTGAATTTTCATGAATCAACTCTATACTCATGCTTATGGTTGTCTTTGGACCTACACAATAACTTAAGTTTCGATAGGATTTATTGTGAAAAAATATAAAGTGATAATTGTATACACACTAAAGTGATGATTGTATACATACTAAAGTGTTGATTATATATGCACTAACACATAAAGTGACAAACTTATATAATTAAGTTGCGGGGGGGGGGTGTTCTTTCTAATAGTTTCAAGGGGGTTACTTTGTGTCTTGACTTCTATGTTTTAGATTAAGGTAAAAACAGGTTTTGAAGGGACCCCAAAACCTTGAACAAGAAGAAAGATATACATTAAGCACAGCCAGGTTAACACATGAACCTGATTACAAAAAAGAACCAAGGCCAGGTTTTACATGGACCTGTTACCGACAAATAGGAACATGAAAAAATAGCTGTCAAAACACAGAACTAAAAGAAAACCAAAAGGATTAGCAAACTTCTAGATCCGTAACCAGCAAACCAAGGAAAAAAGACCGGTTTGCTGCCCCCAAAAAACCTATCAGCAGAAAGGAACTTTGGATGAATCCTTTAAATTTAGATTTTTCTGTTTGCATGACCGAAGATTCATTTCAAGAGGAGGGACCAAAGGCTTAGCCTTCTTTCTTCTGACTGCTGTCTAGCCTTCCTCTACCTTAGCTGCCTCAGCAACCCATGCCTTAGAAGACACTGATCTGTGGACACCAGAAGGCATGAACTCCTTGTGATAGTCTAACACAGACTGGCACTTAGAAAGATCCTCCAAAATAGGGGAAGAGATCACCACCTCCTCCTCAGGCTCAGCTGTATCTTTAACTTCAGCCTCCTCAGAGGCTACATTAGAATGTTTCTCCAGAGATTCCTCTTCATCTTCTGAATTGGATTGCAACCTTTCCTCATTCTCAGTCTCAGAATCTGTTGTTGTCTCCAAAGGTTGTTTGTCTATGCTATATTCAGAGAAATCCTTTGGCCACCAAGAAGGTGAACGTCTGGGATTATTTTTCCCATCACCACAACGGGCAGCAATATGTCCCGTCTAGTGACACTTCCTACACCTAAAAGGAATCCCCTCATAATCCAAGATTTGTGTCCAAGAACCCCTTGGGGAATCAATGCAAATCACCTCAGGAAGGCCCTTTGAAATGTCCAGGTCAGCCAGAAATCATGCACAAGTCGAATGGTGGCTCTTAGTACTGTCTTCTTCATATAGAAACTCTCCTATAGCATTTCCAATCGTTTTATAAACCTCCTCCTACCACAAATGTATCGAAAGATAAGGGAGCCGCACCCATATAGGGATCTTGTTAAAGGATTCCGAAAGAGGATTAAAATCCTTGTGCCAAGGTTTGGCCATTAGGGGAAATCTACCCTACCAAGAAAAATTATTATGGCACAAAATAGACTTCCTATCTTCAGGGCTTTGAAATATTACTATAAAAAAACCCCTGGCACAGGGCTGTATTTGACCATCTTTGATATGCAGCCAACTCTTAGCAATCCAGTTCTGTAGATCTATAAAATAAGGCCAAAAACCACGGAAACAGAAGATGGCAGCACAAGAGGAAAACTATTTTTCTTCTTGAAATATATATTTTGCTAATTCAGGGTCTAGAGATACCCTAATGGGTTTTAAAGCACTTACAGGTGCTACACAGGTAGGTACAGGAATAGTATGATGCCGAGCATTGTGTAAACCTACTTCGTAGGCTGCCACATCCGCATAGGTTTGCCCCCCTGGTCCATGCCCTGAACTTGGAACGTTGACCGGACACACAGCTATGGAATCTTCAATCCCCGCAGCATTACTCCCTAAGCGGGTATTCTGGCTCCTTCCTCTATTATCAGGAAGAACCTCCTTCATAACGTCAGCCACTGTCTCGCCAGCCGCTCGGAACCCTGCATCCAATTTCAAACGTGGCTTTGCGCGCGCAGTCGCTGGAGCCATAATTCTCTAAAAACCAAAAATTACATAATGTCTTGACTTCTATGTTACTCAACTAGTTTCTTCTTACACTACATCATGGATCAGACTTTGGTTTTGATTCTCACTCCATTTAATTATCATGACTGGAGTTTAAAGTGCAAATTTTTCTAAGAAACAAATGTTTACTCAAGATAACCATAAATATGGAAATTGAACCAGAACTTGGTGTAGATAAAATTAAGTGGTATAATAGGTGTGATGAAGCATATGGTATTTTATGTTTGTCTATTTATCTTGACTTACTTTTTCACATTTAATTTTCTAAATCACCACATGAGATTTGGAACATTTTAGAACAACTCTTTGGGAAGCATGATGTAATGAGGGGTTATGAGCTAGAGAATGAACTCATTAGTTTGAGTCCAGCTAGTTTTGGCACTATACAAGACTTTTTAACCAAAATTAAATCATTTAGGTTGCAATTGAAATTTTGTGGCATAGAGAAAAAGGATGAATAATTGATCCTCTTTATTCTTTCCAAGTTAGGTCATAACTACTCAATTTTTGTCTCTATCTTTTATGCTTCAAAACATGCCCTAGGAGCTGCATGGAGTATCCAATTCTTAGATGATTTTACAAAAGAATTGACTAGGGAGAAATACAAGCTCATCCAAATTTATACATTGAATTCCTCTAAATGACATGTTTTTTTGAGTCATGACAAATTGAAGACTTCAATTAGCAAGGAGAAGAAACAAAACAAGAAGGACCAAAAGCAACAAAAGGGTCAAAATTTAGATGCTAAGCCAAAAGTATCATATGAGTCCTCCTCTTTAGGTATAAAACCCAAAAAAGAGAGGATCACATGTGCCTATTTTAAGAGAACTGGGCATGATGAAGAAAAATGTATAAATAAATAGATTGATCAAGTAACAAAGATGCTTGAGAAAAACAACATCATTATCCCTGATTCAGTCAAGTTGAGCTCATCAGCACAAGAGTATTCTAAGAAAAAAGATAGTAATAAGGGGAAAGGTAAGGGCAAGGCCTTTTACATCTCATCCATCCACATGGGTGATTGATTTTGGTGCCTCATATCACATGGATTCTCTATAAGACTTGTTCTCATCCTTGAAACCATGTTATATGATATCTATTCTAATAGGTGATGACACTTATGTTAGTGCCCAAAATCGCATTAAGCAATTGGACCCTTGTCCCCTCTTAATAATTTAAATATCATAAGTCAGACTAAACTAAGTTTAAATGTCTAAAATCTTTGGCCCTTATTTGTATCAAATTTTGAGTCATTGGTCTTGTTTCTATCTTCACATATTTCTTTAGAAGTTTGATTTCATGTGAAATTGGCTAAGTCCTCTATATTAACTATCATCTGGTAAGAGATATCTATAAACTTTCTAAAGGATACTTTATAAGATAAGGGACATTTGATTTACTTATGAAAGGTATTTTCATGATGAGAAAATTCTCCAAGTTTAGAGGTATGTGTATGTTTTCATGTGTATATTTCATTACTACCTTAAGCTCAAGGAGAAGAAGCCTCATATCTCTAAAGGAAATAGCCCTGTTTCACCTTCAATGGTTTTATTGATTAAGTTTACACAATATCTTCAGGTATTAGGAGAATCCTATACTCCTCCCCATATCAAAAGAATGGTGTAAAGGTAAAGAAGTGGCTGAGAATATAAACTCACATCTAATTAAGACACATGGAAAATTTTCAAGGGGTTTAAGTTTTGGGCTCCTTTTAAAAAGAATGTCCCATTTAGTTTTTATGGGCAAAGTGCAAAAAGTTCCTAGGGGCTGAATGTCTAAGTAAATAAGTTAAAAAGGATGTCATGTGTCAGCTCCTTCAGATTTTAGAGTGTCAATCCTCATTTGAAGATTTCCCCACTTACCCTTCGGTGGGAAAGGTTCAAAAGGTCTCCTAGGTACAAGTGATTGAACATGCAAACTAAGATTTAGGACATGTGGTAGGCTTTCAGGGATTTTAAGTATTGGACCCTTTCTAAAAATTACCTCTCTTGGAAATTAGGTAAGGTTCAAAAGGTTCTTAAAGGCATAGATGCTTGAGGTAATGACACATAGCATTCATACACTCCATTAAAGGCTTGAGATATCTTAAACCATTGTACCAAAAAGAGATGGTAAGTGCAAAGGGTGCAAAGAGTTCTTGAGGACCCAAAAAATCACTAAAAGGTAAATATTGCTTGAGCAGGTCCACATGTTGTAAAGGAGAAACATTGGCACACTTCCCTCCATTTTTCAAAAGATGCTTAAATAATTAATGTATTAGTTGGTGATTAACCATTTTATTTCAAGGCATTAATGGTATCCCTAATCTCAAAATGTGAGGGGTTATAAGTAGGCTTTTTTTTTCATTTGAATTCACCCTTCATGTTCAAAGCTAATATTTATGCCTTCAAGTGATTCGTGTGCCAAAATAACATGCAGTGTGAAAATAGTGATCATAGCAAATTCCTTGAGTATTTTATATCTCCATCTATGTACAACTCTCATAGTTACTAGTAAGTATTCCTTAACTCTCTAGTGTTGTGTTCTTGAAGTGAGTTCAAAGATATTTGGAAGGTTGTTAGTGTGAAGAATTTATTTTAAAATATTGCACTTAGTGAGTTTAGGAAAAATGGCCACTTCTTCTATATCAATAAAGAGCAATATCACCTTTATTCTTGATGGAATTAGAGACATGAATGTTCAAGGGTTGGATTTTGAAACTCTATAGAATGTTTTACAATGGCCAAACCCTATCCCAATTGTCTCCAACCTTGACAAGAGCTACATGGTCCATGTGGCAACATTCCCTTTAGTTGCCCCATATTCTAAGCTAGTTATTATGTGTGTTTGGGTTTATCACCCAAACACTAGGACTATTATGGATGGGAGTCAATCAGTTGTGTTTTCATTCACCCTTAAGGCCCTCAACACCATGGTCATAATTCCTTCCCAACCTAAGAGTATCAAACATACTTTGGATGAGTGCCAACACTATGAAAAATAAAAAGATAGGGTAGTATGAGACATTGTGAGCTCTTACTGGTTGGCTAAGAAGAGGAAAAAGGTCTCCCAAATGTTAAAAAATCTAAATCTAATAGAATTCAATGAATTTCCTCAATACATGATTGCCTTGGTGACTTGAATCTATGGTGTTCCCATTGCAAAAAAAGTTTGAGCCATGGATTTTGTTGGGTGAATATTTTGTTGACCAGCTAACTGGTGAGCAAAATAGGTCCTATCACCACAACAATAGGGAGATTGATCAGCTAGATGTGCAGGTTTACTACATAAAAAGGGGATAAATCTCTCCTCTCATTAAGGGGAGGTTCCCTATCAAGTATACGGAGCTATAATATATATGTAAGAAGAAAATAAGATACAAGGGTAGGAAAAACCATCCATCTCTCTTTTTTCAGAGATGATGCTAACAAATAGAGGAGAAATCTTAGGAAACACTGAAGACACTTCTCTTCTTTCAAAAGTATTCTTGCAGGAAACATCAGGAGTCCTTTCAAGGAACAAGTAACCAGTAACCAAAGTACAAAGTAACTAGCAATATAAGATGCAACACAAAGTCTCCACCTTAACTGCCCAAGAGGGAGATATGAAGAACAATGGGGGCACAAAGTCATCCCAAGGTCCTTTACACAAGAAAAAAGAAAATAGAAACACACTAAAGGTACTTGTGGGGGCACAAAGTCATCCCATAGTTGGTCTTCAGGACACCTTCCTAACCACTTCTACTAGTTCTACTTGTTAGATCAAATGAACAAGAACGCTTCTAGGAAATAGACATACAATTAATTTCCTAAATAACATAGGCTATTTCTAGCACAAAGTCTGAAAAGGTCACTTGCTTTCTTATTCAAATGAAGAAAAATGATTAACAATCTAAGCTCAAAGTCTCAATAAATGCCTTTCAATTTGGGTAGAGTTTTTACTTCTATGGCAAAAAAAGATCCTTATAACAATCAGAGAGATTAAAATATATAGAGTTCGAGAGAGGTTTGGCACATTTATCCCATGGAATAGCTCATGCTGCGCATGCAATGCTTTGAATACAATTTTAGTTCTATATTTTAACTCGACTATCATCCCCTGGAACTGGATGATCCTCTTAGTCCCCTCTCTTGATTGCACCATTGTTCACTTTGCCTTTATTCCTAAACAATTCATGTCTTTTAAAGGCTCGATAAATCCACATCCATGTTTCTAGGTTCAAGAGGTCTATCAGATCTAAACACTATGTTGACACTCCAAATCTTTCATATTGTTTCCTCTACTTCATAGCGATTAGGGCTCTCACACTTAAGTCTATGAAAATCAACAGACACTTCATTTCCACCAATTTGGCATCCTCGGGTCTACCGTCATTTGAAACATATCTCATGCATGGGTATTTCTAGTTATTTTCTTCATCATTCCTCCTTTTTTGGCTATTGAATTAGGTCCTTAAATTGCCTCTCTTTTCTTTGGTCTCTTTCCACTAAAAAATTGACATGTGGTAACATCTGCTCAAAAACAAGCGAAGACACATGATCGCTTCCATTGCTATTAGAGGCTTTAGAAACATTTCTTATGAGTCTAATAGAAGATGACATGTGGCAGTCTCCACTGTGCTTTAGTAGCTTTTGAAAACACTCGGGACTTATTTTAGATTCATGCAGAAGATGACACATGGTGGTCTGTGCTATGCTCTATAAAATGCTTAGGAGAAGCTTATAAACTTGTTCGAAACTCGGACGCAGACACGTGTTTCTCTCTATGGAGTTATAAATGAATAGGTGGTAGCTTTCACTTATCTTTAGAGAGTTAGGTGGATGGTGACACATGGCATGTTTTAATTTCTTTGGTAGTTCACTAGGGGTCCACCACAGTCTTTATGAAAACAAGAAATAGGAGGGAGAAATTGTGGAGATTAACACTTGTTAGCTTCTACCAAACTTTTGCAAGGGACATGTGGCACGTTTCACAGCTTCTTTGAGAAATGTTTATTGATAGAGGCTTTAAAACCTATTAGAAATTTAGAATCATGGATGTAGACACGTGTCGCTCTCTATGGAGTTACAACAGAAAAGGTGGCAGCTTCCATTGTGATTAGAAACAAAGTGTAATAGGGCTCAGCAGATGACATGTGGTAGCTTCCACTTGACTCATTCTTTTCGAGGTGCTCCTTTGAACCATTTTGATTAAACTAATTGATTGAACCAACTTTGGTTCAACGGTTTAATGTCTTTGTTTCGATTAAGTCTTGACCGTTTGAAACAATTTCTAAACCATGTTGAACCTTTGCTTTGAAATAACTGTGTTAAACTTTTGAACCTTTGCTTTGATGTTGAACCTTGAACCCATTGAACCGTGTCCAATCTTCACTTGGAAACTTGTTGATGAGCCCCTTTTTTGTTGAACTCATCTGAAGAAGCCATTGAAATAGTTGAACCTACTAATTTCAAGCATGTTGAGTCTGTAGATTTTTGGAAAATCTCAAAAAGTGAGGAACTTGAAAGCTCAGAAGAAATTTTGAAAAGAGAAGAGGCAAATTTGGTCTTGCAAGACCAAAATGGCTCATATGTTGTCCCAAAAAGAGTGACATTTTTTAGGGGACAACATCTGGCTCGTGTTGGGGAATTTCCTTCACATGAGAACTTGGAACAATTGAGGGGAGTAGAAACCAAAATTTCCAGTGCCTTGAAGTGTGCCATTGGGCTACGGAGTCATTCTACCCAGAAATGGAAGGCATCAAAAATGGAAACAAAAAAAACAAAATAGAATTAAAAACTATACAAATATACATATATACAGATGCAATGATTTGATACTTCAAGAGTTGAAGTGTTTCAGATGTTACTTCTTGAGAGATAGTGAAAATAGTGTGCCATCTTGGTAAACCATTGGGAAAATGTTTTGCCCCTAGAAATGGTAATGGGTGAATGGAGCTCTCCACCAGGAAACCAATTTTCTACATCTTCCTCTTGGTCTTTTCTTCTTCTTTCTCCAAGGTAGGACGTGGTCTTCAAATTGAAAACCATAACTCTTTGCTCTCCCTGTGAAGAGTTCCTTTTACTAACTTTGGAATACAACATTATGGTCCACCACCATAGCTTGCTATTCTACTGGTCTAGTCTAACACATGCTTTGATTGTTAGCATCAAACTCCTGACAAACCATCAGCTCAACATCTCCTTTGATGTGAAGGAGTTTGACCTCTTCACCTTGAGCAATTTTAAATCTGAGCAAAGATCTGTATCTAGCTATGGAAGAATTTATACCATCGGATTCCAAGATCCAAACATCCTCAGAAGCTGATCTTCTATTAGATTTCTCTTCATTAGAGATGGAAGATCTTTCTTGACTTGTACTACACCCTACTAATTCTTCTGATGCCTTGTTTGAATCGAATCTTGGATTGCTAGCTATAGAACTTTCATCAGCTAAGATAGGGGCATCATCTATGGTTAAGAAGTAATTACCCCTTCCTGAAGGCTCAAATATAATTTGAGCTGTAGGGTTGACATTTGGGTAACCACAATTTTTGCCTTAGACAGGTCTGCACCTAGTTCTCCATCAATGTCCAATTGTTCAGGATTGGCTTGCTGGGATTCAAACTCAATCATTTGAATTTTGGATTCCTTGACATGATCAATCATGGAAAATGACTGAGATGGATTTGGAAGAGAGGATGGGAGTTTATCCTTTTGATTTTTGGGAGGGGGAGAACTGATCTGTGAAGTTGAAGTAGACAATGTAGAGATGTTCGATGTACTTACTTCCTTGGTAATCACCAGGTCCTTTGATTGAAAAGGAAGAGGGGTTTTTTATTCAAAAATTGAAATTGTTGGTTGGGGCCACTCCTTTGTCTTCTCTTTGTTGGCCTGTTGGGCTGACTAATTTTAGGACCTGGTGAGTACTGCATATGATCTTTTGACTACTTCACCTTCACTTTTAGGTTCATCCTGGTAATTTAGGAAACCAATGTGGGAGTCATTAGCAGATTCTTCTAGATCCTCCTTGAAGAGACCAGTGCCATTTTCTTGCTCTAACTCAGGTTGAAAATAGGAAACATACTCTATTTCCAAATATCCAACTACCGAGTTTGTTGGAGGTGCTTCAAGGGTAGGATTCCTCTGTGGGGGAGGAAGATGATTTTGTTGCCCTTGACTTCTGGTAGCGTTGCCTTGATATGGATAATTAGGGAATGTCCTCCTTGGTATATCTTTATATAGAGGAGCAGAAGACATACTTTGTGCCATTTACCTTTTCAAGGCTAGCAATTCATTTGCCAGCTTTTGTACCATTAGATCAATGGTGCCTGTAGATGAATATTTAGAAGATGATGAGGATCTATTTCAATTTGAATCTCTTCTTATCTTACCTACCAAGATAAGGTCATCTTTTACCTCAGTGGCCAAAATTTGAGCTGCAGTAAGATCTATTTGACTAGCACATCTCAAAAAAAAACTTACTTCAGGTAACTAAGAATTAATGAAGAAGCATTTGAGATTCTTAGCTATAGGTTGAGTAATTATAGGAATTCTATTTCTCAGTTTGTCAAATTTGGCTATGAAATCCCTCATAGGCTCATGAGGCTCTTTATTCATCTGGGTGAGCTAGGCTAGCAAGGCATGTGCATCTTATATAGGCTTGAACCTTGCTTCAAACTTGGCTTTAAGTGTATCCCAGTCAGTCACTGATCTAGCTTGCAGATGCTAGAACTAGTCTGCAGCAGCACCTTGTAGTGTTTCCACAAAAAGCCTAACTGCCATGTCTTCTAATTCTACTCCAATAACACCATAAGCTATGCTAAAGGCTATAATGTGTTCATCAGGGTGAACTATCCCATCACCAAAGAATTTGGGAAAATTCTTTCTTGAACTACATGGGAGTTCATGCAGAGGTGGAGTCAAGTTGAGTCGGCCAAAAGAGTTACCCCAAGGGCCTCAAACTACCATGATTTAATTCATAAAAATAGAGATAACAAATCTAGATGGAGTGGCCAGATTACAAAACAAAAATGGAAAAGGACTGGCTCAGCTTCAACTTGAGGCTTCAAACTATGCACTCTTTCCCTACAGCTCTGGTTTTACAGACTAGATAAAATAATGGAGGTGGAGGAAGATGGTAAGGCTATAATTAATAATGGGTAAGACATGGAATGGAGTCGATAGAGTCTATAATGGATAAGGGTTATAATGATAATGGATTATATAGGTGATATTTCAATCTGAAACTTGAGGTTCCAAATTACACAAAATTATATCTCCAATGGAGTTGCTAAAAATTGTTGGGTGAATATTTTGTTGACCAGCTAACTGGTGAGAAAAATAAGTCCTATCACCATAGCAATAGGGAGATTGATCAACCAGATGTGCAGGTTTACTACATCAAAAGGGGATGAATCTCTCCTCTCATCAAGGGGAGGTTCCCTATCAAGTATATGGAGCTATAATATATATGTAAGTAGAAAATAAGACACAAGGGTAGGACAAACCATCCATCTCTCTTTTTTTAGAGATGATGCTAACAAATAGAGGAGAAATCCTAGGAAACACTGAAGACACTTCTCTTCTTTTAGAAGTATTCTAGTAGGAAACAATAGGAGTCCTTTCAAGGAACAAGTAACCGGTAACCAAAGTATAAAGTAACCAAAAATATAAGATGCAACACAAAGTCTCCACCTTAACTGCCCAAGAGGGAGATACGAAGAACAATGGGGGCATAAACTCATCCCAAGGTCCTTTACATAGGAAAAAATAAAATACAAACACACTGAAGGTACTTGTGGGGGTACAAAGTCATCCCACAATTGGTCTTCAGGATGCCTTCCTAACCACTTCTACTAGTTCTACTTGTTAAATCAAATGAACAAGAACACTTTTAGGAAATAGACATATGAACAATTTCCTAAATAACATAGGCTATTTCCAGTACAAAGTCTAAAAAGGTCACTTTCTTTCTTATTCAAATGAAGAAAAATGATTAACAATCTGAGCTCAAAGTCTCAGTAAATTCCTTTCAATTTGGGTAGAGTTTTTGCTTCTATAGCAAAAAAAGATCCTTATAACAATAAGAGAGATTACAATATATAGAGGTCGAGAGAGGTTTGGTGTGTTTATCCCATGGAATAGCTCATGCTGAGCATGCAATGCTTTGAATGCACTTTTAGTTCTATATTTTAACTCGACTATCATCCCCTAAAACTGGATGATCCTCTTAGTTCTCTCTCTTGATTGCATCGTTGTTTACTTTGCCTTTGTTCCTAAAGAAGTCATGTCTTTTAAAGGCTCGAGAAATCTACATCCACGTTTCTAGGTTCAAGAGGTCTATCAAATCCAAACACTGTGTTGACACTCTAGATATTTTGTATTATTTCCTCCACTTCATAGTGATTAGGGCTCTTGCACTTAAGTTTGCAAAAATCAACAGACACTTCATTACCACCAATTTGGCATCCTCCTATCTACCATCATTTGAAACATATCTCATGCGTGGGTATTTCTAATTCTTTTCTTCATCGTTCCTCCTTTTTGGCTGTTGAATTAGGTCCTTAAATTGCCTCTCTATTCTTTGGTCACTTTTTACTAAAAAATTGACATGTGGAAACATCCACTCAAAAATAGGCAAAGACACATGGTAGCTTTTGCTGCTATTAGAGGCTTTAGAAACATTTTTTATGAGTCCGGTAGAGGATGACACATGGCAATATCCACTGTGCTTTAACAGCTTTTCAAAACACTCAGGACTTATTTTAGATTCATGCAGAAGATGACACGTGGTGGTCTCCACTATGCTCTAAAAAATGTTTAGGATAAGATTATAAACTAGTTTGAAACTTGGACGCAAACATGTGTCGCTCTTTGTGGAGTTATAAATGAACAGGTGGCAGCTTTTGCTTGTCTTTGGAGAGTTAAGTGGATGATGACACATGGCACATTTCACTTTCTTTGACAACTCACTAGGGGTCCACCACAGTCTTTATGAAAACAAGAAATAGGAGGGAGAAATTGTAGAGATTGACACTTGTCAGCTTCTGCCAAACTTTTACAAGGGACACGTGGCACGTTCTGCAACTTCTTTGATAAATGTTTATTGATAGAGGCTTTGAAACCTATTAGAAATTTAGAATTACAGATGTAGACATGTGTTGCTCTCTACAAAGTTACAAGGGAAAAGGTGGCAGCTTCCATTATGATTAGAAACAAAGTGCAATAGGCCTCGACAGATGACTTGTGGTGGCTTCCACTTGACTCATTCTTTTCGGGGTGCTCCTTTGAACCATTTTGATTGAACCGACTAATCGAACCAACTTTAGTTCAATGGTTCAATGGTTTAATGTCTTTGTTTTGGTTAAGTTTTGACTATTTAAAACCATTTCTAAACCATGTTGAATCTTTGCTTTGAAATAACCACATTGAACTTTTAAACCTTTGCTTTGATGTTGAACCTTGAACCCATTGAACCGTGTTCAATCTTCGCATGGAAACTTGTCAATGAGCCCCTTTTTGGTTGAACTCATTCAAAGAAGCCATTGAAATAGTTGAACCTGCTAATTTCAAGCATGTTGAGTTTGTAGATTTCTGTAAAATCTCAAAAAGTGAGGAACTTGAAAGCTCAGAAGAAATTTTGAAAAGGGAAGAGGCAAATTTGGTCTTGTAGGATGAAAATGGCTCATACATTGTCCCAAAAAGAGTGACATTTTTTGGGGGACAACAAATTTTCTTGATCCTAAATTGTGTGTTGAAAGGAGAGAAGAAGTTGGACTGGGCAACTATCTTAAGTGATAACTTGCACAAACATATGATGTAACTTTATAGTGCATTTTTTTCAAAAGAAGCATTCATAGGTACCTTCTACATGTCTCCCTATTTGATGTATAACTTGGTGTACAATCGGATTTTCCCAGGGCTTACCAAGAACCTTTCTAGAATGAGGATATATGAGGTATACCTAGAAATGACTTTGGAGGGATTCAAAAATAATTTCTATAGATTCTACAATTACTTCTTCAACACTATGATGAGCATTTTATTCCCTTTAAGAAGTCTCAATAGAATGTCTAAGGTATCCCAAGAAGTAATTGAGAGTTTGGTGCCTCATACATTCAATTCAAAACATTCACATACATTAGGGTGAGTGGTTATTTGAGGGCTTCTCACAAATTGATAAGGTACATGGATGATAAAGTTGTGGTCATAGAATTATGCAAGCAGATGGTGCATCTACAAGAAATGATTGTTTCCAAAAATATAAACAATCCTTTCAAGTTTATTGTAGAGATAAGATACTACACATGTCTTTCTCTATCCAAAGTAAAGGGATTAGAGCAAGAAATGGGATATTATAGGATTGAAAAAGTGTTGCCTAGACCCAACTATGATATAAAATGGTTGATAATTACTATAATAGGTGAAATCTTGTACTAAGTGCACTATAAAGACATCTAGTTTGGTTGTACCACTGAGGAAGATGTAAGAAAATTATATTACATGAGGCTGATGGTATAGGAGGTTCTTACCTAAAACATTAATCTCATCCCCAAAGACATGGAAGATGATAATATGACATTGGTAGAAACATATACAAAGAAAATGTTGAAATGTAGCCTACATTATAAGTTAACTTCATTTCCCAAGAAAATGAATCCATGGCAAGGAGGGATTTTAAGATTATGAGGAGAATATTCAAGTGGTTGATGAAACATGGGGTTAATTTCAATGTACATGACACCCCTGCCCTCCAAGAATTTTGACAAGTTGTGTAATTAAAGGAATTCTTACCAGCATACATGGGTGATCCTTCAGCTCCACTGACAACAACAAGAGGAAAGGGGAAGCAAAAGGTAGGTGATATGGATTTATCCAAAAATATTGATATAGAATCAATAACAACCTCTCGATCTACAGTGGGATTGTCATTCTCAAAATTGACAATTCTGGTAGAAAACCAAGATAAAATTGCTATAGGAGAAGTGTGACTAGCAAGTGTCATTCCCATATCCATCATGACTGAGGAAGTTCCCAAAATGCTAGCCATTCCAATAATTGCACCACTTGTTCCACTCACATAAAAAATTGTAGTTGATCCTTATTTGATGACCTACACAAGAAAGAGGGGAGCATAGGGAGAGCCAAAGCAACCTAGACAAAAGAGGCTAAAGAAAATATTAAAACCTTTGACCTGAAGTCCTAAGAAGAAGGAGGTTACATTCAAAGATATGTCTCTCAAGGAAGACTCTTTGAAAAGAACATAAGATCAATCTTCATACACCCAAAAATTGAGGGACATGAGTGATGATGAGGATTCACATGAAGGAAGGTCTATTACTGAGGTAATGAAGAGACAACATGCATTTACTCCCCCTCAAGTGAAGTTGGGGTAAAAAATCTAAGGGAAAGGCCACAAACCCTAGTGAAGGTCCCAATGGTAGGATTATTCATTGAATAGGTTCCCATGGGAGTAAGAGATAGAAATGATGAGGAGGATGTCTTGATCTTAGATGATTTTCTATCCTTTGAAGATGTAGTGTAGGTTAGGATTGAGGCATCCACACATGCCCATTCTCTTCGAAAAAAGGAGACATAATCCTTGAACATGAAGGCATTTATCTAAACTATCATCACCCATCCACCAAACAAAGACAAGGGTGGGGAGGTTGAAAATGTGCATGAATTTGGTGAGAAGACTAGAGAGGATATAGTTCATAGTGAACAAGTCCCCAACAATAGTGAAAAGGTGGAGGCATGGGGGGAAGAAGAAGTGAATGTTGCAGCAACTATTAGATCATCACTAGATGTTTCTTCCCTTCCAAATGTGTCAAGCTCGATACCTGAGAAAGGAATAAATGTTGGAGAAGGTGGGGGATTAAGCCTAAAAATTGGTACCCCCACCTCTTCATAACTAAAAAAGAAGTAGATAAATTAAATAAAGATGTTGAGGTAAGAGTCTCTGGAGATTTTTATTTAATTGAGGTACCCTAGTAACTTCTCCCTCATATTAAAGTTCATGATCCTATTTGACATAAAGGTGACAAGGCAATGATTGGTGAAGAGTTGCCTAAGGGAAACAAGGAGGTCACCATATCTTCTTCCATCTAGGGTACCCAATTAGGCAAGGAAGGTGAATTGGTTTTAAAACCTTCTGCCCAGACCACATAATAAAGAAGCTCTATCAATAGATTGCTCATGGGGTCCCAACAACTCGAGTTAGATTTTAAAGTCCTAAAGTAGATAGAGTCAAGTGAAGAAGGGGAAATAGGAGTTGATAAGAAGGGGAATGAATCAGAGAGTGATGAAGAAGCTGAGAAAATTGTGATAGGATTGAAACCTACTCTTGTGACACTCCCTTTATCAAATTTTCTAGTAACACCACCATTTTTTACATCAAATCATACATCAAGGTCCATGACTCCAATGTGATTACAAACAATACCCCTTCTTTAGGTCAAAGAGCAGGTTAAGGAGAAAAAGAATATTTAAATCAAAGTTAGGTACATATATGTGATGAATATTGCCCAGGCATACAAGGTAAAACCCCCAAACAAGTCCAAAACACTTACTAAGACCAAATTTACTGATGATAAATAGAGGAATGTGGAGATAGCTATTCCCCTACCTAATGATTTGGATGCTCCCCTTGAGATCTACATAGTTTATAGGTATGATCTAGGGGAACCTTATAAAAATGAGCTGAAGTATAGCTCACAAGTTTTGTCTAGCATGGTGTCCCATAGAATGGATAAAGATAAATCCATCATGGAGAAATTGAAAGCCTAAGATCAAGCTATAATTTAGTACTTGCAAAAGTTACTGAGTGAGCCCAAAGTAGTAAATCCAACTTCTATCAGAGCTCTAGACCCTCCTCTTTTCTCCATGAGTTCATTTCATTTTATTTGAGTTGACAAATTTAAATCTAGAGGTTAGGAAACTAAAGAGTGGCAAGAATATTTGAGCACTAAAGATAACAAGATTATTCATTCAACATTAGAATATTTGGATGATATAGTGGACAAATAATGAGAGTGTGACACTTAGATGTCTACTTACAATGAAAATATAAAGAACTGGGAAAAGATCCAGCCCAAAATAGATGAAGTATGCAATGTGAGGATAAACACTTTAGTGGTAGAGAAGATCATCTTTTTAGATAATCATAAGAGTCCTATAGAGTATCAATTGGTAGTGAAGCATCAACTAACATTTCTTAAAGAAGGTGTCTTTGCTTTAAAGGGAGAGGAACAGTCTCTCAAGATTGTGACTAAAGAAATAGACACTTTCCTTAGAAAAATGGTGAACCTTGATAGTGAATGTGACTTGATAGAAGAAGCAATACACAATACTCTAAAAAGCCTCATTGATGTGCCTCAAGGAGCCTTTGATACCACAATATAAGGTAGTTGGTGACACTTGACAAGGATTGTGACTAACTCAAAGCACTCATTGGGCATAAACAAGCCATTCTTCAAAAGGTCACCGCCTAGCTTGAGGAATATAATGTCAATTTAAAATACCAAGTATGCCCAGATCAAAAGGATATCACCTCCATGATTGATAGGTATACTAATTATAAGAATAATTTGGTGAAGGATTCGGTTATCAATGTTGATTCTAGAGCATAATTGAGTATTTTGGTTTTTTCCTGGTTGGCACTATTCTTCCCTCTTCCTCCCTTTCTCTTTCTTCTTCTTTCTCCATATTTCCCACTAGGAAACTATTGTACCCTACCCATTAGTGACACACCCCTTTAAGAGTCAATTTTGTATAATAATTGGTATAGGAAAGGGATGTTTTAGTTTTTTGTACAAGAAGTCAAAAGTTTGTTTTTGTCTCTTGCAGAACTGCTCCCCATGTGTATAGATATAAATATTCTTCCGTGGTTCAACATTAAAATTGGCATCATCATAGAAGCATGAGCATAGTCTAAGGAATCATGTTTGTTACAAAATTTGACAAGATCTAGGCTCTTGAAAGATTTTTCTAGTTGGAGCATCTTTTAGGAATATCTTGAGAATAGATAAATAATTGTATAAGTAAAGGGGGTTTGTCCCTTTACAGGGCTTGGTCAAATTTTTGAGTTTGAAACTATAGATTAGGAGAGTTCTCCATATGTGATTTTTTGGGTGCCAAATTGATTTATGTTGTAAAATCATTGGTAAGCTTTGAGAGTATTCATAATTTCTCCCTTGTTACAAATTTATTTCACATAGTGTTGTGTTATGTAAATTTTGAGATATGTCATATATAGTTTTGATTCAGTTAATTAATGGAATTTGTTCTTGGTTTAGTGCTCCTTCTAGTTGTTGAAGTATAATGCTTTCTTCTACTTTATTTGTAGATTTTGCATTTAATGTATTCTTATTTATGGTAGTCATTTAGGGTTTATATCCAAAGTATAAAATCCTTATACCTTGAGATTTGGGAATAGGGTGTTGATAGTCTTCTAAGGGTAGTCCTAGGCACATGAATTTAGATGGAGGGAATTATTGAAAGGTTATTACTAACATTTTTTATAAGCTTTTGAGGGTCATTTATGCATGATTTCATTTCATCTATTTCTAAGCTAAAAATCACATGTTAATGAAAATGATGTAGCTATTTTGTGAACTTCTTTGTGCTCATTTACTAACCATCCACATTTTTATCCATTATTTGAATAAACATAGTTTTACCTCATCCTGCCCTGTAGATAACATATTTTTTACATATAATAAGTGTTATTTGCCTTGAGAATGCATGAGACTATGTATAATTAAAATGTATTCATTATGTGTGCTTTGAGTCTTAGTGCTGTAATTCTTTATTTTCCCATTATCATTAAAATAATAATCAAGATAAAGATTGCATCCATATTTTCATCTATCTTTAGAAGCCTATATATGATATAAAACATTTGTGCATTTTCATCTAAAAACCCTTCTTGGGTGAAGTGTATAAGTTTTATTTTTCTTTGATCATATTTCCCTTTTAGTACTAATAATCATCATGAAGCTTGAAGTGCTAAATTCCTTCATGTTAGTAGGTTACTGTAGTAGGTCCTCTCACCTTGGTCCAGGTAGAGCTAAAAGTAGTAGGGAATTGACCATACCCTTTTTATATGCTTCCATATTCCATTTTGGATGTTAAACCCTTCCCTAGATACAATGACATAATAACAAGTTTCTCATCTTTGCTTATCATTTTTTCTTTTTTGAGTGAATAAGGCTGAACTATAGAGGTGTACAACTAGGAACCAACATGATTTTTGGCACTGTTGTCGAGGACTTTTGTAGAGAATAATTTTAATATTCTATATTTTTCTATATATTTGTATACCCTTAATCCTAGAATCCTATTCTCTTAATAATTCTTGTAAGCTTCATCAGAATTTGCACTCAAAACATATAGTAGTTTTTCAACTATTAAGATCTAAAAATTTATTTCCAGTGGCAACTCTAAGTTTCATTTCTCTATTTTTGATTAGATTAATATCTATCTTTATTTTTAATATATTAACATCTAGTTTTAAGTGATCCTTTATTTGAAAAGTTGGAGGGGTTGAGGTCAACCTTCAGAAGTGACATATCTAGGTAACGTATTTCTTTGTTACATATTCCTCAAAGGAGGAGGGGATCAGTTTAGAGCCCTATTGAAGGTCCCAATTTAGTTTCTAAGGATCATTCTAGTTTTGGTGACCTTGGATTGCCTATTAACCATCCCCTGGTCAAGGATTACCATATCTTCCCTAGCTCTTCTGAGCCTTATATCCCTATAAATTATCCCACTCCTTCCACACCAAGTCAATCTCCCCTTAAGTCTGATCCAACAAGTCCACCTCATCACCAATTCATAATTATTTTCCATTTATTCTTGAACATATTATTAAACAAATAATTAGGCATAGGGATAAAGATGGGAATGAGCATCCTACTTTCCATGTTCCTAGATTTAGACCCATCAAATTTGAGGGGATGGAAGGTTATCCAAATGAGTTTCCAAATGAGATAAGAAAATGCCTTCCAAAGTTTCAAGGGAACAATGTAGTAACCAATGATCAACATTTGAAATCCTTTCACAATATCATTGAATATTATGAGGTTAAATATGAGTATGTGTGCATTAAGTTATTTGTGCACACATTGGAAGATGATGCACGTGATTGGTTCAATTCTCTTCCCCTAGGATGTATTGACTCATGGGAAGAGATGAGGAATGTTTTTAGGATCCAATATGGTGAAAGGATTGATCCAATGTTTCTCTTAGCTAAATTTTAAAATATTAAGAAGAATCCTAAAGAATGTGTATAGGATTTTAATACTTGATTCAATAAAGATATGATGTGGTTTCTTGAGAACATAAGGCCTAGTGACACAACATGATTGATAAAGTATTGTGATGCCTTTGATAAAAAGGTTTCTTATTACTTGAGGTGTAAGGCTCCCATAAATCTATGGTTGGCTTTCAATATGGCCATCCAAATCGAGAATAATATTAAATCTATGGGAAATCCTTTGAACAAGTGAGATGATGTGAAGCTGGTCAATCTAGAAAAGGCACAATTTACTAGGGTCGCTAGCTTGGAAGACATTGTTAAGACTTTGGTTTCTACTATCAAAGAAATGTCTTATATGCTAGCCAAAGTTGAGAAGGGCATCCTTAATGTGTCTACTAGTCAGGAAATGACTCTAAATCTACATTGAGCTCAGAGGGGACCTATTTTCCACATTTAGGATAATGATAAGGGAAAGAAACCTACACATGAGGAAAGACTAGATAGAAACCATGATAGAGGAGATTGAAAAGAAGTAACTGATACTTTGAATGCTAAGGTAAACACTATGAGTCTTGATTTATGCATTGATTGGTGTGATAAATGTTTCCTCCCACACTCCCCATGTGACACGATTGAGGTAGTCAATGAAAAGTTGGGTGAGCCTAAAGACACTTCATCTGACTATGAGGTTTTTATGTTTGATTATCAAATCCCTTGGGATGAATTGATAACTTCCATAGAGTTAAGGACTAATATTATGGTTGACTATTTATGGAGTGTTGTATAATAATAATGTGTCCTAACCTTTAATTATGCATGGGATATTAATGTACCCTAAGCATACAAATTTCCTATACATGACTTTGATCATTTACGTTCTATGATGATCAATAAGTATCCTAAGGGAAATCCATCAGATGAATATACATATATTTTAATTAATGTAATAGCTACCCAAAGGAGTAAGATCAACTTGAGAAGTAGGTAACTAAGTGATACTCTTCAAGATACTACCCCTACACATCCAAAAGTAAGAAGTGCAAGTAAGGAAACAAAGAAAGCTATGACCATCATAGAGGCCTCTAAGAAAGTACCAATCACTCAGGCTACTAAGACTAGAGAGGTTCTTACCAAGAGAAACAAAATGCCTATGTTATCTAGTATCCCTAAGGGTATTGGTGAGGTCAAGTAGAACCCACCTCTAAAGACTCCCATGAAGCATCCTATTCCATCCCAGCCTAACCCACTTTATATTTTAACTAGATATATCCTATTTGGAGTTGCTATTACTCTTCCACCAAACACCCCTCTTCACTAGTAAAGTGTATGTGACATGGATTAGGTGTTGAGTCAAATAAAATTCAAAGTACCACTTGTTAAATTACTATAGATCTTGAAGCACAAGAAGAGAGCCTTTAAATATCTGGAGTTTAGTGAGAAGCTAATTTCTAATGAAATTAAGATACCCCAAATACTTTTAAAATAAAATGAAGAATCAGAAGAGGTTGTTAAACTTGCTCTTGAAGTCTATCTAGGTATGACATTGGTAGAGAGCTAGCTATATGTGGAGCCATTCTACACAATCTTAATGATCGATGGAATGATTATCAAGAACTACATGTTTAATTTTGGTGCTTCTTACAATGTGATGCCCTTATGTGTCCTAAATGAGCTCAAGGTAAAAATAACATCTACCTTTGGCAAGTGTTATGTCATGGATTCAAGGGAGGTGCTAGTTGTGGGACAAGTTAAAGGGTTGGTTGTACAATTGGAAGTTCGTCCTGGCAAGTTCTTGAATATGGATGTGGTAGTTGTGGATTGCCCACCTAAATGGGGAATTTTATTATTGTGAAAATGGGTTGTCAGTATAGGTGAAAGTGTGTAGATGGACCTTTCTTACACCACCATCCCTATAGAGGGTAAGATGGTCAAAATTTATAGAGAATTTAAGATTTTAAATATAATTGAAGATCCAAATCATGATCTAAATAAAGTAATGTACACTGATGTTGAGTTAGGTAATTTTATTGGAAATATTGATGCTGATGATTAGCTAGTTGCCCTTGATGAAGAACTTGACAAGGATGATGTAGTTTAGGAAATGTGCTTTGATGGAGCTTGCTCCAGCTCTAAAAATGGAGCCGAGGTGGTCTTATATATCCCCAATGGTAAATTCTATATGTTTTCTTTCCATCTTGATTTTGATTACACTAATAATATTGTTGAGTATGAGGTGCTTTTACTTGGTTTGTGGATTGCTTGGAAATATGGAATCAAGTGCCTACTTGTCAAGGGTGACTTAGAGTTAGTAGTTAAACAAGTCCACAATGTATATACCACTAAGAATAATAGGTTGAAACAATACCAAAATGATACTTTGGATTTGATTAAAAAATTTGATGCACTTAACATCTCTTATCATGACAAAGGTCTGAACCAATAAGCTGACAGACTTGTAGGGCTAGATGTTCAATTTGACATCATAGATACAAGCCCTTACTATTAGTATCAAGTAAAAGTGATGGTTAGACCTTCAGTCCTAGATAATATTTTTCATTGGCAAGTATTTGAGGATGATGTTTAGATTAAGAGGTTTCTAAACTGTGAAGCTAAATTCTATGGTCAGCTCATAGACTTGGAACCTATGGTTCAAGTTTGTGATAAGAAGGAGACCTTGTTTGTGAGAGACATTATTTATCCAAAGATAAACACTATCCCAAGAGGATTGGTCAGTTTAAAGGCATATTTTGATGGAGCAAATAGAGTCAAATTGAGAGACTTATTTATTTCAAAAGATGTGATCGAATATAATTTGGGTTCCCTAGAGAACCCAAAGAAAGTATGGTTGAGTACTCCCTTAAGTATAGATGAGAAAATGGATTATATATAGTTGCTAAATAAATACAAAGATTTATTAGAATGGTATTATTCTAAGTTGAAATCATATAGGGAAGATTTGTTCTAGCATGTCATCCCATTATAGCCTAGTAGTAAGCCTTTTAGGCAAAATCAATGACCCATCAACCCCATCTTTGGCCACCAAGTTGTGGGAAGAGTTAAAGAAGCTGAAGGATGGGGGTATTATTCAACATATCAAGTATTCTTCATGGGTTACAAATCTAATCCCCATGTGGAGGAAGAATGGTGATATCTACCTATGTGTAGATTTTTGAAATTTAAACAAGGCTTCTTTGAAAGATAATTATCCCTTGACACATATGGATAACTTGCTAAAAAATGTTATAAGATCAAAAATGATGTCCACATTGGATGGCTTCTCTGGGTATAATTAGGCCATGGTAAAAGAATCAGAGAGGTCTAAGATTGAATTCACAACACCATGGGGTACTTGGTACTTATATTTACATGAGAATAGCCTTTAAGATAATGAATGTTGGTGCAACATTTCAGTGAGCTATGGATGTTTCCTTTGTAGGGATAATTAGTGAGTTTATTATTTTATATTAGGATGATATCACTATGTACTCAAAAAATAGGGATGAACACTTAAAACACCTTGAGAAGGTGTTGATCAGATGTAGCAAATTTGGTATTTCACTTAATCCCAAGAAGTGCCACTTTGGAGTACAAAAGGCCAAACTACTAGGATATATAGTGTCCAAAGAAGGTGTCATAATTGACCTTAAAAGGGTCGAAGCTATTGACAAAGAGCCTATTATACAATCCAAAAAGGGGATTCAATCTTTCTTTGGGTATATCAACTTTCTAAGGAGTTTTGTATCTAAATTTGTAGAGATTACTCTACCTATCACTTCTATGTTTATGGAGGACCAAACCATTAAGTGGGAGGAAAAAGCCGTGCAAGCATTCAATGACATCAAAGGAACATTGAAGTCTAATCCTACCTTGGCTAGTCCTGATTATAAAAAGCCATTTCAAATATTCTCTTTTGCATCAAATCATACTATTGCTACTATCTTATTGTAAAATAATGAAGACAGTCATGAGCCTCCTATAGCTTTCTTTAGCAAAGCTATGAAAATATTTGAACTAAGTTACACTATAATGGGGAAACAAGCCTTTACCCTTTTAAAAGCTACTAAAATATTCAAGCCTTATATTCTAAGTTCTAAAATTGTTACCTACATCCCTCATATGATGGTGAAGGATATTTTAATTTAGACCAACATATCCAATAAGAGGTGCAGATGGGTCAACAAGTTACAAGAGTATGACATGGATATTTAGAATACCAAGTTGGTAAGAGGAATGGGTCTAGCCAAGTTTATGGCTAAGACTAATTTATAAGTTTTTGAGGTAAACAATGTTATTCTTGACATTGATGATTATTTGACTCAATTCAACATGTCTCCATGGTATAGGGACAATATCTATTACTTACAAAGTTTGAATTACCCCCATAACTTGGTTAATAATCAAAGAAGAACTCTTACACTCATGTCCCAAAAATACCTATTGACTAAAAATAGACTTGCATGGAAGAATCCAGATGGATTTCTCCTAAGATGTGTGTTGAAAGAGTAAAATGTTGACCTGATTGAAGATTTCCATAGTGGAGTATGTGGTGTCCACTTTGCACCTAAAGTTATAGCTCATAATATCTTGATAGTAGGTTATTGGTGGCCATATTTATTTAAATATGTTGCTCTAAAATTTAAAAGATGTGAGAAATGTCAGTGCTTTGTCGAGAGGTTAAAATCTTTTGGATCTCTTCTATTATAGCCTGTGATGATTGAGGGATCATTTAGACAATGGGGAATGTATTTCATTAGGTAAATTTTTGAATTGTCAAGCATTGGAAATATATAGATCATATTTTCAACTGATTACTTCACAAAGTGGGTAGAGGTGATTCTTATGAAGAAGGCAACATACCAAATAGTAATGGATTTCTTGTTGAACTAGATTATTTTTAGGTTTGGTGTTCCTATTAAGGTTATTTATGATAATGCCATGAGTTACAAAGTTAAGCCTTTAGTTGTGATGTGTAAAGACTATGGGATTGAACTTACTTATGCATCCAATTATAATCCTCAAGGGAATGGATAATCATAATCAAGTAATAAGAATTTGCTCAAGATTAGTAGACAAACATTGGAAGTAAATAAGAGGAAGTGGGGTGAATAGTTAAAGTTTGCTTTGTGGGTAGATAGGGTTACACCCATGAGAGCCATAGACAAAATCCCTTTTGAGGTTTTTATGGAGTTTAATCTATTTTTCCTATAAATTTGTAGTTACCAACTTATCATCTCATGCAACAAATATGAGATGTCAAGGTAGGAGATGTCAAACAAATTAATGACTATGAGAACAAAATGAACCAGATTATTGAGCTTGATGAAATTAGAAGATAGGCATGTGAAAAACACATCAAGTTCAAGGAGAAATTGAAGAAGATATTTGATAAGAAGGTTGATCCAAGAACCTTCCAAGTAGGTGATCTAATTTTACTCTAGGATAGTATGCATGAGGAGAAGGGAAAACATGGTAAGTTTGATGCCTTGTAGATGGGTCCCTATTCTATTGATTGCTGGATTGGGGAACATACTTTCTTCTTGAGAGACTTAGATGGTGAAATATTAGAGATTCTAGTCAATGGTAGGCATTTGAAGCATTTTTTAGCTTAAGTCCATCATAGCTTATGTACATATGTATTATATTATATAGTGCTTTGTTGTTCTATCTTGTCATTATTTTTTTGCCCCTTGTCTTGGGATATATTTATATATCTTTCTCCCTTTCTATTTTTTATTCGTGATCTCATTCTATGAGCTTGTTTTGTTTTGTTGAAGCCTTCAAAGTTGCTTAGTCTTGACTCCACATCTTAATGTATTGGCACTGGTCTTTTTTTCTATGGTTCTTTGCACACTCATAGGGGGTATGCATCCTTGAGTGAGAGCCAATGTTAGTGCTCAAAATTGCATTAAGAAATTGAACCCTTTTCTCCTTTTGATAATTGAAATAACATAAGTTAGACCATGTTGAGTTTAAATGTTTAAAATCTTTGGCCCTTATTTGTATCAAATTTTGAGTTATTGGTCTTGTTTCTATCTTCACATATTTCTTCAGAAGGTTGAGTTTATTTGAAATGGGATAAGTCATCTATATTGACTATCATTTGGTAAGAAATATCTATGAACTTTTTGAAGGATACTTCAGAAGATAAGGGACATTTTCTTTACTTTCAAAAGGTATTTTCATGATGAGAAAATTCTACAAGTGCAAAGGTATGTGTATGTTTTCATGTGTATATTTCATTACTACCTTAAGATCAAGGGGGAAAAGCCCCATAAATATAGAGGAAATAGCCATATTGCACCTTCAATGGTTTTACTAATTAAGTTATGAGATTATCTTTGGGTATCTTGAGAATCCTACACTCCCCATATCAAAAGAATGGTTCAAAGGTAAAAAAGTATCCGAGAATCTGAACTCACATATAATTAGGACATGTTTTGGATTCTCAAGGGGTTTAAGTTTTGAGCTCCTTTTTAAAATAGTTTTCCACTTAGTTTTTATGGGCAAAGTGCAGAAAGTTCTCAAGGGCCAAATGTCTAAATAAGTTGAAAAAGATTCCATGTGTTATCTCCTCAATTTTTTAGAGTGTCGATCCTCATTTGAAGATTGCCCTACTTACCCTTCAATAATCAAGGTTCAAAAGGTCTCTAAGGTATGAGTGCTAGAACATGCAAGCTAAGATTTAAGACACATGGTAGGATTTTAGGGATTTTAAGTATTGGGCCCTTTCTAAAGATTGCCTCTCTTGGAAATCGAGCAAGGTTAAAAAGGTATGTAAAGGCCCAGATAATCAAGGTAATGACACATAGCATTCATACACTCTATATTAGGCTCAATATATCTTAGACGATTACACCAAAAGGAGATGGTAAGTGAAAAGGGTGTAAAGAGTCCTCAAGGACCCAAAAAACACTAAAAGGTAAATCTTACTTGAGCGGGTCTATGTGTTACAAAGGAGAAACATTGGCACACTTCCATCCATTTTTCAAAAGTTTCTTAAATAATTAATGTGGTAGTTGGTGATTAGCCATTTCATTTTGAGGCATTAATGGCAACCCTAATCTTAAAATGTGAGGGGTTATAACTACACTTTTCTTTTCATTTGAATTCACCCTTCATGTTTAGAGCTAATATTTGTACATTCAAATGATTTGTGTGCCATAAAGACATGCAACATGAAAATAGTGATCACAAAAAATTTCTCAAATATTTTTGAACTTCATCTATGTGAAGTTCTTTTAATCACCATTAAGTGTTCCTCGACTCTTTGGTGTTATGTTCTTGAAGGGAGTTTAAGGATATTTGGAGGGTTGTTAGTGTGAATAATTCATTATAGAATATTTCACTTAGTGAGTTAAGGAAAAATGGCCACATATTCTACATCAATAAAGAGTAATATCACCTATATTCTTGATGAAATTAGATACATGGATGTTCAAGGGTTAGATTTCATAACTTTATTGAATGTTTTACAATGACCAAACCCTATCCTAGTTGTCTCCAACCTTTATAAGAGCTTCATGGTCCCTAAAATATCATTCCCTTTGGCTACCCCATATCATAAGTTGGTTATTTCATGTGCCTAATTTTATCACCCATACACTAGGACTGTTATGGATGGGAGTCAATCAGTTGTATGTTTGTTCACCCTTGAGGCCTTCAACCCCATGCTCAAAATTCCTTCCCAACCTAAGAGTATCATACTTACTTTGGAGGAGTGCCAACACTATGTAGAAGGAAAATACAAGGTGGTATGGGACATTGTGAACTCTTTTTGGCTAGCTAGGAAGAGGCAAAAGGTCTCTCGAATGTCAAAAAGTCTAAATTTAATAGAATTCAATGAATTGCCTCAATAAATTATTGCCATGGTGGACCGAATCTATGGTGTTCCCACTATGGAAAAGTTTAAACCATGGATGTTCTTGATCCTAATATATGTGTTGGAAGGAGAGAATTTGGAGTGGGCAAACATCTTAAGAGACAACTTGCACAAATAGATGATGTAACTTCATAATACATTTTTTTTGAAAGAAACATTCATAGGTACCTTCTACATGTTTTTCTATTTGATGTATAGCTTGGTGCACAATGGGATTTTACCAAGGCTTAACAAGAACCTTTTTGGAATGATTATATATGAGGTATAACCAAAAATGACTTTGGAGGGATTCAAAAATAACTTCTGTAGAGTGTACAACTGCTTATTCAACGCTATGATAAACATTTTCTTCCCTTTAAAAAGTCTCAATAGAATGTCCAAGGTAGCCTGAGAGGTAATTGATAGATTTGATGCCTCATACATTTAATTCAAAAAATTCACATACATCAAGGTGAGTGGTTACTCAGGGGCCCCTCACAAATTACCAAGGTACATGGATGATAAAGTTGTGATCATGAAATTGTGCAAGTAGATGGTGCATCTGCGTGGAATGATTTCTACTAAAAAGATAAATAATCCTTTCAAGTTTGTAATAGAGATAGTACACTACGCATGTATTTCTCTAACCCAAGTAAAAGGGTTGGATCAAGAAATGGGAAATTGCAAGATTGACAAAATGCCACCCATACCCAACTATGATATAAGATGGTTGATAAATAATTCAATGGGTGTAATCTTACACCAAGTGCACTATAAAGACATCTGGTCTAATTTTACCACTGAAGAAGATGTCAAGAAATTAGATTTCATGCAATTTATTGTATAAGAAGTTCTCACCTACAACATTACTCTCATCTCCAAAGACATGGTAGATGATAAGATGACACTAGTAGTAACATATATAGAGAATAATGTTGAAATGTAGCCTATAACATAGGTCAACTTTACCACCCAATAAAATGAATCCATAGCATGGAGGGATTTTATGATTATGAAGAGAACATTCAGGTGGTTGAAGGAGCATGGGTTTGATCTTGGTGCACATGACACCCTTGCCCTCCAAGAATTTTGACAAGTTATAAAACTAAAGGCATTCCTGCCATCATACATGGATGATCCTTTAGCTCCACCAGTAGTAATAAGAAACAAGGGGAAGTGAAAGGTAGGTGATATTGATTTATCTAAAAATATTAATACATAATCAATAAAATCTTCCAAATCCAAAGTAGGATTGTCATTCTCAAAGTTGACAAGTTTAGCAAAAAATTGGGACAAGATTGCTATCAGGGAAGTGCAACTAGTCAATTCTACTCCCATATCTATCATGATTGAGGAAGTTCACACAATGCCAACTATTCCATATATTTCACCACTTCCTCCACCCACACAATAACCTATAGTTGATCCTTCTCTGAGGACTTACATAAGAAAATGGGGAGCAGAGGGAGAGCCAGGTTAGCCTAGACAAAAGAGGCCAAAGAACATATTGCAACCTCCAGCTAGGAGTCCTAAGAAGAAAAAGGAGGTTACATTCAAAGATATGCCTCCCAAGGAAGCCTCCTTGAAAAGAACATAAGATCAATCTTCATATGCCCAAAAATTTAGGGACATGAGTGATGATGAGGATTTAGATAAAGGAAGACCTATTGTTAAGGTAATGAAGAGACAATGTGCATTTACCCCCCCTCAAGTGAATATAGGGTAAAGAACTCTAAGGGAAAGGCCACATACCCTAGTGAAGGTCCTGATGGTAGGATTATTCATTTAATAAGATCCCTTGGGAGTAAGGGATGGAGATGATGAGGATGATGTCTTGATTTAAGATGATATTCTATCCTTTAAATATGTAGTGTAGGTTGGGATTGAGGTGGCCACATAAGCCCATACTCCTCAGGAAAAGGAAACAATTTCCTTGAACATGGAGGCATTTGTCAAAAATGTCATCACCCAACCACAAAACCAAGACAAGGGTGGGGAGGTTGAAAATGTGCATACATATGATGAGAAAACTAGAAAGGATCTAGTGCATAGTGAATAAGTCCCCACTAATAGTGAAAAGGTGGAGGCATAGGGGGAAGAACAAGCAAATGTTATAGCAGCTATCAGAGCATCACCAAATGTTTCTTCCCTTTTAAAGGTGTCAAGATTAATACCTGAGGAAGGAATAAATATTGGGGAAGGTGGGGGATCATTTTTGTAAATGGGTACCGCACTGATTTAGAACCAAATAAGGAACCAAATAAATTAAATAAAGATGCTAAGACAGGTTTCTCTGGATATGTTGCTTCAATTGAAGTACCCTAGTGGCTTCTCCCTCATATTAAAGTTCATGATCTTGTTTGACATAAAAGTGTTGAGGCCATGATTGGTGAAGAGTTTCCTGAGGGCAAATAGGAGGACACCATAGCTTCTTCCATCCAGGGTACCCACTCAAGAAAAAAAGGTTAATTGGTTTTAAAACCTTCCACCTAGCTCATAGAATAAAAAAGATTTATCAACATATTGATTATGGGATCCCAAAAACTTAGTTCATAGTTTGAAGTCCAAGAGTAGATAGAGCCAAGTGAATAAGGGGAAAGAGGAGCTGATAAGAAGGGTAATGAATTAGAGAGTGATGAAGAAGTTGAGAAAATTGTGCTAGGCTTATAACCTACTCCCTTAACACTCCACTTATCAAATGTTCTAGTAATGCCATCATTTGTTACATCAAATCTTACATCAAGATCTACAACCCCAATGGGATTTTAGACTAAACCCCTTCTTTGGGTTAAAGAGTAGGTTAAAGAGAAAAAGAGTATTTCAAGAAAAGTCAGGGATATATATGTGATGAAGATCACCCACACATACAAGGCCAAACCCCTAAAGAAGGCCAAAAAACTTGTTAGGACCACATGTATTGATGACAAACAAAGGAATGTGGAGATAATTATTCCTCCACCGGATGCTTTGAAGAAAGATGATCTCCTTGAGAGCTACATAGTTTATAGGTATGATTTAAGGGAACCTTTTAGGAATGATTTGAAGCATAGATCACAAGTTTTGGCTAGCATGGTGTCCCATAAAATGGACAAAGATAAAGCACCATAGAGTAATTGAAAGCCTAGAATCAGGGTATGATCCAATACTTTCAAAAGTTACTGAGTGAGCCCAAGTGGTAACTCCAAATTTTAGTAGAGATCTAGAGCCTCCTCTTTTCTCTATAGTTCATTTCATTTCAGCCGAGTTGATGGATATAAATCTAGAGGTTGGGAAACTAAAGAGTGGCAAGAAGATTTGAGCACTAGGGCTAATGAGATTATTCCTTCATCATTAGAATGTTTGGATGATATAGTGGATAAAAAAGGAGAGTGTGACACCTAGATGTCTTCTTGATATATAGATATAAGGAATTGGGAAAAGATCCAACCCAAAATAGATTATGTAATGTGGGCGTGGACACTTGAGTGGTAGAGAAGATCATCTCTTTAGATGATCACAAGAGGCCCATCGAGTATTAATTGGAAGTGAAGCATTGAATAACAGTACTTAAGGAAGGCATCTTTGATTTAAAGGGAGAGGAATAGTCTCTCAAGACTATAACTAAAGAAATAGATGCTACCCTTAGAAAAATGGTAAACCCCTATGGTGCAGGTGATTTGACAGAAGAAGCAATACATAGTGATCTAAAAATCCTCATTGATGTGCCTTAAGGAGCCTTTGATACCCAAAAGATAAGGTAGTTAGTGGAACTTGAGAAGCACTGTGACCAACTCAAAGCATTCATTGGGCATAAATAGGCCATACTTTAGAAGGTCATCACTTGGATTGAGGAATTAAATGTCAAGTTCAAATATCAAGCAGGCCCAGATCAAAAGGATATCACCTCCATGATTGATAGGTATACCAATTATAGGAACAAGTTGGCAAAGGATTAAGTTATCAATGTTGATTCTAGAGCATAACTAAGTATTTTAGTTTCTTCTCAATTGACACTATTCTTCCCTTTTCCTCCCTTTCTCTTTCTTCTTCTTTTTCCTTATTTTGCATCAAGAAATTATTGTACCTTGTCCATTAGTGGCATGCCCCTTTCAGAGTCAATTTTGTATAATCATTGATATAGGAAAGGGATTTTTTAGTTTGTTATAAAATAAGACAAAACTTTGTTTTTATCTCTTGCAGGACTGCTCTCTACATGTATAACTAAAAATATTCTACCATGGTTCAACATTAAAATTATCATCATCATAGAAGAACAAGCATAGTCTAAGGAATCATGTTTGTTACAATATATAATAAGCTCTAGGCCCGTGAAATAATTTTCTAATTGGAGAATCTTTTATGAATATGCTAAGTATAGCTAAAAAATTACATAAGGGGGTCTGTCCATTTATAGGGGTTGATCAAATTGTTGAGTTTGAATCTATATCTTAGGAGAGTTCTACCTATGTTATTTTTTAATTCCAAATTGATTTCTATTATAAAATCATTGGAAATCTTTGAGATCATTCGTAATGTCTCCCTTGTTACAAATTTCTTTCACATAGTGTTATGCTATCTAAATTTTAAGACATGTCATATATAATTTTGATTCAATTGATTAATTGAATTTGTTCATGGTTTTTATCTCCTTCTAGTTGTTGAAGTATAATGCTTTGTTTTACTTGCTTTGTAGATTGGTCATCTAATGTATTCTTCTTTATGGTAGTCATTTAGGGTTTATATCTAGAGTATAAAATCATTTATACTTTGTGATTTGGGAATAGGGTGTTGATAGTCTTCTAAGGGTAGTCCTAGGCACATGAATTCAACTAGAGGGAATTCTTGAAAGGTTATTAGCAATATTATTTGTAATCTTTTAAGGGTCATTTTGCATGATTTCCTTTCATCTATTTCCAAGATGAAAGTCACATGTTAATAAAAATGATGTAGCTATTCTATGAAATTCTTCATGCTCATTTACTAACCATCCACATTTTTATCCAATATTTGAATAAACATAGTTTTACCTTGTCCTATCCTATAGATAACATACTGTTTGTATATTATAAGTGTTATTTGACTTGTGAGCATGAGACCATATATAATTGAAATGTATTCATTATGTGTGATTTGAGTCTTAGTGCTATAATTATCTATTTTCCCATTGTCATTAAAATAATTATCATGATAAAGATTTCATCCATATTTGCATTTATCTTCAAAAGTCTATATATGATATAAATAATTTGTGCATTTTTATGTGACAACCCTTCTTGGGTGAAGCCTATAATTTTGGTTGTTCTTTGATCATAGTTCCCTTTTAATACCAATAATCCTCATGAAGATTTATTCATCCATTTTCAAAGCCTTCATTCAATAGGGATAGATACATGCTTACCTTCATAGATGACTTCTCTAGGTATACTTGGGTGTATTTTATTGAACAAAAGTCTGAGGTCTTTGAACAATTTAAGGATTTCAAGGCTCTTTTGAGAAATAATCAGGAAAATCCATTAGGTTTTTACACACTAATAGTGGTGGTATGTTAGTCATCACTTTGAACATTTTTACACTTCAGAAGGGATAAGTTCAAAGCATGATTGGTAACAAAAGGATTTTCACAAGTTTTTGGCATAGACTATACTGAAACATTTGCTCCAATCACTAAAATGAATTATATTTGACTTACTCTTTCTATTATTGTAGCTTATCATTGCGATATTCATAAGATGGATGTGAAGAGTGCCTTTCTTCATGGTGAACTTGAGGAAGAGATATATATGGAGTAGCCATAAGGACTTATGGAAGGTTATTCCTTAGTGTGTAAACTTTAATAATCTATCTCTAGCCTCAAATAGGCCCCTCATTCTTAGTATGCCAAGATGGATTCATTCCTTCTCATAGTTGGGTTCACTAGATGTAATTATGATTTAAATTTCTACATCTTATGGCTATATAATTCACTCTTGATTTTGGTTATATATGTAGATGACCTATTGATTATAGGGAGTTATTCATACTCCATTGTAGTAGTGAAAATTGATCTACATGATATATTATCCATGACTAACTTGGGTTTATACCATTACTTCCTTGGTATTGAAATTTCATAGTCTAACACAGGGATTACCATTGCATAATCTAAGTATGATCTTGATTTATTCACATAGTTTCACATGGATAAATATAAGCCAAATCTAACTCCCTTTCTTATTAGATTCAAAATTGAGGCTGATTTTTTTTCTCCATTGGTTGATGCTACCTTGTATCAACAACTTGTTGGCAACCTCATCTATTTGACTCACATTAGACCTGATATTTCTTATGCAGTGGGAATGGTCTCTAGGTTTATGCAAACACTACATGAGCTACATTAGAAAGTAGCCAAATGGATTCTCCACTACATTTTAGTTACTCATAATTTTGGGATTCACTATGGAGTAGACATTGATATTGACTTGATTGGATACACAGATTCAGATTGGGTTGATGATATTCAATATTACAAGTCCACTTCAAGATATAGTTTCTCACTTGGTTCAAGACCAATTAGTTGGTTTAACAATAAACATAATGCTATTTATTTATCATTTAATGAGGCTAAATATAAAGGGGCTATAAATTTTTATACTAAATCTATTTGGCTTGAGGGGATTCTTACTGAGTTTGGTATATAGTTAAAATGACCCACAATCATCTTTTGTGACAACCAAAGCACCATCTAGATCTGTAGGATTTTGGTATGAAATCAACAAAATGCACACATCAAGATTCATATGCACTTCATTTGGGAGATAATTCATGGACATGCCATTGATCTTAAATTTTTCCAGACTATAGAGTAGATAGTTGATATCTTCACCAAACCCTTTATTGAGATCAAGTATCTTCAATTGCATACTCTTTTTGGGGTACAGGTTACATCAACATCATCTTTAGGGGGCCCTTATATTCCTCTTATTCTTTAATATCTTTTGGGGAGGAGTTTTCTCCTATGGGTTTTCTCCTTTTCCTCCACTTTGTTAGAATTGTATTGTACTTGGGTACCTCATCGGGCCATGTTGCCAGGACCCATTTTGTTTACCCACCTAAGCTACACTTAAGGGGGGTATTAGTTTAGGATATTATTTTACTTATATTTATTATTATGGATTATCTTTACACATGTATTTAGTTTGCTTAGTTGTAATATTAAGGTCACTTAGGTGTAATAATCAGGTAATTAAGGTGTACATGTGATCCAAAACTCAGAAGTTCTGGTTGATAAATATTTTAATAGCATAGAAATAACACAATAATAATGAATTCTCTAAGAAGAGATGTAGTATTACTCAAGATCGCAATACAAATATATGCTTATCTCTCGGAAGAGATGTCTACCTTCACATTTCGGGTTACCTCTTCATTTATACACATTTTGAAAGCATGGGGAGGATGTGGAAGGTCAAAAATCTCAAGGGAGATTAAGTGGTTTGACTTACAAGATTTAAAACAATACAAAATTTGAGGAATTACTATTTTTAGAAACTTACTATTTTTAGACTACACTACTAAAATTGAAATTTAGGGCACTTTCATTGGGTTTTCTAAGTTCAAAATTCATTGAGCAGATCTCAATTCCATCTCATGATGTTCTCCTCATTATTATATTTCTAATGGTTCAAATGGTGAGTCAATTGGAGCTACGGTGCAAAAGTTATGGCTCCCAAAAGTTCTATCATCAATTGGGGTGAATGGTCACCTAAATTATTGCCTGGATCATTCCTCCCTCCTTGAAAAGCAATGGTCTACATTACATCAATGTTACCCATCAGGTGTGGTATTTGTGTCTTGATTTTATTCTTTGTGATCCACTCACCTTGGTGGCTAAGCTGCCCCCTTTTGACCACTTGATAAAGTGGAATAGAGCATCCTCTTGTTGTCTTCATCCAAGTGTCCACAATCTGATCCTCTTCCATTGGAGAAAAAATCTATGGATCAAGATCATCAATGTCTAGTTGTTCTACTACAATTGAAGTGTCCAATAGAGGTGGGTGATATGGTTTGAGGAGCTCCACATTGAATATTGGATGTAGACCAAGGTAGGCTGGTAGGTTCAACTCAAAAGCATTTTCTCCAACTTTTTTGGTGATGGTGTAAGGAACATATCATAGAGGCTAAATATTTATATGTGGGACTAAAAGTAATTCCTTATGAAACCATAACCAAACCTTGTCACCCATAGAAAATGGTGTGCAATCCTATGTTTTTCATGGTGTTACTTATACTTCTGATTCATCTTCTCCAGGATGTCATGAACTTGTTGTTGGATGTGTTGCATTTGTTCAATAAACTTTGTTTCTTTTCCTGCCTCAGATCTTCCATGAGGTGTGTATTCCATGGTGGAAAATGGAACATATATATCAATTGGTGCCATGGGTTAGAACCCAAAACATACTTGGAATGGACTGTGCTTGGTCAAGTTGTGCAGTGCCTGATTGTATCCATGTTGTATGAAAAGAAGTCCCTCATCCCATGTGCATAGATGTTTGGAGTGATACATCCAAATCATGTGAAAAATAAATTAGTTTACCACCTCTATCTGACCATTATTATATGGATTGAAGGATGTGGACTTCATCAGCTTAGTATCCATCATCTTCCATAGAGTGGACCAGAAGATGCTCAGGAACCTGCTATCTTGATTTGAGACAACAGAACTTCTAGGAGCCATATCTTTTGCACTGTAGCTCCAATTGACTCATCATTTGAACCATTGGAAATATATTAATGAGGATAATGTCGTGAGATGGAATTGAGCTCTACTCAAATAAATTTGACCCCCAAAAACCCAATGGAAGTGCCCTAAATTTTAATTTTTAGTAGTGCAGTCTAAAAATATTAAGTTTCTAAAAATAGTAATTCCTCAAATTTTGTATTGTTTTAAATATTGGAAGTTGAAAAAATTATTCTAAATCAATATTGGTGACCTTCCACACCCTCCCCATGCTTTAAAAATGTGTATAAATGAAGAGGTAACATGAAATGTGAAGGCAGACATCTCTTCCCAGAGATAAGCATATATTTGTATTGTGATATTGAGTAATACTACATCTCTTCTCAAATAATTCATTATTAATATGTTATTTATATGCTATTGAAATATTTATCAACCAAAAATTCTAAGTTTTGGATCAGTACAAAATTCAAGGAATTACTATTTTTAGAAACTTACTATTTTTAGACTGCAATACTAAAATTAAAATTCAGGGCACTTCCATTGGGTTTTCAGGGGTCAAAATTCATTGAGAAAATATCCATACCATCTCACAATGTTATACTCATTCTTATCTTTCCAATGGTTCAAATGGTGAGTCAATTGGAGCTACGGTGCAAAAGTTATGGCTCACAGAAGTTCTGTCATCAATTGGGGTGAAACTATCACCCGAATTGTCGCCTAAATTGTTGCCTGGATCAACATGCACATATAAAAATTGTATTCAAATTGTTGGGTGAGAATACCATTGAAATTTACCCACCAATATTTACATATTACCCATAGAGCACACAATTCATTTGGTAAATGTCTTGTGTTCACCTTGCAAAATGTGTTGGCTCTATGCCTCTCTTGTACCTATAAATATGCCTCTCATCTAATATATTTTCAATGAGTTATGAATTAAATATTATCAAAAATTTTATTTATTTTAATTTCATTCTCAAAAATGGATTTTTTCTTCTATTTTCTTTGCATTTGTAGTTTATGTGTTCGATTCTACTAGTTGGATCTTGGACTATTTATCATCCTTGAGGGACTCTCAACTGGACCATTGGTCCACACCTAATGTGCATGTGCATGGGGACCAAGGTGATCACGGAGGGAAAAATAATTTTATATGATCCTTTATATTTCTTTTCCCTCATTATTTCTCTTACCCTCTACCCCATAGTAGTGAAACTCTAACCATTTTTTTCTAGAAACATTGTAAAACTTATCTCGACAATAACTTAACTCATCTTGATCTTTTTTTGAATATCCATTTTCCTAAAATTTAGGTTTACCATATATCTACCACCCTACATTTATTTCAACCAATCCAACATTTTTGGCACCCTAATCCACTAGAAATTCTTGTACTTGTCTGCTAGGTTGTTTTCAACCAATCTAGAGTAGGTAAGTTGAAATTCAAATACATGGGATATGAATTTTTTTTGGTGATATATTATGATATACAAAAAATTTATGATTATTATATTAGACACATGGACCTGATTAAATTCCACAAAAGATTGAATTTTGAAAGTTTAACAATGCTAATCGAGCACGTAGTAAAAATTAGCCTTCCACAAACAACTACCTTTCCCACTTTGGTACAATGTTCAAATTTAGTATTAATTTGTGACAAATACCATAAATCACAAACTAGGTAAATTAGGTTAAAATATGGACAACTCATGGCAAAAATATATGGAATGGCAATAAGCATGACATTAAGAATTCCCATCCTTGAAGAATTAGTCAATATCAACATAAAGGAAGGAGAGACATGTCAGAAAAAATACCCTACCAATTTTTTGACCACTATCAATATTTAATGGATAAAACACAAAAGGGAGAAACTATATAAGGTTCCCAAAACCTTATACATAGTAGATTTTAAAGAATAACTTTCATATATAATTACCCTATTGAATCGAATAGTAGGTAATGAAGACACCAAACCTTTTCACCATTAAATATTCCTATAAATAAAAATAGTTTATCTCAAAAATTAATTTTTGGATTGGGGTGAATTGATCAATGATTCCCTACATGATCAGTTGTTAAATATGTAAACATTAGGGTAGTTATTCATTACATCCTATCTAGTATCCTCATTAGCCTCAAATATGATATACCTGAGGTTGTCTCAATGTGGAAATATCACTAAATTGACACAAGTATTTGAGTTTTTCCCTATCTCAAAATAAAATGAAATAATAAACACTACACTAGGGTCAATGCAACATTCATAATGAGAGTAATGCAGTTGCTAGAAGAAGATTGGGGAATTAAAATCTCTACTAAAGCAACCAAATTAGTTAACCAATATGGAAACTACTATATTAAATTCCAAAAATTTACATACATTAGGGTTGTAGGTTGTGAAGGGAATCCCTTAAGACTTCCAAGGTTAGATAGTGATAAGATCATCCTCATTGAGCTCTACAAGCAATTATCAACTATTCATAAATGTAGAGAAAATCATGCGATCAGTGTTTCTTTCCTCATTGTATTAGGTCATTTCATTTGTAAGTCTACCGTAAATGCTCATGCCATATAATTAATCATCTTTGAGTTCACTCTTTGAACCTATGCCAATAGAAACTCTGTGGATACCAAAAGATACGTGAATTAAAATCTAGCATATGGTATGTATATGAATATAAACCTCATATCACAGACTACTAAGCTGATTGCATAACTAAATTTGAGGTAATCCAAAGAGATTAGATTCGAATGAACCTAGATAAAATAAAGACATTTAAAAATGAGTGGGTTCTTGAGGGAATGGTAGATGATAAGTCAGATCTTATTGATCCATAATATGCCAACATAATTGTGAATGCACCTTTTCCAAATATTAATTGGTTAATTAGAGAACCATTTGACTTATAATGGAGGATGCAAAGAGTATGTACTTACTTAAAAAATGATTATATAACCATAGGTGGATAAAATAAAGGGAAAGATTAACTCCCCTAAGGAAATATACCCCATTAGTTTCCAAGAGAATTAGTTTTAAGGTGGTTATTGAATCCTTAGGATCCTCTAGTTTGAGTGATGGTGGAGATGAGGATCCAAATCCTAAGAAGAAATTGGGAAAGTAATGAAAAGAAAATATAGTAGTAGGGAAAAATAGTTAAGCTAAGAAATCAATGAGACCATGGTCTTCAATTGAAATCTTGGGTGATCCCAACTTGCTCATCCTAAACACCACACAACAATACATAGCCTCATCTTCCAAAATAGAACAATAAAAAAGGTTGAAAAAAAGAACCCATATTATCCATCTAGGTCCCAAAAAGTTCCTCCTCCTTATCCACATCAACCTACCCCTTATCCATTAGCTACTAACTTTAGAAATATTTCATTCCAATGGATGCAACCTATGCTCTAGAAAATAAAAGGGTGATTGAATCCAAATTTCCATATTTTGATGTGGTAGATGATCTCTTGAAGAATCCTAAATCAAAGAAATCGAAGACCACCTCCAATTTGGTATTAGATTTTTCAAAACCACTATTTTTAGAGATTGTTGAAACAAATGTTGAGAAAGATATCAAAGAAATGGTGTTAGGAGATTATAATCTAAAAATATCTAAGAAACCCCTAAAAGGATCATTAAGAGTTATGAACAAGATGAGTTGACTCAAGAATAACTTAGAGGACATATTAAACAAATATCAAGCTATTCCAATTATCTACTCTATCTAGTACAAACTTTTGTAGTACCGTTAGTTGATGCTCTAACATAATTATCAAGAATAAAGAAGGATGATGTTGACTCAATAAAAAAAAAATACCTATGGTAAAATTCTTGAAGTATGGTTAGATGATTTCCTTGAAAATGGAATGAAATAAATTAAAGAAGTCATTAATAAATATAATATTATTAATCAAGAATTACAAGATATCCATGCATAGATTAAATCCCACACCTCCACCTTGAAGGTATGGGAAAAAATGATTAGAGACATGTAAAAAAATGATCATGATGGAAGATAAAGTAATGGTAGAAGGTTGATAATTCAAGAAAGAACACATCATGTAAATGGGTAGAATTTATATTTCAAAAAATGGAAATATTGAATAAGGCCATAGAAGAATTGAAGGAGAGTAGAGATATGGGTGAATAAAAAATAAAAATAATTTACAACAATCTGGATGAGATACATTACCATTCATACAAAGAAGATGGAACTACGACACATATTTTAGATGAAATAAAAGTTCAATTCCAAAAGGTATTCAAATAAGATATTCTAAATGAAGGCAAATTCAATAAAGCTTTAATGAAAACTCTCAACAAAATTCATATTTTACTATAAGAGTTAAACAGCTAGCCAAAAGATTTGTTTAAAGTTTAGTGTTCCTTGAAAATAACTTCCCAAATATGGTTCAAATGTTACCATCAAGTGATGATTACAAAAATAAACAAGGTCTTGAATAATTCAAGATATTCCTAATATTAAATGAAACACGTGATAAAGATCAGGTCAAATAATATTCAACAGTAGTCAACCCATTTGCTAGTGTTGCCAACTCACACAAAGCTTCTTAGTGAAATTTTTTCTCTATCTCTCTTTCCTATTTTCATACAAATTATATTTTAATAAATTCATATTTTATGATTATAAAAGTTAAAATTATGAAAAGTAGACTAGGACCAAAAAATAGAATATAAAAGTTCATTTTGGAATGTGAAGGGTCAACCCATTCCCTTTGTTATAAATATAAGAAATGGAGATTGAAAAAGGGTTTTTTAATGTCCATGATTTGCAAAAATTGAAGAGGAAGAAGGAAACTTTTTGTTTATTCTTTATCCAATAATGAGGATTTACTTTAACTTTGTGTCTGGTTACTTACTTAATGAGCATACTTTTTTTTATGTCAATGTATTTCTCATTATTCCAAGCATAAATGGTGTTTTTTTATCTTAAATTAAATTTAGATTTTTAATTTAATATATTACATAAGTGGGTGACATATAGATTATTAACTCTCCCATGAATCTCCACTTTCTCTTTTATGTTTCCTTTATTTTTGATTATATTGAGTTTCTATCGATCCCCTTTCATTTAACTTATAAATGTTGTACATAGTTGTGTTTTTTGTTATTGATTTAAATAAAGGGAATATACCCTCATAATAAAGGAGAGAATTTGGTCTTGTGAAATATAGTAAAATATTTATTTGTATTCATTTACCAAATATTTCACCAACACAACAGAAAACATATAATGATGAAGTTGGTTGCATTGAGGAGACCTGTATCATAGTTAGACAATAGCATCGATGGTAGTTTCCATGACCATAAAAGTATATTTATATAATCTACAGAATGATATAGAATAATGATCCTACATAATTTACACATGTTTTTAGTCCATATCTATTTGCATATAGTAAACTAACTAAGTACCATTATTTCTTATTTATTGCAATATCTTTCAATAGTTGTACTTTACCATTTTTAACAATTTCACTTGTATAAATTTAGAATATTGTTTATCTGAGTTTTCTATTTATTGGCCTACTATAGATTAGTTTATCACCATTGTGTTAAAACAACTTCTATATTTTTTAACCCTATGTACCCAAAATCTAAATTTAGGGTTAAACATTTGGTGAACTTGATCTCTATGTCTCTTTATGAAAACCCCACCTTATCCTAGGGTATTTATCCTCCTGATGTTTTTCCTTGCTATTTTTTTTAGATTTATTATATTATCCATATGTAACCTAGGTGTAGTCCTAGATTAGTTGGTGTTTTTATTGAACACTTAGAGCTTCTTATTTTTCCACTTAAGATGGCTCAAACTAATGAAATATCAACTAATATGCCTATTTAAAGTGCCAAAAATAAAATGAGAAAATTACTAAAGAGGTTATAATAAAATATGATTCAAATAATAAATTCAATGAATCTAATGCAAACAATAAACATGAAAAAATAGATCAAGAACAAGTACAAATTATTTCTATGTTTTGAGATTGTAGCCATCAAAAACTTGAAGATCTTGATGTTACCATCAAAACCATTTTGAAAATAAATAAAATAAAAAAACATAGATGAACAATGAGATGCATCCATTGATCATGATATTAGAGCTATGTTACATCCCCATATTCATGTAGCCATCCCCTTGATCACATCATCACTTCCTACATCCAATGGGGGCACGAGTTGTGTGTTTACACAAATATTCCCCAAAAATATTCCTATTATTTATACATTAACCATGGGAACCATTAACACTTTAACTCAATTACTTGTTTCAATGCATATATTAGCTTAAATCATGGGTGTAACTCCTTTGGTGAATTCTCAAACTTAAAATCTTAGTGATCAAAATGTGCAAGATCTTGTATAAACCATAAAATGTTTGCAAGCTAAGGTTACTAATGTTGAGAAAAATTCTATGAATTCATCTTGTGATCTTGATTCATAAGAGGTGTTACATTCCTCTTGTACCTAAAATATATTTGCACCCTTTTACAACTAGTTTTATTACACCCAAGGTCACATTTTATGATGGAAAGTGTGATCCTACACAACATCTCTGAGCTTTATATGTGGTATGCCTTGATTATGCCTCCAATGATAAAATTTTGACCAAATTATTTCTAATGAGCCTTAAGGACTATGTTTTATGATGATTATATGATTTACCACTCTAATAAATGAGAACATTCAAAATTTTAGTTGAGTAGTTGCTAGCACATTTCTCTATCAACATCACTAAAAATATGTCATATGCTCAAATTGTAAAGATCAAACAAGGAACCAATGAACCTATCAATGAATATGTTTTGAGATATAAAACAATGTTGGCCAAAATGAAAACTCTATTGGTAGATAAATAATTATAATACATCTTCAAGCAAAGATTGTTTACTCCATTACATGAGTCCATTGTTTTCAAAAAGTTCAAGTCTTTTGATGATTTATGTCATATTTTTCAAGACCATTAAATGAAACTTATTTCCTTAAACAAGGTCAAGTATGTAACAAACACACCGACTACATCTAATACCATGTTCATATTAAACCAAGATACAAGGTGAAACCTATAGAACCTAAAAAATAAAAAAAACAACTATGGTTATAATAGTGTCACAACAACCTAATCAACTCATCTTATCCATTGCATATAATAGATAATTTGTGTGCTTATCTAAGTCTCCAACTTCTTTACTTTAGAATATTGTGGAGTGTCATCTCATATCTTTCCCTCCTCCCATAGAGGTTGATATGAGTTGACCTCTACCCAAGGGATATAATTCTAATGCATATTGTGGATATCATCAAGGCCTTGGGCATTATACAAACAAATTTTATACCTTGAAACATAAAATTCAAGACCTTATTTATGACCAAAATATTACCTTTGGTGATCCTCCAAAGGATTCAAGTTCACAACCTAGTGAACACCACAATCAAAAAATATTTAAAAATTCTTTGACAAATCATTCTAATAAAGATCCAAAAGTGAAAATGGAATATAATTCACATCCTCCTCCATCTCATTATGAGCCCCCATTATATGGGATTATTGGTATTTATACATGCAAATTACCTCTTATGGTTCAAAGACCTTCTAATACATTTGATGACAATGAAATCATGGATGATGATTTAGATCTTCATTGATTATTTATTCAAACATATCTAGACCATAAACCTCCCTTAATGTTATGATCAATAATGGTACTAGTGAGAACATATGTACCTTGACACTACTTTCATATTTGGGTGATTTACACCCTTCAACCAAAATGGCCAAAGCATTCAAAGGCACATCACAACATGTTATTGGTGAGATTGTTGTACCTTTATAAGTTGGTCTAACATATGCAGTTAAAAATTTATTAGCTATTTTATATAAAATATTATTTTCCATTTTTTTGGGATGACTTTGGATACATAGAATCCATACGGTACCTTTCACAATGCATGGGTTTATTAAATACATTCATACCAACATAGTAGTCATAATTTTTGAAATTCCATATGAACATCCACTTGAACAAGAGAAGTTTATTATAAAATAGCCAATTATAAAAATTATTAAGCTTAATCCTTTGTGAAAGGGTAAGTAGTAGAAAATCCCCTTTCTTAGGTTAACCATACTCAAAAGACATTTGTAGTAGAGACACACAGTGGATTCCATATAATCTCCATCTATGCTTACACAACACACTTAGTTAGAAAGGGAAAAAAACATGTGCCAATTATAGCTACTCCAAAGAAAACATAGAGCCATAAAATATGGGTTACATTAATCCCTACTACTTATATTATTTATTCAAAACTATAGAGTCCTATTATACATATGTTGGATACCACAAATTTTATAGATCTAGATGTGACACCATTGCATGTTCCTTGGTAGTGCCACCAATTGTAGATACCATATTCTAAGTTTAGATATACCTATGATCATACCTTATATGGGATCATAGGATAAAATTTTACTTCCAAATATTCCAAAAACTAAAAAAAATCAAATATTCAAGAAAATACAAAAAAAACATGAAAATAATTAAAAAATAAAAAAATATCGAGTATTCACAAATTTTACTAGCTCTTTGGCATCTATGTTGTTTGCTATATGTTAGTAGATATATATAATTTAATTCTTATATACACATATATTTAAAAAATATTTGAGTGTAATATAGGCATACCCAAACACATGATCTGTGCACTTCCAAATGTTAGACCTTTCCTCTACTAAAGTTATGTAGTACATTAGAAGGACTGTTTTGAATAATTTGGACTTATACCCAATAAAGTGGAGTGGAGAAAATTTTCTCCAAAATTAATTTTATTATGTTATAAATAAAATGGACTATTTCAAACCATTTGGGCATAAATCATTTTGAATGAATTGGACTATTTTGAATAATTTGGCCTTATACCCACTAAAGTGAAGTGGAGGAAATTTTCTCTAAAAAATAAATTTTCTATATTCTAAATAAATTGGAGTGTTTTAAACCATTTGGGCATAGATCATTTCAAATAAATTGAGATATTTTAAATAATATGGACGTATACCCACTAAAGTAGAGTGAAGAGAATTTTCTCCAAAAATAAATTTTTTATATTTAAAATAAATTGGACTGTTTCAAAGCATTTGGGCATAGATCATTTTAAATAAATAGGGATATTTTGAATAATTTAGACTTATACCTATAAAATGGAGTGAAGAAGATTTTATCCAATTTTTTTTTGTTTATTCCAAATAAATTAGATTGTTTCAAACCATTTGAGCATGGATCATATCGATTAAATTGGGCTATTTTAAATAATTTGAAATTATACCCACTAAAGTGGAGTGGAGAATATTTTCTCCATAAATATGTTTTCTATATTTCAAATAAATCAAATTATTTCAAACCATTTGGGAGCAGATCATTTTGAATAGATTGGATTATTTCAAACTTGTGGCACCCTTTTGGGCCTTCATACCAATCATTGATCCTTTGAAGTACCTTATGTTTCTAGGACATGTGTCACCCTTTGATTGGCCAAATTGTGGATGAAAACATATTAAACAATCTAGTTCATCTACATAATAAAATATCTTGACAATGGTTTGTTGTTCATTAGGAAGATCTTCATGAGCAAGTGTCAATATAATAATGGATCAATTTTGGCAATTTCAAGATAAATTTTTGGAGTATCCACTTGCACTTAACCAAATCAAAGTAATTCTAAATTAGAATCGATTAATTTGAAATTAATTGAACTATATTTTAAATAATTTAGAATTGATTTATATGAAATTGATGATAATGACTATTACTATAATTATAGTTTATAATCAATAAATACACTTGAAAAAATCATAATATGGCAAAGTTACATCTTTCTAAACATTGGTTCATAGTTGCTGGCATGGATTTTTTGCTTTCTCTCAAGAATGTGATGATAGACGTCATTTTTATTCTCCAATATTTTTCATCTTTTGTACTTCTACATCTATTATATCTACTTGACATAATATAAATCATTTTAAATTTTTTATTTGTAACACAATTTTGAGAATTAAAATCAATGAACAATGTGTTGGCAATTATAAAATCACATCCAAAGGTCCCTTTAAAAATAAATTCATCCAATTTATTTATATTTATATTTAATGACTTATAATATATTGTCCCCCAAATAAACATGAAATTTGAACTTGTGTAACCCATGGCTTGAATGAGTATCCTCAAATGATTATCCTTTATCATTGACCAAATGCCAACGTGAGGAAAATATTGCAGTGCCACCTTCAAAATTTCTTTGGAATGATCTCGAATGTAGTATGACATATTTTCTATTTTATAATATTATTTTTTTCCCGTATCATGAATTTACATATCTTTTGTTTTATGCATAATAAATAATAAGTCATCCAACCCCAACATCAATAGTTTTTTAGAAGTCAGTTTTAGCTCCTCCTTTGAAATGTCTAAAATTTGTTAAAAAAGAAATGAATCATTTATTAACAATATTATATTATAATAAATATAACATGAAAATTTTCTAATAAAATGTTTTACATGTTATTATATTGGTCATTGATGCACTTTTAATTTTCATTTCTTATTGTAACATAAAAACATAATGCATTTCATTTGATTCAATTTTTTTCGCATTTCCTTAAATCTTATAAAGATTCATATAAACATATAAAAATAAATTCATGCTAGAACACATTGTAACTATACTCATTACACATGGATGTATCATTTATATTACCAATTTTGTGACATACATATGCATATAATGTAGGAACTAACAAACCACTCAGAGTGGAAACCACTTATAATTACAAATGATAGAACCACTTGTAATATTGAAATAGTTGAGCAAATAAACAATGACAGTGGAATGCAAACATAAAAATAAAACTATAAAAAAATTTAGTATTGAAACATACAAAGATCCATTCAAACACATATTAAAGAACAAAGACAAGAACTGATAACTTAGACAAATTCTCAACTCTATTATCACAGCTCATGAGAATATTCACTCATTGTCCTGTTCTAACAATCAGGGATTTATAATGAAAGTTGATATTGCTAAAGCCTATGACAGGGTTGACTGGTTATTCCTTTCAAATAGTCTTTTAGCTTTTGGATTTGACAAAAGGTGGTTGGTATTATTTATCCGTTGATTTCTACTTCACCTATTGCTGTATTGGTAAATGGAAGTTCATCCCACTTCTTTAATCTATCACGGGGACTGAGACAAGGGGATCCTTTATCCCCCATCCTTTTTGTAATTATGGCTGATTTCTTGGGAAGATATATAGGGGATTTGGTCCATAAAGGTTTATTTAAGGGTTTAAAACCATCTTCCTATCCTCTAATTTGTTCTCATGGACAATTTGTTGATGATACTATCTTTATGGGTAAAGCAAAAGTCAAGGAAGCAAGAAATTTAAAGCAAGCTATTAATATATATTCTTCTACCTCTGGTCAATTGATTAACTAGAATAGAAGTGCAACATTATTTATTAACACCCCTATTCAGAGACAAAATAAAATTGCTAAAATTCTTGAATGTTCTATAGGATCTCTCCCCTCTTCTTACTTGGGTCTTCCTCTTGGTCTGAAAGTCCCTGATGCATTCTGGGAGGATCTTATTAATAAGTTCAGAAAGAAACTTGTGGGATGGAAGGGAAACATTTTAAGTCAGGTAGGAAAGTTAAATCTTCTCAAAACTTGTCTTCAAAGCATACCTACTTATGCGTTAAGCCTATTTAGAATTCCTATTAAATATGCAGAGGCTATTGAAAAAATTCAAAGAAATTTCCTATGGACTGGTACTGAGGAAAAAAGGAGAATGCCTTTAATTACTTGGGACAAAGTTTGCAAACCTTTCAGGGAAGGGGGATTAGGAATTAGGAAAATCATAAGTATGAATAAAGCTCTTTTAGCCAAATTGGGATGGAGAGTTTATCATGAAAACAAAGAGTGGAGTACTATATGGAAACACAAGTACCTCTTCAATGCAAAATCCCTTTCTAATTTCTTTTCTTACTCTGATGTAATCCGTCCCTCTTCCATATGGGGGGCTATTTAGGGGACCAAAAAAACTTTAGAAAAAGGATGTTCCTGGAAAGTTGGTAATGGACTTAAGGTGAAATTCTGGGATGATGTCCAGTTAAAGGATTATCCTTTGATGGAAGATTTTCAAGATAAGGATTTAGTTGATCGATGTAAGCAGAGATATGGTATACTAGTTAGTCAGTATTGGCAGAATAATTCATGGGTGAATTTAATTGATGTTAGTCAAGTCTTTAGCAACATCCAATTATCTCTTAATGTTGTTTCTCTTTATCCCTATTTGGAGGATAAAATTATTTGGCATGATGATCCTAGTGGACAATTTAAAGTCTTTACTATCTTTAATTCAAAGGAAAAGGGTAATCAACCTTTGTGGTCTCAAGCATGGATGAAGGGGCTCATCCCTAAAATAAATATCTTCTTCTGGACGTTGCTTCAAAATAAAATCTTGACCCTTGACAATTTATAGAAAATAGGAACAAATGTGGTTAACAGGGGTATCTTATGTAAAAGTGGATTTGAAGATAGAGACCATATGTTTTTGAACTATCCCTACACTCAACAAGTTTGGACTGAGATCCTTAATTTCTAGGGTATAACATGGGTACATCAAAAAAGTGTGGATCTATCTTTTAAAAGATGGTGTTGTCCCTCAAAAAATCCTGATGTTAATTTCTTCTGGAAACTAACACTTCCTCATATATGGTGGGGTATATGGAAAGAAAGAAACAATAGAATTTTTAGAAGTAAAGAACTTCCAGGATGGGTGCTTGGTCAGAATATTATATAAGCTATCAAGGAGAATTTTAAATCATAGAGGGATTTTGATCAAACCTTTCAATTTGATAACCCCTTAGGATCTGAAAGGCCTAATCTGAAAATTGATAATCCAAGATTGAGTGTAAAATGGAATATCCCTCCTACTGGATGGATCAAAGGAAATTTTGATGGAGCAGCTAAAGGGAATCTAGGAATAGTGGGATGTGGAGGAATTCTGAGAGATCATATGGGAAATGTAGTTGATGCCATTGCTATCCCAATTGGTAAGTTGAATAGTCATATTGCTAAAGCTACTGCAGCCCTATATACTATTAAATTATCTGTTGAATTGAGATTTTCCAAATTATGGCTGGAAGGTGACTCTTTGAATATAGTAAACATCCTAAATAACAAAAACTCAAGTTCATGGTCTATTGAGGCTATGGTGATGGAAATTAAAGCTTTAATTCTAAAGTTTGAAAAAGTGACTATATCCCACACATATAGAGAAGCCAATGGAGTTGCTGACTGGATAGTTAATCATGTTGTCCAAATGGGGCAAAAGGTGAGATGGCATGATGCACTAAACAAGCACGTTGATCTCAAAGCACTTATCAATTATGACGCCATTCATTCTAAAGAGGGAAAGATCTACCTGGATTAGTAAATTAATGATTCAGAGGAGTGGACTTAAGGTGGATGGATTACCTTCATTGAACAGGTACATTCATGAAAATAAAACGTGGATTTTGCATGTGCCAGTATATAGGCGACTTCCATTTCATGTAAAAAACAATTGGGTCCATTGTTTTGCTCTCAGTGTATGGGTGTTAGTGGAATATTGTTTGTTTTAGAAAATGAAGGGTGAATCAAGGAAGCAGGAGTCAAAAAATTGTGAAGAATGGAAGGACAGAAAGGATGTATGGAAGATTCTTCAGAAAGGGAGAGTGGTAAGTTATATGGAGTGATTACATGGATCTAAACCCCATATTATGATGACATTCTTCAAAAACTGGGTCGATGACAGAGTAACTCTCCATGGTGTTATTGTGAAGCTCATAGAGGAGTTCATTGCTAAGGTTACAGGGCTCCCCACGGGTGGCATTAAATTCTCTAAGCAGACTAGTATTTCCAATGCAGCTTACAAAAAATTCTTGAAAATGGATGCAGAGGAGAAGTAATTGGAAAAGAGTGGAGATTTATTCAATTTGGAGCAGATAAAAGGAATTTGGAGAGACTTATTATGCTGCATTCATGCGTATTTTATCCTAGATGGTAGAAGCAAAAGAGTTCATAAATTTCATTTTGTCTTTCTTAATCATTTTAGGCATAAAGACAAAATTTCCTTCCCTTTCTATTCACGCTTTTCACTGCTTCAAAGTCTGTTTTCTCATAGAAAGAAGGAATCTCAACCAATTTTGCATGAAGGACTAATTCTTATTATAGAGGGCTATTGCAAAAATAATTCTATAGTCTCGAATCCTTATTCTGAAAAAAATAAGGATTCACAATGTAAGAAGAGTGGAAAGGTGAAGGGGAAAGAAAAAGTAAAACCTAAACCCTCCAATCTTAAAAAATAGAATGTTGAAGAGGAATCTGAGTGGGAAAGTACAGAAAGTTCTAAGAAGAATGTTGTTGAGGAAGAAGAAGGGACAGAAACTGGGGATTTTAGTTCAA